>CM038678.1:559756607-560213660 GCA_021605205.1 Aegilops longissima
TATTTCAGATAAGTTCAACTCTGGAGTGGCATGGACTAAAGGATGTGGGAACTCCTTCAAGATGCTAAGGACAAAGGATTGGCTCAAGCTTCAAGCTCAAGACTCTACATTTTACATTTTAGTGATCCAAGATCACATTGAGTCTATAGGAAAAGCCAATACTATCAAGGAGGGATGAGGTGTTGCTTAATGAGCCTCTTGCTTCATGTGCTTAGTGATATGCTCCAAAACCCTCCACTACTTTCTCACATCCACATATGACCTAAACCTAAAGTCAAACTCGGCCCCACCGGTTCTTTCTATCCGACGCCACTGAGTTCAGATGTCATAGCCACTGCCACAAACCCTAGGCAAATAGGTTTCACCCATAGGGATCTCGGTCTCATCGAGATGGGATTGTAATCTCTCTGTGTATGTCCATTACAAAAACCGGTCTCACCGAGTTTGTGTAAACGGTACTACCGAGATTACAATGCAAACTTTCTGGTTAGCCTATTACCAAAATCGGTCCTACCGAGTTTGAGTAATCGGTCTCACCGAGTTTGCCTGACCAACTCTCTGGTTAGCTAATTACCAAAATCGGTCTTACCGAGTTTGTGTAATCGGTCTCACCGAGATTACGTTATGCCCTAACCCTAACCATATCGGTCCTACCGAGCTGCATATCGGTCCCACCGAAAACCCTAACGGTCACTAGGTTTACTAAATCGGTCCGACCGAGTTTGTTGATTCGGTCCCACCGAGTTTGGTAAATTGTGTGTAACAGTTAGATTTTGTGTGGAGGCTATATATACCCTCCACCTCCTCTTCATTCGTGGAGAGAGCCATCGAAACAAGCCTACACTTCCAAATCCTATTTCGAGAGAGAACTACCTACTCATGTGTTGAGGCCAAGATATTCCATTCCAACCACATAAATCTTGATCTCTAGCCTTCCCCAAGTTGCTTTCCACTCAAATCTTCTTTCCACCAAATCCAAATCCTGTGAGAGAGAGTTGAGTGTTGGGGAGACTATCATTTGAAGCACAAGAGCAAGGAGTTCATCATCAACACACCATTTGTTACTTCTTGGAGAGTGGTGTCTCCTAGATTGGCTAGGTGTCACTTGGGAGCCTCCGACAAGATTGTGGAGTTGAACCAAGGAGTTTGTAAGGGCAAGGAGATCGCCTACTTCGTGAAGATCTACCGCTAGTGAGGCAAGTCCTTCGTGGGCGACGGCCATGGTGGGATAGACAAGGTTGCTTCTTCGTGGACCCTTCGTGGGTGGAGACCTCCGTGGACTCACGCAACCGTTACCCTTCGTGGGTTGAAGTCTCCATCAACGTGGATGTACGATAGCACCACCTATCGGAACCACGACAAAAACATCCGTGTCTCCAATTGCGTTTGAATCCTCCAAACTCTTCCCTTTACATTCTTGCTAGTTGCATGCTTTACTTTCCGCTGCTCACATACTCTTTGCATGCTTGCTTGTTATGTATGGTAAATGTTAAACTTGTGCCTGAACTCCACTTAAACCTAAAGAAGTTAAAAACTGCAACTTTGGTACTTAGTGTCTAATTACCCCCCCCCCTCTAGACACCTCTACTTCAAGGTCCTACAATATGAGTAGTACAAGAGTTGATCTACCACGAGATCGTAGAGGCTAAACCCTAGAAGCTAGCCTATGGTATGATTGTTGTTGGTCCTACGGACTAAACCCTCCGGTTTATATAGACACCGGAGGGGGCTAGGGTTACACAGAATCGGTTACAATGGGAGGAGATCTACATATCCGTATCGCCAAGCTTGCCTTCCACGCTAAGGAGAGTCCTGATACGTCTCCAACGTATCTATAATTTTTGATTGCTCCATGCTACTTTATCTACTGTTTTGGACTATAATGGGCTTTATTTTCCACTTTTATATTACTTTTGGGACTAACCTATTAACCGGAGGCCAAGCCCGTAATTGTTTTTTGCCTTTTTCAAGTTTGAAGAAACAGAATATCAAACGGAGTCCAAGCGGAATGAAACCTTGAAATGTGATTTTCTCACGAGCGTGATCCAGAGACTTGGACCCTCGCCAAGGAACATCGGAGGCGGTCACGAGGTGGGGCGCGCCCCTAGGGCGCCCCGCCTCATGGGCCCCGATGCTCCACCGACGTACTCCTTCATCCTATATATACCTCGTACCCCCAAGCGATCGAGCGGGGCCAAAACCTAATTCCACCGCCGCAACTTCCCAGTATCCACGAGATCCCATCTTGGGGCTTGTTCCGGAGCTCACGGAGGGGGCATCCACCACGGAGTGCTTCTACATCAACACCATAGCCTCTCCGATGAAGTGTGAGTAGTTTACTTCAGACCTTCGGGTCCATAGCTAGTAGCTAGATGGCTTCTTCTCTCTTTTTGGATCTCAATACAATGTTCTCCCCCTCTCTCATGGAGATCTATTCAATGTAATCTTCTTTTTGCGGTGTGTTTGTTGAGACCGATGAATTGTGGGTTTATGATCCATCTTATCTATGAATAATATTTGAATCTTCTCTGAATTCTTTTATGTATGATTGAGTTATCTTTGCAAGTCTCTTCGAATTATCCATTTGGTTTGGCCAACTAGATTGGTAGTTCTTGCAATGGGAGAAGTGCATGGCTTTGGGTTCAATCTTGCGGTGTCCTTATCCAAAGGATGTAAAAGGGTTGCAAGGCACGTATTGTATTGTTGCCATCGAGGATAACAAGATGGGGTATTTATCATATTGCATGAATTTATTCCTCTACATCATGTCATCTTGCTTAAGGTGTTACTCTGTTTTTAACTTAATACTCTAGATGTATGCTGGATAGCGGTCGATGAGTGGAGTAATAGTAGTAGATGCAGAATCGTTTCGATCTAATTGTCATGGACGTGATGCCTATATACATGATCATACCTAGATATACTCATAACTATGCTCAATTCTGTCAATTGCTCAACAGTAATTTGTTCTCCCACCATAGAATACTTATGCTCTTGAGAGAAGCCACTAGTGAAACCTATGGCCCCCGGGTCTATTCTCATCATATCAATC
The DNA here is from genome assembly GCA_021605205.1 of Aegilops longissima. Lineage (NCBI taxonomy): Eukaryota > Viridiplantae > Streptophyta > Magnoliopsida > Poales > Poaceae > Aegilops > Aegilops longissima. The sequence goes on from CM038678.1 coordinate 559,759,660, forward strand.
TCCATAACTTTTATAATTGCCTTGTTTTTACTTTGCTTTTTACCTTTCACTTTGCATCTATATACCAAAAATACCAAAAATATTATCTCTATCAGATCTCACTCTAGTAAGTGACCACGAAGGATTGACAACCCCTAATCGCGTTGGTTGCGAGTAGCTATCGTTTGTGCAGTACGAGGGACTTGTCGTGGCCTCCTCTGGATTGATACCTTGGTTCTCAAAAACTGAGGGAAATACTTACGCTCTTGTGCTGCATCATCCTCTCCTCTTGGGAAAACCAGCATAAGCTCAAGGCGTAGCAAGAAGGATTTACGGCGCCGTTGCTTGGGAGTCTACGCAAAAGTCAACATACCAAGTACCCATCACAATCCCTATCTCTCGCATTACATTATTTTCCATTTGCCTCTCGTTTTACTCTCCCCCACTTCACCCTTGCTGTTTTATTCGCCTTCTCTTTCCAAATCTCCTCCTCTTTTTCCCATTGCCTTTTCCTCGTCCGTTTGTTTGCTCGTGCGTCAGATTGCTTGTTTGTCGCAATGGCTCAAGATGCTACCAAATTTTGTGACTTCACCAATACCAACAATAATGATTTTCTTAGCACTCTGATTGCTCCTCTTGCCAATACTGAATCTTGTAAAATCAATACTGCTTTGTTGAATCTTGTTATGAAAGATCAATTCGCCGGCCTTCCTAGTGAAGATGCCGCTACTCATCTGAATAGCTTCATTGATTTATGTGATATGCAAAAGAAAAAAGATGTCGATAATGATGTCGTTAAATTGAAGCTATTTCCTTTTTAAGCTTAGAGATCGTGCTAAAGCGTGGTTTTATCTTTGCCTAAAAATAGTATTGATTCTTGGAACAAGTGCAAAGATGCTTTTATCTCTAAGTATTTTCCTCCCGCTAGGATTATCTCTCTTAGAAGCGATATTATGAATTTTAAGCAACTTGATCATGAACATGTTGCACAAGCTTGGGAGAGAATGAAATTAATGATACGTAATTGTCCTACTCATGGTTTGAACTTGTGGATGATTATACAAAAATTTATGCGGATTGAATTTTGCTTCTAGAAATCTTTTAGATTCGGCCGGGAGGCACTTTTATGGAAATCACTCTAGGGATGCTACTAAACTCCTAGATAATATTATGGTTAATTATTCTCAATGGCATCTTGAAAGATCTACTAATAAAAAGTGCATGCGATAGAAGAAATTAATGTTTTGAGTGGAAAGTTGGATGAACTTATAAAATTATTTGCTACTAAGAGTGTTTCTTGATCCTAATGATATGCCTTTGTCTACCTTGATTGAGAATAATAATGAATCTATGGATGTGAATTTTGTTGGTAGGAATAATTTTGGTAACAATGCGTATAGAGGGAATTTTAATCCTAGGGCTTATCCTAGTAATCCTTCTAATAATTATGGAAATTCCTACAACAAGTATTATGGAAATTTTAATAAGATGCCCTCTGAATTTGAGAGTAGTGTTAAAGAGTTTATGAATGCACAAAAGAATTTTAATGCTTTGCTTGAAGATAAATTGCTTAAAGTTGATGATTTGGCTAGGAACATTGATAGAATTTCTCTTGAGGTTGATTCTTTAAAGCTTAGATCTATTCCTACTAAGCATGATATCAATGAGTCTCTCAAAGCTATGAGAATTTCCATTGATGAGTGCAAAGAAAAAACCGCTAGGATGCGTGCTTCCAAAGATGCCTTTATTAAAGCGTGTTCTTCTAATTCCTATGACAATCAAGATGAAGATCTAAAAGTTATTGAAGTGTCCCCTATTAAATCTTTGTTTTGCAATATGAATCTTGATGAAACTGAATATGATCTTCCTTTACCTAGAAGGCGTTCTAAGAATTTGGAGTTTTTAGATCTTGATGATGAAATTGATAAAAGTGGGATTGAAAGAAATAAAAATCTAGATGTTGCTAAACCCACTATTTTGGATCTCAAGGAATTTAATTATGAAAATTGCTCTTTAATTGATTGTATTTCCTTGTTGCAAACCGTGCTAAATTCTCCTCATGCTTATAGTCAAAATAAGGCCTTTACCGGACACATTGTTGATGCCTTGATGCAATCTTATGAAGAAAAACTTGAGTTGAAAGTTTCTATCCCTAGAAAGCTCTATGATGAGTGGGATCCTACCATTAAAATTAAAATTAAATATCATGAGTTTAATGCTTTGTGTGATTTGGGTGCTAGTGTCTCTACTATTCCCAAAACTTTGTGTGATTTGCTAGATTTCCGTGACTTTGATGATTGCTCCCTAAACTTGCATCTTGTGGATTCCACTATTAAAAATCCTATGGGAAGAATTAATGATGTTCTTATTGTTGTAAATAGGAATTATGTGCCCGTATATTTTATCGTTCTTGATATAGATTGCAATCCTTCATGTCCTATTATTCTTGGTAGACCTTTCCTTCGAACGATTGATGCAATTATTGATATGAAGGAAGGGAATATTAGATTCCAATTTCCATTAAAGAAAGGCATGGAACACTTCCCTAGAAAGAAAATAAAATTATCATATGAATCTATTATGAGAGCCACTTATGGATTGCCTACCAAAGATGGCAATACCTAGATCTATCCTCGCTTTTATGCCTAGCTAGGGCGTTAAACGATAGCGCTTGTTGGGAGGCAACCCAATTTTATTTTTTAGTTTTTTGTTTTTGCTTCTGTTTAGGAATAAATAATCCATATAACCTCTGTTTAGATGTGGTTTTATCTTTTAATTAGTGTTTGTGCCAAGTTAACCCTATTGGATCTTCTTGGAAGATGGTTATTTGATCTTGCTGTAATTTCCAGAAACTTTGCGCTCAGTGACCGAATTGTTAAACATCACCAGAACGTGATAAAATATTGATTCCAATTGCTGCTGATCAATAAACAAATTGTACAGGTCTTCTAATTTTGTTAGAATTTTTTGAGTTCCAGAAGTTTGCTCTAGTTACAGATTACTACAGACTGTTCTGTTTTTGACAGATTCTGTTTTGCGTGTGTTGTTTGCTTATTTTGATGAATCTATGGCTAGTAAAATAGTTTATGATCCATAGAGAAGTTGGAATACAGTAGGTTTAACACCAATATAAATAAATAATGAGTTCATTACAGTACCTTAAAGTAGTCTTTTGTTTTCTTTCTCTAACGAAGCTCACGAGATTTCTATTGAGTTTTGTGTTGTGAAGTTTTCAAGTTTTGGGTGAATTCTTTTGATGGATTATGGAACAAGGAGTGGCAAGAGCCTAAGCTTGGAGATGCCCATGGCACCCCCAAGATAATAGAAGGACACCAAAAAGTCAAAGCTTGGGGATGCCCCGGAAGGCATCCCCTCTTTCGTCCACTTCCATCGGTAATTTACTTGGAGCTATATTTTTATTCACCACATGATATGTGTTTTGCTTGGAGCGTCTTGTACTATTTGCGTCTTTGCTTGTTAGTTTACCAAAATCATCCTTGCTGTACACACCCTTTGAGAGAGCCATACATGAATTGGAATTTGATAGAATAATCTATGTGCTTCACTTATATCTTTTGAGCTTGATAGTTTGCTCATAGTGCTTCACTTATATCTTTTTGAGCGTGATGATTTTTGCTCTAGTGCTTCACTTAGATCTTTTATAGCATGGTGGTGGATTTGTTTTAAAGAAACTTGATCTCTCATGCTTCACTTAGATTATTTTGAGAGTCGTTAATAGCATGGTAATTTGCTTAATGTTAATATACTTGGTATTAAAGATATGTGAAACTTTCTTTTGAGTGCGTTGAATACTAAGATAAGTTTGATGCTTGATAATTGTTTTGAGATATGAAGATGATGATATTAGAGTCATGCTAGTTGAGTAGTTGTGAATTTTAAGAATACTTGTGTTAAAGTTTGTGATTCCCGTAGCATGCACGTATGGTGAACCGTTATGTGATGAACTCGGAGCATGATTTATTTATTGATTGTCTTCCTTATGAGTGGCGGTCGGGGACGACGATGGTCTTTTCCTACCAATCTATCCCCTAGGAGCATCGCGTAATAATTTGCTTTGATAACTTCTAGATTTTTGCAATAAGTATATGAGTTCTTTATGACTAATGTTGAGTCCATGGATTATACGCACTTTTTCCCATCCTTCCACCGTTGCTAGCCTCTCTAATACCGCGCACCTTTCGCCGGTATCATACACCCACCATATACCTTCCTCAAAACAGCCACCATACCTACCTATCATGGCATTTCCATAGCCATTCCGAGATATATTGCCATGCAACTTTCCACCATTCCGTTTATTATGACACGCTCCATCATTGTCATATTGCTAGCATGATCATGTAGTTGACATCGTATTTGTGGCAAAGCCACCGTTCATAATTCTTTCATACATGTCACTCATGAATCATTGCATATCCCGGTACACCGCTAGAGGCATTCATATAGAGTCATATTTTGTTCTAAGTATCGAGTTGTAATTGTTGAGTTGTAAGAAAAATAAAAGTGTGACGATCATCATTATTAGAGCATTGTCCCAAGTGAGGAAAGTATGATGGACACTATGATTCCCCCACAAGTCGGGATGAGACTCCGGACGACAAATAAAAATAAAATAAAAAAAGAGGCCATAAAAAAAGAGAAAAGGCCCAAAAAAATGAGAGAAAAAGAGAGAAGGGACAATGTTACTATCCTTTTACCACACTTGTGCTTCAAAGTAGCACCATGATCTTCATGATAGAGAGTCTCTCATTTTGTCACTTTCATATACTAGTGGGAATTTTTCATTATAGAACTTGGCTTGTATATTCCAATGATGGGCTTCCTCAAATGCCCTAGGTCTTCGTGAGCAAGCGAGTTGGATGCACACCCACTTAGTTTATTTTGTTGAGCTTTCATATACTTATAGCTCTAGTGCATCCGTTGCATGGCAATCCCTACTCACTCACATTGATATCTATTGATGGGCATCTCCATAGCCCGTTGATACGCCTAGTTGATGTGAGACTATCTTCCCTCTTTTTGTCTTCTCCACAACCACCATTCTATTCCACATATAGTGCTATATCCATGGCTCACGCTCATGTATTGCGTGAAGGTTGAAAAAGTTTTGAAAATGTTAAAGTATGAAACAATTGCTTGGCTTGTCATCGGGGTTGTGCATGATTTAAATACTTTGTGTGGGGAAGATGGAGCATAGCCAGACTATATGATTTTGCAGGGATAACTTTCTTTGGCCATGTTATTTTGAGAAGACATAATTGCTTAGTTAGTATGCTTGAAGTATTATTATTTTTATGTCAATATGAACTTTTGTCTTGAATCTTTCGGATCTGAATATTCATACCATGATTAAGAAGATTTACATTGAAATTATGCCAAAGTATCACTCCGCATCAAAAATTCTCTTTTATCATTTACCTACTCGAGGACGAGCAGGAATTAAGCTTGGGGATGCGATCGTCTCAATGTATCTATATTTTTTATTGCTCCATGCTACTTTATCTACTGTTTTGGACTATAATGGGCTTTATTTTCCACTTTTATATTACTTTTGGGACTAACCTATTAACCGGAGGCCCAGCCAGAATTGCTGTTTTTGCCTTTTTCGGTGTTTGAAGAAGCAGAATATCAAACAGTCCAAACGGAATGAAACCTTGAGCGTGATTTTCTCACGGCGTGATCCGGAGACTTGGACCCTCGCCAAGGAACATCGGAGGCGGTCACGAGGGTGGGGCGCGCCCCCTCGTGGGCCCCGATGCTCCACCGACGTACTCCTTCATCCTATATATACCTCGCACCCCCAAGCGATCGAGCGGGGCCAAAACCTAATTCCACCGCCGCAACTTCCTGTATCCACGAGATCCCATCTCGGGGCCTGTTCGAGCTCACGGAGGGGGCATCCACCATGGAGGGCTTCTACATCAACACCATAGCCTCTCCGATGAAGTGTGAGTAGTTTACTTCAGACCTTGGGTCCATAGCTAGTAGCTAGATGGCTTCTTCTCTCTTTTGGATCTCAATACAATGTTCTCCCCTCTCTCGTGGAGATCTATTCAATGTAATCTTCTTTTTGCGGTGTGTTTGTTGAGACCGATGAATTGTGGGTTTATGATCCAGCTTATCTATGAATAATATTTGAATCTTCCCTGAATTCTTTTATGTATGATCAACTTCTGTGTTATGGGGTGCCCCCCTGCCCCCGTATATAAAGGAGCAAGGGGGAGGGGCGGTCGGCCTAGGAGGAGGCGCGCCAAGGGGAGTCCTACTCCCACCGGGAGTAGGACTCCCTCCTTCCTTGTTGGAGGGGGAAAGAGGAGGAGAGGAGGAAGGATAAGGGGGCCGCACCCCTTGTCCAATTCGGACCAGAGGGGGGCTGCGCGCCTCCTTCCTTTCGGCCTTTCTCCTCTATTCCCGTATGGCCCAATAAGGCCCATATACTCCCGGCGAATTCCGTAACTCTCCGGTACTCGAAAATACCGAATCACTCGGAACCTTTCCGAACTCGAATATAGTCGTCCAATATATCGATCTTTACGTCTCGACCATTTCGAGACTCCTCGTCATGTCCCCGATCTCATCCGGGACTCGAACTCCTTCGGTACATCAAAACTCATAAACTCATAATATAAGCATCATCGAAACCTTAAGCGTGCGGACCCTACGGGTTCGAGAACTATGTAGACATGACCTAGAACTATTCTTGGTCAATAACCAAGCGGAACCTGGATGCCCATATTGGTTCCTACATATTCTCTGAAGATCTTTATCGGTCAAACCGCATAACAACATACGTTGTTCCTTTTGTCATCGGTATGTTACTTGCCCGAGATTCGATCGTCGATATCAATACCTAGTTCAATCTCGTTACGGCAAGTCTCTTTACTCGTTCGTAATACATCATCTCACAACTAACTTATTAGTTGCAATGCTTGCAAGGCTTATGTGATGTGTATTACCAAGAAGGCCTAGAGATACCTCTCCGACAATCGGAGTGACAAAACCTAATCTCAAATCGCCAACCCAACATGTACCTTTGGAGACACCTGTAGTACTCCTTTATAATCACCCGATTCGTTGTGACGTTTGGTAGCACCAAAGTGTTCCTCCGGTACAGGAGTTGCATAATCTCATAGTTACAGGAACATGTATAAGTCATGAAGAAAGCAATAGCAATATACTAAGCGATCAAGTGCTAGGCTAACGGAATGGGTCATGTCAATCAGATCATTCTCCTAATGATGTGATCCCATTAATCAAATGACAACTCATGTCTATGGTTAGGAAACATAACCATCTTGATTAACGAGCTAGTCAAGTAGAGGCATACTAGTGACACTCTGTTTGTCTATGTATTCACACATGTATTATGTTTCCGGTTAATACAATTCTAGCATGAATAATAAACATTTATCATGATATAAGGAAATAAATAATAACTTTATTATTGCCTCTAGGGCATATTTCCTTGAGTCTCCCACTTGCACTAGAGTCAATAATCTAGTTCACATCGCCATGTGATTTAACATCAATAGTTCACATCTATATGTGGTTAACACCCATAGTTCACATCGACATGTGACCAACACCCAAAGGGTTTACTAGAGTCGATAATCTAGTTCACATCGCTATGTGATTAACACCCAAAGAGTACTAAGGTGTGATCATGTTTTGCTTGTGAGATAATTTTAGTCAGCGGTCTGTCACATTCAGAGCCGTAAGTATTTTGCAAATTTCTATGTCTACAATGCTCGCACGGAGCTACTCTAGCTAATTGCTCCCACTTTCAATATGTATCCAGATTGAGACTCGAGTCATCTAGATTAGTGTTAAAACTTGCATCGGCGTAACCCTTTACGACGGACCTTTTTCACTTCCATAATCGAGAAACATATCCTTATTCCACTAAGGATAATTTTGACCGCTGTCCATTGATCTACTCCTAGATCACTATTGCACTCCTTGCCAAGCTTAGTGGTAGGGTATGCAATAGATCCGTACACAACATGACATACTTTATAGAACCTACGGTGATGCATAGGAATGACTTTCTCTATCTTCTGCCGTGGTCGGGTTTTGAGTCTTACTCAATCTCACACCTTGTAACACAGCAAGAACTCTTTCTTTGACTGTTCCATTTTGAACTACTTCAAAATCTTGTCAAGGTATGTATTCATTGAAAAACTTATCAAGCGTCTTGATCTATCTCTATAGATCTTGATGCTCAATATGTAAGCAGCTTCAACGAGGTCTTTCTTTGAAAAAATCCTTTCAAACACTCCTTTATGCTTTGCGAATAATTCTACATTATTTCCGATCAACAATATGTCATTCACATATACTTATCGAATGGCTGTAGTGCTCCCACTCACTTTCTTGTAAATACAGGCCTTTCCAAAAGTCTCAGATAAAATCATATGCTTTGATCAACACATCAAAGCGTATATTCCAACTCCGAGATGCTTGCACCAGTCCATTGATGGATCGCTGGAGCTTGCACATTTTGTTAGCACCTTTAGGATTGACAAAATCTTCGGTTGCATCATATACAACTCTTCTTTAAGAAAACCATTAAGGAATGCAGTTTTGACATCCATTTGCCAGATTTCATAAAATGTGGCAATTGCTAACATGATTCGGACAGACTTTTAAGCATCGATACAAGTGAGAAAATCTCATTGTATTCAACATCTTGAACTTTGTCTAAAACCTTTTTCGACAAGTCTAGCTTTGTAGATAGTAACATTACTATCAGCATCTGTCTTCCTCTTGAAGATCCATTTATTTAACATGGCTTGCTGATCATCGAGCAAGTCAATCAAAGCCCATACTTTGTTCTTATATATGGATCCTATCTCAGGTTTTATGGCCTCAAGCCATTTCGCGGAATCTGGGCTCATCATCGCTTCCTCATAGTTCGTAGGTTCATCATGGTCTAGTAACATGACTTCCAGAACAGGATTACCGTACCACTCTGGTGCGGACTGTACTTTGGAAGACCTACGAGGTTTTGTAGTAACTTGATCTGAAGTTTCATGATCATCATCATTAGCTTCCTCACTAATTGGTGTAGGAATCACTGGAACTGATTTCTGTGATGAACTACTTTCCAATTCGGGAGAAGGTACAAATTACCTTATCAAGCTCTTACTTTCCTCCCACTCACTTCTTTCGAGAGAAACTTCTTCTCTAGAAAGGATCCACCTTAGCAACGAATAACTTGCCTTCAGATCTGTGATAGAAGGTGTACCCAATAGTTACCTTTGGGTATTCTATGAAGACGCACTTTTCCGATTTGGGTTCGAGCTTATCAGGTTGAAACCTTTTCACATAAGCATCGCAACTCCAAGCTTTAAGAAACGACAGCTTAGGTTTACTGCTAAACCATAGTTCATACGGTGTCGTCTCAACGGATTTAATGGTGCCCTATTTAACGTGAATGCAGCTGTCTCTAATGCATAACCCCAAAACGATATTGGTAAATCGGTAAGAGACATCATTGATCACACCAAATCAAATAAAGTGCGGTTATGACGTTCGGACACACCATTGCGTTATGGTGTTCCATGTGGCGTGAGCTGTGAAACTATTCCACTTTGTTTTAATTGAAGATCAAACTCGTAACTCAAATATTCATCTCCACGATCAGATCGCAGAAACTTTTTTTCTTGTTACGATGATTTTCCACTTCACTCTGAAATTCTTTGAACTTTTCAACTATTTCAGACTTATGTTTCATCAAGAAGATATACGCATATCTGCTCAAATCATCTGTGAAGGTCAGAAAATAATGATACACGCCTCGAGCCTTAACACTCATCGGATCGCATACATCGGTATGTATGATTTCCAACAAATCAGTGCTCGCTCCATAGTTCCGGAGAATGGTGTTTTAGTCATCTTGCCCATGAGGCACGGTTCGCAAGTACCAAGTGATTCATAATCAAGTGATTCCAAAAGCCCATCAGTATGGAGTTTCTTCATGCGTTTTACACCGATATGACCCAAACGGCAAGTACACAAATAAATTGCACTATCATTATTAACTTTACATCTTTTGGTTTCAATATTATGAATATGTGTGTCACACGATCGAGATCCAACAAACCATTTTCATTGGGTGTATGACCATAGAAGGTTTTATTCATGTAAACAGAACAATAATTATTCTCTAACTTACATGAATAACCGTATTGCAATAAACATGATCAAATCATATTCATGCTCAGCATAAGCGCCAAATAACATTTATTTAGGTTCAACACTAATCCCGATAGTATAGGGAGTGTGCGATGATGATCATATCAATCTTGGAACTACTTCCAACACTCATCGTCACTTCCCTTCAACTAGTTTCATTTATTCGTAACTCCTGTTTGAGTTACTAATCTTAGCAACCGAACAAGTATCAAATACTCAGAGGCTACTACAAACACTAATCCCGATAGTATAGGGAGTGTGCGATGATGATCATATCAATCTTGGAACTACTTCCAACACTTATCGTCACTTCCCCTTCAACTAGTCTCTGTTTATTCGTAACTCCTGTTTGAGTTACTAATCTTAGCAACCGAACAAGTATCAAATACTCGGGGCTACTATAAACACTAGTAAAGCACACATTAATAACCTGTATATCAAATATACCCTTGTTCACTTTGCCATCCTTCTTATCCACCAAATATTTGGGGTATTTCCGTTTCAATGACCATTTCCTATGCAGTAAAGCACTCAGTTTCAGGCTTTGGTTCAGCTTTGGGTTTCTTCGTGGGAGTGACAACTTGCTTGTCATTCTACTTGAAGTTCCCTTTCTTTCCTTTGCCCTTTTCTTGAAACTAGTGGTCTTGTCAATCATCAACACTTGATGCTCTTTCTTGATTTCTACCTTCGTCGATTTCAACATCACGAAGAGCTCGGGAATCGTTTTCGTCATCCCTTGCATACTATAGTTCATCACGAAGTTCTAGTAACTTAGTGATGGTGACTAGAAATTCTGTCAATCACTATCTTATCGGAAGATTAACTCCCACTTGATTCAAGCGATTGAAGTACCCGGACAATCTGAGCACATGCTCACTAGTTGAGCGATTCTCCTCCATCTTTTAGCTATAGAACTTGTTGCGACTTCATATCTCTCAACTCGGTATTTGCTTGAAATATTAACTTCAATTCCTGGAACATCTCATATGGTCCATGACGTTCAAAACGTCTTTGAAGTCCCGATTCTAAGCCGTTAAGCATGGTGCACTAAACTATCAAGTAGTCATCATATTGATCTAGCCAAACGTTCATAACGTCTGCATCTGCTCCTGCAATAGGTCTGTCACCTAGCGGTGCATTAAGGACATAATTCTTCTGTGCAGCAATGAGGATAAACCTCAGATCACGGATCCAATCCGCATCATTGCTACTAACATCTTTCAACACAATTTTCTCTAGGATCATATCAAAATAAACATATGAAAGCAACAAACATAGGGAAGCAACAACGCGAGCTATTGATCTACAACATAATTTGCAAAATACTACCAGGACTAAGTTCATGATAAATTTAAGTTCAATTAATCATATTACTAAAGAACTCCCACTTAGATAGACATCCCTCTAGTCATCTAAGTGATCACGTGATCCAAATCAACTAAACCATAACCGATCATCACGTGAGATGGAGTAGTTTTCAATGGTGAACATCACTATGTTTGATCATATCTACTATATGATTCACGCTCGACCTTTCGGTCTCCGTGTTCCGAGGCCATATCTGCATATGCTAGGCTCGTCAAGTTTAACCTGAGTATTCCGCGTGTGCAAAACTGGCTTGCACCCGTTGTAGATGGACGTAGAGCTTATCACACCCGATCATCACGTGGTGTCTGGGCACTACGATCTTTTAGCAACGGTGCATACTCAGGGAGAACACTTCTTGATAATTTTAGTGAGAGATCATCTTATAATGCTACCGTCAATCAAAGCAAGATAAGATGCATAAAGGATAAACATCACATGCAATCAATATAAGTGATATGATATGGCCATCATCATCTTGTGCTTGTGATCTCCATCTCCAAGCACCATCATGATCACCATCGTCACCGGTAGCGACACCTTGATCTCCATCGTAGCATCGTTGTCGTCTCGCCAACTATTGCTTCCCGACTATCGCTACCGCTTAGTGACAAAGTAAAGCAATTACATGGCGTTTGCATATCATACAATAAAGCGACAACCATATGGCTCCTGCCATTGCCGATAACTTGGTTACAAAACATGATCATCTCATACAATAAAATATAGCATCACGTCTTGACCATATCACATCACAACATGCCCTGCAAAAACAAGTTAGGCGTCCTCTACTTTGTTGTTGCAAGTTTTACGTGGCTGCTACGGGCTGAGCAAGAACCGTTCTTACCTCGCATCAAAACCACAACGATAGTTTGTCAAGTTGGTGCTGTTTTAACCTTCGCAAGGACGGGCGTAGCCACACTCGGTTCAACTAAAGTGAGAGAAACAGACACCCGCCGATCACCTTTAAGCAACGAGTGCTCGAAGCGGTGAAACCAGTCTCGCGTAAGCGTACGCGTAATGTCGGTCCGGGCCGCTTCATCTCACAATACCGCCGAACCAAAGTATGACATGCTGGTAAGCAGTATGACTTATATCGCCCACAACTCACTTGTGTTCTACTCGTGCATATGACATCAACGCATAAAACCTGGCTCGGATGCCACTGTTGGGGAACGTAGTAATTTCAAAAAATTTCCTACGCACACGCAAGATCATGGTGATGGCATAGCAACGAGAGGGGAGAGTGTGTCCACGTACCCTCGTAGACCGAAAGCGGAAGCGTTATAACAACGCGGTTGATATAGTCGTACGTCTTCACGATCCGACCGATCCAAGTACCGAACGCACGGCACCCCCGAGTTCAGCACACGTTCAGCTCGATGACGATCCTCGGGCTCCGATCCAGCAAAGCGTCGGGGATGAGTTCCGTCAGCACGACGGCGTGGTGGCGATGATGATGCTCCACCGACGCAGGCTTCGCTTAAGCTCATGACGATATGACTTTGCCGGCGCAGGGCTTCGCCTAAGCTCCGCGACGATATGACCGAAGTGGAATATGGTGGAGGGGGGCACCGCACACGGCTAAGGAACGATCCGTAGATCAACTTCTGTGTTATGGGGTGCCCCTGCCCCCGTATATAAAGGAGCAAGGGGGAGGGGCGGCCGGCCTAGGAGGAGGCGCGCCAAGGGGAGTCCTACTCCCACCGGGAGTAGGACTCCTCCTTCCTTGTTGGAGGGGAAAGAGGGGAGAGGAGGAAGGATAAGGGGCCGCACCCTTGTCCAATTCGGACCAGAGGGGGCTGCGCGCCTCCTTCCTTTCGGCCTTTCTCCTCTATTCCCGTATGGCCCAATAAGGCCCATATACTCCCGGCGAATTCCGTAACTCTCCGGTACTCGAAAATACCGAATCACTCGGAACCTTTCCGAACTCCGAATATAGTCGTCCAATATATCGATCTTTACGTCTCGACCATTTCGAGACTCCTCGTCATGTCCCCGATCTCATCCGGGACTCGAACTCCTTCGGTACATCAAAACTCATAAACTCATAATATAACATCATCGAAACCTTAAGCGTGCGGACCCTACGGGTTCGAGAACTATGTAGACATGACCTAGAACTATTCTTGGTCAATAACCAATAGCGGAACCTGGATGCCCATATTGGTTCCTACATATTCTACGAAGATCTTTATCGGTCAAACCGCATAACAACATACGTTGTTCCCTTTTGTCATCGGTATGTTACTTGCCCAAGATTCGATCGTTAGTATCCAATACCTAGTTCAATCTCGTTACCGGCAAGTCTCTTTACTCGTTCCGTAATACATCATCTCACAACTAACTTATTAGTTGCAATGCTTGCAAGGCTTATGTGATGTGTATTACCGAGAAGGCCTAGAGATACCTCTCGACAATCGGAGTGACAAAACATAATCTCGAAATACGCCAACCCAACATGTACCTTTGGAGACACCTGTAGTACTCCTTTATAATCACCCAGTTACGTTGTGACGTTTGGTAGCACCAAAGTGTTCCTCCGTAAACGGAGTTGCATAATCTCATAGTTACAGGAACATGTATAAGTCATGAAGAAAGCAATAGCAATATACTAAACGATCAAGTGCTAGGCTAACGGAATGGGTCATGTCAATCAGATCATTCTCCTAATGATGTGATCCCATTAATCAAATGACAACTCATGTCTATGGTTAGGAAACATAACCATCTTCGATTAACGAGCTAGTCAAGTAGAGGCATACTAGTGACACTCTGTTTGTCTATGTATTCACACATGTATTATGTTTCCGGTTAATACAATTCTAGCATGAATAATAAACATTTATCATGATATAAGGAAATAAATAATAACTTTATTATTGCCTCTAGGGCATATTTCCTTCAAAAAACGGCCTTGAGCTCATCCTGGGCTGCCCCATACACGACGACAAAGGTCCATGTGAAGTTGTCAGCTTTGTTTCGAATATGGAGTTTAATACGAAACTCTCCATCCGAACTAACCAAAACATCCATAGTCCTAGTGTTAATTCCAAGTAAAATGCCCTCAGAACGACCTCGAGGTGCGTGAAATCCAATTATAGTCTATCCCGCCAGACAGGCGGTTAGGCATACTTACTGAGAAATCACGTCTCCTCGTTTCAGATAAAGCCAAAAAGTCTAAATTGTACTCCCTATTACGTTCCGCTATGAATAGATGTTTAGCCAAGTCACCAAGACCTCTGCTATTAAAGAACATGTCATTCATGGGGAAACAATAATTTAGAAAATTTCTCCCTCTTAGAGGGATTATGACCTTTTTTCAAACGACCGGATTTGGATTTACGACCGAAAGCTGTAACCTCAATCAATGAGCTAAGCCCGGGTTCGTCCAAACCCCCATCCAAAACCTCCCATACTACATAAGCGAGTAGCTGACCATCTGATGTGGCATGCAACTCCTCCTCATCTAGATGTGGGATAGAAGATTTTCTAGAAACTCGTGGAGTAACCTTTAATCGGTCATATTCCAAATGTCTCAAAGCATTAGCTAAAACATAAATATCATTCTCATTATTTCCTAGAATAACACCCACATTACTCAATTTAGAAACGGTGGATGTAGTAGAAAAAATATAAAAATGATTTGGGTGATGACGAAGTACCTTGATTGTCGAGGTTCTGCACTGCTTTACGCCGCATAGCCTTTGCCAATGAATCCTTGTCAGTGTCCAAATTCTTAGAGGTGCCAAAATCTTCTTCCTCATGCATTAGAGACGGTCCACTGTGAGATCGATGTTTTGTTGGGCCTCAGCCTCAGCGGAGCATATTTGTTCAAACCTCTTATAGATGCAGCTTCACAGCTACTTCCTCTTGCGAATTTATTTGGTCCCTTAGTATATGTATTACAAACATTATATGTATTACAGTGATTTAAAAAACACTTCTCTTTGTAATTTACAGCTACTTCCTTTCTCTGAATTTATTTTGTCACTTATTATTTTGGGTCAATATTTGACCTTAGATTCAACTAGCAATATATAATCGTATACCACAAAAGAGGACCATTACAAATTTCTTTCAAATGCTAATCTAATGATATAATTTCCGTGGAATATATATTACATTTTAGTATTTAAATCTATGCTCAAAATTTAACACAAAATATGACGGGCTAATAAAGGGAACGGAGAATGTACCACCTTAACCCCAAAGAATAATTTGACACAATGCTTCATTTCTGCCTTAGTGAAACTCAAATCAGCATTAAAAATATATGGGAAAGCTAATGGTGAATGTCTGTAGGGAAACATGCTACGCAACAAAATTTATGCTACAGATCACACCAGAAACACTATGAAGATTGTGGTAACGATCAAACTCACCGACGAGCAGAGTAGTGAAAGCAGTGAAGAGTCGGTGAAGCGTAACGATTCCCGCAGCTAGGTTACACCTCCCAACCGCGAGAATGTTCTCCAAGACGAGAGTCGGAGTAGACGAACCCTCTGAGGTATCCACGCGTTTGGAAGTAGTGGCCTGATAGAGCTTCAACGTTCAGGAAGAAGAACTGCGAGAAAACTAGAGAGAGAAAGCCTAACGACGCTTCTCGTTTGATTAGGAGTCTAATTCTCTTAGACCAAGATTAGATCCCATCTAATTAGAACGCTAAACACTTAGAGCAATTAGACCGTGAGAGCATGGAGCTATGCGGTGGAGAGGCCCTTGGATTTGATGTGTCTCAAGAGCGAGGCCGCCCCACGTATATATAGGTGGTGGAAGAGGAGGAGGAGGCGCCCCAAGGAGATGGAGTACGGGCCTGTTTGGTTGCTGCCCTGGAGCAAAACTACCCTGATTTGATTGATCTTTGCGTTCAATTAGGGATTCCTTGTGCCTGTTTAGTTTGAGATCTATCCATTTTATACTTATGGCTTCTTAGCCGAGAGCAGGGAGAGTGGAAAGAGAATAGTGTTCAAAGTCCCGCCATTGGTTCCTCAATTTTCATACAAGTTTTGCCATGTGTATCTACAAACATGGAGATTTTCTGAAAATGTTTTTCAGTACAGGTTCATGGCAAATTTAAGTTAAACTACTTCTCAAAATCATGGCGTTTTTTTATAGTGACATCGCATTTTTTAAGGAATGAGTTGCAAAATTTAGAAACATTTGTGTTTCCTCAAAACGTAACAAATTTTGATATTGTTTGCCATGTTTTATAAACAATTTGCCAAAGTTTGTGCCACATTTTGAAATTTTAGTTATAGTAATGAAAGAAATAAGAGAACATTTTCTAAAAAAACATGCCAGATTCGTTAGATGGCAAATTTACTTGCTTTTAGCTACAAACTAGTCATGGTAGAAAATTTTGAAGTTTTTACCATGGGCGCTTTTAAGTTTTACCCTATATTTTTAATAATTTCTCTCATGGCAATTTTGTTGCATTGACCAAAGAAAAATACTATATTGACCTTGGCATTTAATTCTACTTGTGGCTACCATCGCGAGTTTACATATTTTTTAATTCATAAAAAACATGCAATAATTTTTTGTAACATTCACGTGAGAAATTTTACATAAAATCTTTATGTTCACATGGCAAGTTTATGATTTTTTTTCATACCTACCACCTTTTTTAGCATGGAAAGTTTTATAAAAAAATTGTTATGTTCACATGGCAAGTTCATGCAAATTTGTTATTGGAATGTCTATTTACAACATGCAATTTTAGTTTGAAGAGCATAGCAATTTTATTAAGAGGATGGCAATTTTTTGAATCTATATCTTGGTAAATTTATTTTTTGTGGCAAACTTTTCAGGAATATTATAATGTTCACACGATATTTTTATGAATTATGTTTTTTTTCTAATTCATGGCAATTCTTGAAATAGCTTTATACTTATCTCATGACAGTTTCTTCAAACATTTTTTTTCTAAATCAAGGCAATTCTTGAAACAAATAATATATTGCCATGTCATTTTTATTGCATGTGCCACAACAAAAAATATTTGTACCATAGCATTTTTTAATTGTAGATACCTTGGCAATTATTGAACATGTGGCAAATTCCTAAATCTGGTATGTTTTTTAGAGAACAAATTTGTCTAGAGCATCATTGTGCAAGTGGTAAATAATTATATTTTTGTCCTAAATAATTTTTTCACAGGAATATTTTATGTTCTTCTACAAAACTTATTACGTGGCGGCTTAATTGACGTCCGCCAGGTATTGGCATCCAAAATACATTGGTTTTTTTCTCAATAAACAACCTTTGCAAAGTGAAATATTGTTAAGGTTTTAGTTAAGAAACTGCAATCAAACTGTGCGACCGTGTCTGCCTCCATCCCCTACTAGCTAGCACTCCTCAGCAGTACCCAACCCTTGTCCCCCTCCCGATCACAAATTTCCCATCCTTAGTAACCTGTTGTTGTCTACGTCACACATGGAGCTAGCAACTACTCCACCGTCCTTCATTCTTATGCCGATCTTCTCGGTGGGTATCCCTCAGGCATGGATACATATTCTATGGACGCAGACATGTGTATGTCTGATAGGAAGGCTATTGGTGCCCATTATATAAGGGCATGTACAATGGAAGCATCACCTTTCTAGTGCTTCAGCTCTTCCACGTAAATAAAGATGGATGGGGCATTATTTAGTTTGTCAAACCCTCAACGCATGAAGCTGCCCCATCAAGCTAATGTATGACATATGCATCCTCTTTTTCCTGTACTTCAATGAACGTGGAGGGCTGGATCGCCATACTCTCTCCCTTTTTCCGTCTCTCTTACTTTTGTCAGCCAAGAGACTACCTCCTCTGCAGGATCCCGTCTTGGTCTTCAGGCTACTAGTTGAGCTGAGTTGGACAATCAGGAGTGACGTATAGGGCTGGGGCACCCGTCCACAGTGGATTGGGCATGCCCTAAACTCAGGCTGTAAGAGGGACGCTAAGCGGGATGCCCGCGTCCGCCCCACAATTGCCGCATATGTTAAGTGGGATACCCGCGAAAGCCCGCATATTGTTAAGTGGGTATGCGGGTTTAGTGGGATAGCCCGCATCCTGGTCAAGTTTTCTCGATCGAGAACGGATGTACGCGACGTCCTGTGACGCACAGTAGATGCTGTATGCGGAAGAAGCCTAGGCACGTACGTACCTGCAAATGAAACACCATTGGCCTGGTAGAAGGAGCCTGGACACATACGTACGAGTACGAGCAACTGAAATGTCATTGGCCTGGTGGGTAACACTGCAGCTATCTACGTGCCCTCTACCTGCAGCAGGCAAGTCTGAACCAGTTCATAATGCTACAGTTCAGTTTTTAACCAGTTCCCTCAGTTTCCCTATGAAGAGATTGAACTAATTTAGTCGTTCAGGGCCAATCCTCTACGTGGCATTAATGTTTTTTCACCTCATGCACGGATTCAGGTATGTATGGCGAGTAGGCAACGCCGGCGTCGAGGACGAGAGGAGGTGCAGGCGGCGTGCGTCCCACTACGACAGGCCCCAGGGCGATTAGTCACCACTACAACAGGGGCTCGCTGATGACAGGAACCAGACATGGGAACGGCCAGTGTGGTGCTGCGGTCTTCATGACGGAGCTGGACGGCGGTGTTGAGGCCATGGCAGAGCAGGATGGTAGTACCACCCTAATCTCCATTGCTTCATCGCGGGATGCGGGCGCTGCGGAACAACCCACATATACCACATATTTCACTGCTTTATCCGTGGGTGTCCACGAAGGCTGATTATGTGGGCTTTTAAGTGGGCGCCGCGAGCAATCCGTGTCTACTTACAGCCTGACCCTAAACATAAATTTGAGTACGGAATTGTGTCACGAAAGCTCTACCGTGGTGTAGTGTGACACCCTTTGAAGGAAACTACTTTTAAACAAAAAGATCAAGCAGGTGATTACTTCAATTCTCCATCATATGATCCTATTCTTGTAATGTACTCATCAACCAAACACCACTCGAAAATTAAGTTTTTCTCCAAGCGTTTCCTCTGCTTCCCCTCTAGGGCTAGGGAAACTCTCCCCTACAGGCTTCGGTGGCTGGAGGCGAGGAGGGGAATCCCGACGCCCCCGCTCCAGCTAGTAGTTTAGGTCGGGTTTTTTTGGTCCTCGCGGGTGCGGCACTCGGACAGATGTCGACGCTTCTTCTTTGAGTTTGTCTTTCGGGCTTCGATCCTTCTCGAGTTCGCCTGTCTGGACATAGTTGACGGAGGTCCGTCGTAGATTCCTACGTCTCCTTGGGATGGCGAGGTTAGGGTTTCTCGTCGTGCATGCGCGGTGGCGAGATTTGATGTTAGGTGCATTACATCTATTGAAGGGTTCAACGACGAAAACTATGGCTACAGGACGTTGGTCCTTCGGGGCATGTGCATGAAGACCTCCCAGCTGTCATCGACAAGGTCAAGCCGGCTCCGATAGGGGAGCGATGACAGCAGCACGTCACCGGCTTGTTTTGGCGGTGGTAGTGATCGTTTGGTGGTATAGGGACCTCGATGTAATTTTTATTATGCTTGAGGTGTTTTGTACTTCCTATGAACTTTTACAATATATCTGGATCTTTTCCACACAAAAGAACACCACTCGCTTCACATCTGACAGTATGAAGCAAAAATAACAGAAAATGACGTTCACAAAAAAATGGCATGCGAAATAGGGTATTCACAGTTATTTCCCTACACCAAAACCCTATGTACATCAGTGACAATTTGTTACGTATTTCCCTAGACGTATATCTTATGTACTACTACATCAGTGACAATTTGAACGAACTATTCAAATCCAATCTTTGTGCATGCATGGTCATGGACAACCATTCAAGGACATGGAAACACACCGTGGGAACGAGAAAAGAGGCTAGGAGGGAAATGGCAACTTTAATCTGTTTCGCACACAGAGCTCGGCAGGGGCAGCATACGTAAGTACGTACGTAGCCACCACCAAGTCTCGTCACGACTCGATGGCCTCCGGAATGCTCTGCAGTGCGGGCTTCCAGTGCTCCTCCCGGTGCACGTCATGGTGGTGCACCTCCCCGGAGTCCATGATGTCCGCCAGCAGCTGCCGGGTGCTGCTACCTCGGTCGCCGGGCGTCTTCCTCTCCATCAGCTCGTGCAGCTGCCTCTTGGTGATCCTGATCGTCACCTCCGACAGGTGCTCCTCCGACCCGTCGTGACGGTGGTGGCGGTGGTGGTGGTCGTCTTCCGACGTGGACGACGCCTCCTCCCACTCGCCGTCGTCGGCCCACGACTCCCCGGCGTGCCGCGATGCCGCGCAGTTCCCCATCAGATCAGATAACCTTACCGACTGACGACTGCCTCTCTCCTGGTCCTGGCTGCCGGCCCTCCGCTAGCGAGCTCTAGTTCGTTCAACTTTTTCTGATCGCTCGCAGGCAAGAAATCGAGATGAATGGATAAACAAGATGCAATGTGACGAAGATAGGCTGCTGCGTGTATTTATAATTGGAGGCGCTGCTTCATTCTCCGCACGCGCGGATTAGGCGTTGGTCGTCTAGCCCGTGATGTCAGGGAGGCGAAGTCCGGGTCCGACGTGGCGTGCCGGTCAGAGGATCTCATCCTGACATCCTCCGCCGGCAGGGCTCCTGGAGCTAGAAGCCGGGCGAAGGTGTCGTACGCTCCCGTTGCTGCTGCGCAGGCACGCCACTAAAAGTAATTCAACACGCTGACCCAAACAGATAATGATTTTGTCTATTTTTTATCTGTTTAGGTCGGTTCAATGAACACCCATATCCGTCCTTGCGTCCAACGCATGGTCGATCCTTTTTTCAGTTCACGCGTGAAAATATAAAAAGCGCAAATATTTTGAAACGCTGCACCGGCGTAAGCAAATCCCGTCGGCGACGCACCTCCTCCGCGTGCGCCCGGCCCGACCGCGGCACCACCGGCACTGGGATCCTATCTAGATCCAAATGCCAGTCGTGTGGCAGCGTAACGTCGGGGTACGGGAGGGGGATGTGGTGCTCCCAGTGCCACCTCGCCTAGTGCACTGGGACGCCTATCCGCTGCCTCGCGGGGCGGCCTGATGGCAGCGGCGGGGGGTTGCGCACGAAGAGGATGAGGCGGGGGACTTGCCCTTGTTTGCTGGCGAAGAAGCCCATGGTGGTGCGAGCAAGGCTAGGGTTTGTCGTCGGCGGGGGAGCAGCAGGGTGGGCCTGCTGTCTATGGTCGCCATTAATTATGACGTGGGAGGCAGTTGACCGGCCGTCATGTGGGGATGCGACGGACAACGAGCGGGCACGCGGCGCGTCCGCTTCGCGTCCTCGCCGATGCATTTCAGGTGCAAATTTGGGCCGAAAATAGGTCCGCGCGGACGTCAAGCGGATAGAATTTAGGAATGGGTCGGCGCGTTGGACCATCATTTTTGTCCGCGCCGACCCAAACGGATGTGGGTAGACGAAATAGGTCAGCCGGTTGGAGTTTGCTCTAAATTACTTTTTTTGATAATTAAGTAAATTAAATTTTTTTAGGACACAAGGCGAGCAAATTTCCTGTTCACACGGAAACACGAGAGTGAATTGCCTGGTCTCTCCCGGGGCACGCGACGAGCCGCGTTTTTGTTTAGTTTTTGGCGAAACACGCGGCTGGGTAGCTCTTGGGGCAGGTTGCTGCTTGAGCTGGTCTTGGGCCGCGGCCTGGTGTGTGAATGGGCTAGGGAGCGAATCTCGAGCGGCTTCAAGGAGCCACTCCTGCGAGCTTTCGTGCAAGAAGGTGTTTCCTGTGTGCCTACTGCCGTTCCATGCTTAATCCGCGGCTTTTCAGATACTTAAGTCAGTAAAAGTCTAGGATGAATGGATTAGCCAGAAGCTAGGATAAGATGCCCTTGCTTAGATATTTACCATGCGTTCGCTAAAAAAGAAAGATATTTACCATGCGCGGTGACGTGTCGTAGTAAATACGTACTAGATAGATCATCTTTCTTCAAGAAAAGTTTACCGAGCTCTTTTTTTCTTTGAAAAGGAGGCTTATCCCCGGCCTCTGCATCTCTTGATGCACACAACCATTATTAAAAAAGTTGCCCGAAGGTTCCAACAAGAAGTCTAAAAAATAAACGAAGGTCTTAGTAACCAAAGAAATGCCACAAGCGGCCCAAAAATAAAATCACAACCGGCGCCCAAAGACTAGGATTCTAAATGCCTATCCTATTAGTGGATTGCCATCCAAACCGGTTGTAAGTATCCCGTGCAACCATCTCCCATCGGCTGCACCCAATATTCATATGCTCCTTGAGGTCCGCACGCTGAGTAATGACTACGTACGGATCCAAGTAGATGCTCTGAAGATGACCTGCAAAAAATTAACGATGGTTTGTCTGTTAAAGGCAACGTCATTACGACAGGTCCACAAAGACCAAAGTAATGCACATGCTCCCACTCGGATATGCGTCGCAGACTTTGGCTCCACTCCAGCCAACCAGTTATCAAACAAATGTGATATCGTGAGAGGTGGAGTTATATTGAAGCTAACATGAATAGTTCGCCAAAGTAGTTTAGCAAGCGGACAATTGATAAATAAATGCTCTATTGTTTCGTCCTGATCACAAAAGCAACATCTTTTACTTCCTTCCTAGTTACGCTTATCTAAATTACCTTTAGTGAGAATGACACCCTTATGCACAAACCACATAAAGACTTTTATCTTCAAAGGCCCCTTAACTTTTCAAATGTTTACCGAGCTGATGGACGAGCTTTACTTCTCACATTTTACTTTCTCCAACGAGTGCAGCATGCACCTTCGAATGGCACATACCATGTCAGCTCTGCTCGGGCCATCATTCCCTGCAAAATAGGCAGTTCAACGTGCACACGTGATGGTCTGTATGAACTGGGCGCTGACAGGATCTCTTTGACGGGCGAGATACAAGTTTCGATTGCAGATTCAACAGTGGTCGTGGTCCTCTGCGTATGAACGGCTCATTACGTACTGGGACTCCAAGACTCGTGATCTGGATCAGTTGAAACATGCCCAGCGCTTATTACTACTCCTTCCGTTTTTCAAAAAGTGTACTTTCAACTTTGTTAGAAAGTCATTTTTTTTATATTTAACCGTGTTTATACAATAATAGATCAACATTTATGGCATCAAATTAGTAGCATTACAATCATGATAAGATAAAATTTCGTCATATAACTATTTGGTTTCACAAGCATTGACATATTTTTGCACAAACTCGGTCAAACTTTAAAATAGTTTAACCGTTCAATAAAGTTGAAAGTACACTCTTTTAAGTACGAAGGGAGTACACCTTAATCCTACGGGATAACTGAGGTATGCACAAACATAACACCCGGCTGTTCCAAAAGTGCAACCTGATCGACTCCTGCCCTAAATGTTGAAGTATTTCCATGGAAGCTCTGGTAAACTCACGTTGAATTCCAAGGCCTTGACCTTTTGATCATGAACAATATGTAACTACAGGCTCTAAATGTTGCTTAATCCCCAAACTTATGATCAATTTAAGAGGGTTGGTTCTTTGATAAGCACCGTTCTCGCGTAATTCAGGGGCAAACATATGGACCCATGCAGCTTTGGACGATGTCTCTCTTTCATCATTATCCGACCACTGTCCCCTTTTGCATGCTAACGATGATGGGCCCAAGAGACCCAAGTCCTTCCGCTTCGAAAACTTCTGGATCAAAATGCTGGGCTTCCAACAGGTGGTCAGTGATGCTTGGAGCGAGGAATCAAGTCATGTTGAGGCCTACCAAAGGCTCTTCCACAAGCTCAAGAAGACAAACCAAAAATTGCGTGCTTGGAGCAAGACCCTCTTTGCCAACTCGAAGGTCCAAATCCACATGACCCTCAAAGTCTCTCATCATCGTTATCCGACCATTGTCCCCTTTTTCTTGCTAACGATGATGGGCCCAAGAGACCCAAGTCCTTCCGCTTCAAAAACTTCTGGATCAAAATGCCGGGCTTCCAACAGGTGGTCAGTGATGCTTGGAGCGAGGAATCAAGGCATGTTGAGCCCTACCAAAGGCTTTTCCACAAGCTCAAGAAGAAAAGCCAAAAATTGCGTGCTTGGAGCAAGACCCTCTTTGCCAACTCGAAGGTCCAAATCCACATGGCCCTCAAAGTCATCCTCCACCTTGATTTAACGCAAGAGGAAAGAGTTCTCAGTCCATAAGAAAGTGACATCCGCAAAAGGCTTAAGAAAAAGATACTCACCATGTTGGAGAAGGCTAGGAAGCGTCAAAACTCCAGAACCACTAACTTGAAGGAAGGAGATGCCAACACTCGCTACTTCCACCTACGTGTCAACCATAGAAGGAGAAAAATTTTCATTCACCGCCTCAAGCACAACAACGGTTGGGTCACCGAGCACGAGCACAAGAAAAACATTGTCCAACGCCACTTCCAGAACATCGCAAAAAAGGCCCTTCACGTGACATTGACATCAATTGGGGGATCATTCCCACGCCCAATTGTGACCTTCATGAATTGGGAGAGGCCTTCACCGAGGAGGAAGCTAAGAGAGCTGTGCTTTCCATGCCCAGCGACAAGGCACCGGGCCCTAATGGATTCACGGGTGCCCTTTCTCAAGGCATGTTGGGATACTATCAAGCCGGACATCATGTTTGCCATCAACCATTTCTCAGATCTCCATGTTGCACACTTTCATTGGTTGAACTCTACCGACATTGCTCTCATTCCGAAGAAGGATGGTGCCGAGGACATCAGTGATTTTCGTCCCATCAGTTTTATCCATGTTGTTGCTAAGCTAATTGCCAAGATGATGTCCAACCGGCTTGCCCCGCACATGAATGAGATTGTCTCACACGCTCAAAGTACATTTATTAAAAAAAGATGCATCCATGACAACTTCATGTACGTGCGCAATCTCGCGAGACGCTTCCATCGTAGGAAAACATTGCTCTTCAAACTTGACATCAAAAAAGCCTTTGACTCGGTGCGTTGGGACTTCCTCCTCGACCTACTTCGACACCTTGGTTTCATGCCTCGCTTCAGAGGTTGGGTTTCGGCCCTGCTGTACTCGGCTTCCTCTCGTGTTCTGCTCAATGGTGTGCCTGGCGATCCCATCAAATTAGGTCGGGGTTTGAGGCAGGGGGACCCTCTATCCCCCCTGTTATTTGTGCTTGCCATCGACCCACTGCACCACATACTGGCAAAGAGCACGGCTCAAGGAAATCCACGTCCCCTTGGTGGAAATGCTATGCCTATCCGAGCTTCGCTTTACGCGGATGACGCCGCGGTTTTTCTTGCGCCTATTAAGGAGGACGTCCAGTTTTTCACTCACACTCTCGAGCACTTGGGATGTCACTGGCCTTGTCACAAATTGTTCCAAAAGTCTTGTCGCCCCAATCCGTTGCGAAAATGTTGATCTTCCAGACATCCTCCAATCCTTATCGGCCAAGCTTTCATCCTTTTCGATGAAATACCTTGGGTTGCCTTTATCTGTCAAGAGGTTGAAGAGAATTCACTACCAGCCCCTCGAGGACAAGATTGCGGGTCAGCTCACCCCTTGGGTGGGAAGGTACATTGCCTCGGCTGGTCGGGCGGTCTTGGTCAAGTCGGTCCTCACGGCGATTGTTGTCTACTACATGACGTTGCTAGATTTATCGGTGGAGGTCAAGAAGAAGATCGATGCCCTCAGACGTGGTTTCCTTTGGGCAGGTTGTGATAAAGTCACGGGTGGAAAATGCAAGATAAATTGGGAACAAGTGTGCAAGTACAAATTGCATGGAGGCCTGGGAATCCTAAATCTTGATAAGTTTGCCATCGCCCTTTGTCTCCGGTGGCTATGGGCCGAGTGGCTCCACCCGGACAAGCCATGGGTTGTCTTGGGAACCCCTTGTGATGACAATGACCGAAACATTTTTGCTGCAGCTACCAAGGTCGAAGTTGGCAATGGCTTGCGTGCCAAGTTTTGGGAGTCTCCTTGGCTAGATGGGATTAGGCCCAAAGACATGGCCCCTAAAATATATGAATTGTCGAAGAAGAAGAATTGCTCAGTTCGAATGGCTCTGCACGACAACTTCTGGACTTCCCATGTGGACATCCTTCGCGGCATCACTATCGAGCACATCTCTGAGTTTGTCACCCTTTGGGAGAAGGTCTCCCATATCCACCTCGACATGGACACACCTGACACTGTCACCTGGAAGTTCATCATTGATGGACACTACTCGGTGACGTCGGCCTACAAGGCATAGTTCTTTGGCCATACTGACACTGAGATGGTATCGACCGTTTGGAAGATTTGGGCGCCTCCTAAATGCAAGTTCTTCGCTTGGTTGGCAATCAACAATAGGATCTGGACAGCGGATAGGCTTCAACGTCGAGGGTGGCTAAACTGTAACCTTTGTCCCCTATGTAAGCAGGTTCAAGAGTCAGGGCCCACCTTCTATTCCAATGTAGATACACTATGAGAGTTTGGCGCATGATCAAAGATTGGCTGGGTCTCCATGATGTGCATTCTAGTGATTGGAGTGATGCGACTTCCGTTAAAGGGTGGTGGAGCCACAATGCTACCAAGAAGACACAATCGCGAAGACCACTTGCTTCCTTGATGCTTCTTATCTCTTGGGAGTTGTGGAATGAGAGGAATGCGCGGATTTTTCGTAATAGTGCTGTCCCGGTTGGAGTCATTGTTGCTAGGATTAAAGAGGAGGCATCGCTTTGGAGCATGGCGGGGGCGAGGCACTTGAGTAACATAATGCCGCGAGAGTGATTGTTGTAATTCGGCCATGGGCCTTAACCTCTTAAACTTCTCTCTTAATCAATGAAAATGGCATATCTTTTGCCACGTTTAAAAAAAACGTCTTTCTTTCACCATTTCAGCGTAGGTGTAGTCCTGAGACGCCCAGATACACATGGAAAATTAATCCGCTAGGGTGCATAAATGGACCTAAAGTTTAATATTTTTCAATAGATGGTCAACATATTTTCTATACACATTTAACATTTTTCAAATGTTTTACTAACATTTTTGAAATACTTGTTTAATTTTTTTTCAAATGCTTGGATTAAATTTTATAAAAACATTTCCAGCTTTTTTCACACATATTATATATTTTTTGTATACACATTTAAGATTTTTTCAAATGTTTGGTTAACAATTTTTTAAAATGTTTGATGTAAAATGTTCTTCTAATATATTTATATAAATATTTGGATGCATAAACGAAAGTAAAAGATGAAATAAAAAATGAAAACAACAACGTGAAAGAAATGAGGTTGTGCCCTCCCACTCGTTTGGGCCTCGCTTGAAAAAAACAACACCTAAAATAGTTAGAGAAGAAAAAAGGAGATGCCTATGTAGCATCCAGCTTAACCCAGGCTTCCCTACATCTCGCTAAAAGAGAAAAATAGGGGGCACCCTGATTCTCGGCCTCTGTACTTACTGCTCGTACAGGGCCCGGCGTACGTGGTATATCCAAACCCTATTTGGCACCCACGTCTTTTTTTCTTTTTCTTTTTAGTCTTCAAAAAATGTGTGCCACGGGAGATTCAAACTCCAACCCTTAAGGTTTGTTCGTGTTTTTTAAAACCGGGTTTTGATTTGTTTTATTCTAGGATTTTTTCATTATCTTGTTTACCTTTCTATTTTTGTTTTTACTTTTTTTTATCAAATGCATGAACTTTTCAAAATTTTACAAATATCTATTCCGTGAAAGTTTTCTCTATTTTATGAATTTATTTCAATTTCTCAATTTTTTTACTAGACTTCTCTTGAAAATCTGTGAGAAATTTCAAATCCTTGAACATTTAAAAAAGTTGGATCATTTCAAGGATGTCGAGAAACAATGTGCTCTTACCCAAACCCTACCCAACTAGTTGTGGGTAGGACACAGGCACAAATTTGTGTCCAGGGGCAAACCCGAACCCTACATAATAGTCTTGCATGTGGCTCATATGTTTATAAGCCCTAAGATGCCTAGCATATAAACTCCAAAGTTCTAGACGGCCAGACTGTATCCACTTCCACCCCCGCTAGTTAGCACTCCCTCAACAATCACCCACCCAGCCACCCTCATCCTCCTCCCGATCACCAATTTGCCAACCCTAGTACCTCTTGTTGGCGTTTACTAGCAACTACCCACCGCCCTTCATTGTTATGTCGATCTTCCCATTGGGTACCGATTGACACGGATACCCGTTCGGTATGGGCCCATGCAAGATTTTATGCCTGATGGGTAGACTATGAGTAAGATTTTGTGCCCGTGAGAAACATAGATATGAATATGGAATTATTGCATCCATACAACTCTACCCATTAACAACCTTTGGAGAAAACCATTTTTAAACGAAAAGATCAGGCGGATGAGTAGTTTCATTCTCCACCGTCAAACACCACTTGCTCACAGTATGAAACAAAAATAACAGAAAAAATGGCATGCGAAACAGGTATTCACAGTTATTTCCCTACACCTACATCCTATGTACATCAGTGACAAATTTTTATACGTATTTCCCTACATCTACATCCTATGTACATCAGCGACAATTTGTTACGTGTTTCCCTAGACGTACATCTCAAGTACTTACATCAGTGACAATTTGAACGAACTATCCAAATCCAACCTTTGTACATGCATGGCCATGGATAACCATTCAAGGACATGAGAGAACACACTGTGGGAACGAGAAAAGAAAAAGGATGCTAGGAGGGAAATGGCAACTTTAATTTGTTCCGCACACAGAGCTCGGCAGGGGCAACGCACGTAAGTACGTACGTAGCCACCACCAAGTCTCGTCACGGCTCGACGGCCTCCGGAATGCTCTGCAGCGCGGGCCTCCAGTGCTCCTCCCGGTGCACGTCATGGTGGTGCACCTCCCCGGAGTCCATGATGTCCGCCAGCAGCTGCCGGGTACTGCTACCCCGGCCGCCGGGCGTCTTCCTCTCCATCATCAGCTCGTGCAGCTGCCTCTTGGTGATCCTGATCGTCACCTCCGACGCGTGGTGGTGGTGGTGGTCGCCGTCCTCGGACGTGGACGACGCCTCCTCCCACTCGCCGTCGTCGGCCCACGACTCCCCGGCGTGCCGCGACGCCGCGCAGTTCCCCATCAGATCAGATAACCTTCCCGACTGACGACTGACGACTGCCTCTCTCCTGGCTGCCGGCCCGCCGCTAGCGAGCTCTAGCTCGTTCAACCTTTTCTGATCCCTCGAAGGCGGAAAATGGAGATGGATGGATATGGGATAGACGAGAGATGTATCTACGATGGGCTGCTGCGTGTATTTATAGTTGGAGGCGCCGGTTCATTCTTCGCACGCGCGGATTAGGCGTTGGTCGTCTAGCCCGTGATGTCAGGGAGGCGAAGTCCGGGTCCGACGTGGCGTGCCGGTCAGAGGATCTCATCCTGACATCCTCCGCCGGCAGGGCTCCTGGAGCTAGAAGCCGGGCGAAGGTGTCGTACACTCCCGGTGCTGCTGCGTAGGCACGCCACTGAATTACTTTTTTTCCGATATAATAATCGACTAAATTCCTTGTTTTTATTGAGGACAAGGCGAGCAAATTTCCTCTGTCAGGGAAACACGAGAGTGAGGGGCTGTTTGGATCATTGCCCCGAGATGCCATGCCAAAAATTTGGTCGTTGACCCAGCTTTGGTGCTCATTTGGTTGTTGGCCAAAAAATTGGTGCGCCCACAGCTCCACATCAGGCTTAGTTCAATTCGTAGCCAAATTTTTGGCAGGGCATGGGCGGCCAAATCCCACGCCAATTATTTGGCAAGCCCAGGATTGGCAAGGCCGACGCGGGCGCAAACCAAACAGCCCCTGAATTGCCTGGTCTGCTCGGGGCACGCGACGAGCCGCGTTTTTGTATTGTTTCTGGCGAAACGCGGCCGGCGTAGCTCTTGGGGCAGCAGGTTGCTGGTTGAGCTGGTCTTGGGCCGCGGCCTGGTGTGTGAATGGGCTAGGGAGCGAATCTCTAGGGCCACTCCTGCGAGCTTCCGTGCAAGAAGGTGTTTCCGGGTGGAGACTCTTGCTTGTGCCGAGTCAGTGAAATTCTAGGATGAGCGAATCAGAAACCTTAGAAAAGCTGAAAGGATAAGATTATTTAGAAAAGGCTGAAAGGATAAGATGCCCCTGCTTAGATATTTACCATGCGCCGTGACGTGTCGTAGTAAATACGATTTAGTATCATCTTTCTTCAGGAAAAGATTACTGGGCTGATGGGCGAGCTTTACTTCTGAAATTTTACTTGCTCCAACGAGTGTATCATGCATCTTCGAAAGACACATACCATGTCAGGTCTGTTCGGGTCTTCGTTCCCTGCCCAATACCGAGAAAACCTGCACGCCTGCGTGATGTCTGTATGAACTACGCGCTGACAGAATCTCTTTGACGACCGAGATAGAAGAAGTTTCGATAGGCAGGACAATGGTCGTGGTCCTGTGCGTATGAACGGCTCATTGCGTACTGGGAATCCAAGATTCGTGATCTGGATCAGTTCAAACATACCCTGCGTTTATTACTAGTACACCTTAATCCTGCAGGATATATAGCTGAGGTATGCACAAGCAAGATACACGACTGTTCCAAAAGTGCAACCTGATTGACTTCTGGCCTAAATGTTAAAGTATTTCCAAGGAAGCTCCGACAACTTCACCTTGGAACTCGAAGGTCTTGACCTTTGATCATGAGCAATATGTAACTGTAGACTGTAGAGGCTGCTTAATCCCCAAACTTAATCAATTTAAGAGGGCTGCTTCTTCGGCAAGCACTGTTCTGGCGTAATTCAGGGGCAAATATGACCCATGCAGCTTTGGACAACGTGTCTCTTTCAGCATTTCAAGGTAGTCCTGAGAGGCTGAGACGCCCACATACACATGGAACATTAATTCGCTAGGGTGCAGTTTTTTTTTTTGCAGGAGAATATATGGACCTAAAGTTGATGTAGTATTGTTTTTTTCTTTGGCTACTTGATGCAGTATTGAATTGTGTTGAGTCAAGAGAGATTATTTGCCGTGATCATACTCATTGTATTGATTTGGTTATATAGTACACATACAAGTTCAGTTATAAGTCACTAGTACATCTGTACGTGGATAATCAAGAGAGAAGTCTCTAGACCTTCTACATTCTAGCACTAGGCAATAATTTAAACGTTACAACTCTTGATGCTAGACAGTACTAACTTTTTAGATTTGACATGCCCCGTCAATCTCAACCGACGAAGACAAGATTGAGATTGCGACGACATTGGTCTAGCATCAGCTTTGTGCACAGTTTGGTGAACACATCCATGACCTGATATTCTGAAGCAATGAACCGGACCTCTAGAGCTCATAGTGCCACCTTCTCTCGGACAAAGTGGAAGTCGACCTTAATGTTTTTGTCATTGCACGAAACACTGGGTTCGCCGTAAGATAGGCAGCTCCGAGGTTGTCACACCATAGTACAGGAGGGCGCGGCTGTAATATGTTCAGCTCTTTGAGTAATTACTGTACCCAAGTAACTTCGGCAAATCCCATTTGTGTGTGCCTTGTACTCTGCCTCTGTAGATGAGCATGACATGGCTGGCTGTTTCCGCGCGCTCCAGGAAATTAAGGTTGGTCCAAAGAAAAGCCACCGGGTGAGCGCTGATCATCAGCGCATCTAGCCCAATCTGCGTCTGTGAAAGCACTCAAGAGTGTAGATGTTGATCTCTGTATACTGAGTTTGGAGGATATTGTCCCTTTGACATAGCGGAGAATTGTTTACAGCTTCCCAATGAGCGTCAGTTGGTTGAACCAAGAATTGACAAACCTTGTTGACGGCGAACAAAATGTCAGGTCTCGTTTGCAATCCACTATAGTACTGCGGTAGATAAAGGCATCCTCGTCATTGAGAGCCTGGCCAACGTCCCATGATAACTTCTGTTGCACATTCATGGGGTGAGCACGATCTTTCTCCTCACCACGTCCACCGCTCCTGCTTCCAGCGATGGCACCTCCGGCGCGATCGTCGCGTCCGGCTCCGCCTCCATTGCTGTCATTGCCAACCTGGTCACCATCCACCTCACAAGGGAGAATTTTCTTCTCTGCCAAACTCAGGTCGTTCATGTCCTTCGCGAGCGGGGCACATATGGCTACGTTGATGGCACCATCCCTGCACCGGCGGAGACCATCACCGAGGGCACTGGCGATGTTGCCTGTATTGTGGCAAATCCGGAGTTCCTTCGCTGGTATCAACAGGATCAGGTGGTCCTCATCGCCCTGCTCTCCTCCATGACTGGGGATATCATCGGGCAATTAACGCAGCTGCGCACCTCCTGTGCCATCTGGGACAAGCTGCACGAGATGTTTTCCTCTGAGAGTCGCGCACACGTGATGCAAAACCTATACATGCGCTATCCAACCTGAAGAAGAAGGACCTATCGTTGATGCGTACTACAACAAGATGAAGGGGTATGCCGACGCTACAACATCTGTTAGCAAGCCCCTGTCCGACAAGGAGGCTCTTGGCTACATGCTCGCTGGTTTGGGCTCAGGATATGAGCCCCTTGTTGCTTCAATCACAACAGGTGATGAACCAGTGAACTTTGTTAGCTTATATGCATATTTGCTTAGCGCCGAGCTTCGTCTTCAACAGCAAATTTCCACCATGACATCTTCTCCTCCGCCAATGTAGCAACTCGCGGCGGAGGTCATGGTGGCAACGGCTAAAGCCATGGCCGCAACAAACCCACCTCTCAAGTCTGCCAGAAGTATGGGCATGATGCATTGAGGTGCAGGCACCGTTTCAACCTTGCCTATCAGACTGAGGACAACCGTGAGGTTTACGACAACACCGAGCACTACAGCAACGCTGCTAACATCGGCGGCCATGGCGGCTACTCCATCGACACCAACTGATACCTTGACTCCGGCGCGGCTGATCATCTCACCAGTGACCTTGATCGCCTCACCGTCCATGATCGCTACCGCGGCAAGGATAAGGTCCATGTCGCCAACGGAGCAGGTTTGCAAATCTCCCACGTTGGTCAATCCATGTGTCACGCCCAATATGCGACCCTATCCAAAAGGAACTCGACGGTCCCACCAAGGATAGACCCGCATATTGAAACAATTTTGCAAAGTGGATATCATTACATCAACATTACATAATAGTGGGGATACATACATAAGGCACAAATGCCACAAGAATACATCAACATCAAATACAAGAACAACATCCGACTACGGATGAAACATAAACAAAGCTCAAACGACATCCACCACGCTAGCCCAGGCTGCCGACTGGAACCTATCCTCCGATCAAGAAGAAGCGTAAGAAGAACTCCAAACAAGCAAACATCGCTCTCGCGTCATGATCATCGCACAACCTATACCTGCAACTGTTGTTGTAGTAATCAGAGCCACGAGGACTCAAAGAATCCCATTACCATGGGTATCAAGACTAGCAAAGCTTAAAGGGAAAGGAAGGGGTAAAGTGGTGAGGTTGCAGCAGCGACTAAGCATATATGGTGGCTAACATACGCAAATGAGAGCGAGAAGAGAAACAAAGGAACGGTCGTCAACTAGTAATGATCAAGAAGTGATCCTGAACTCCCGCCACGCCAAACATAACCCGAAACCGTGTTCTCCTCTCGATCAACCCCAAAAGAGACACTCACGGTTACACACGGTTGGTGTATTTTAGAAGAGTTTGTTTCAAGTTTACTACAACCGGATATTAACAAATTCCCATCTGCCACATAACCGCGGCACGGCTCTCGAAAGTTTATAACCTGCAGGGTGTCCCAACTTAGCCCATGATAAGCTCTCGCGATCAACGAAGGATATTCCTTCTCCCGGAAGACCCGATCAGTCTCGAATCCGGCTACAAGACATTTCGACAACAATAAAACAAGACCAGCAAAGCCGCCCGATGCGCCGACAATCCCGATAGGAGCTGCACATATCTCGCTCTCGTGGCAACACCGGATGAGACTAGCTACGAGTAAAACCAAACCTCGGGTTGCCTCAAGGTGGCCCGTAGGCAGCTGTTCAGCCAAGACTTAGAGAAGCAACGGCCCGGGGGCTAATAAAGATGACCCTTGGGTTAATTACTCCCAAGGAAATGTAGGTGGTGGTGAGGCAAATGGTAAAACCAAGGTTGGGCCTTGCTGGACGAGTCTTATTCAAAGCGAACTGTCAAGGGGGTCTCATAAATCACCCGACCGCGTTAGGGACGCAAAATCAGGGAACATAATACCGATATGACGGAAACTAGGGCAGAAAGAGTGGAACAAAACACCAGGCATAAGGCCGAGCCTTCCACCCTTTACCAAGTATATAGATGCATTAATAATATAAGATATATTGTGATATCCCAACAAGTAAACATGTTCCAACAAGGAACAACATCACCATGTTCCAACAAGGAACAAACTTCATCTTCACCTGCAACTAACGACGCTATAAGAGGGGCTGAGCAAAGCGGTAACATAGCCAAACAACGGTTTGCTAGGAAGGGTGCAAAAGGTTATAGGCTGACATGGCAATTTGGGATGGCTTGATAAACAAGTAATAGGTAGCGCAGCATAGCGATAGAACGAAGCAACTAGCATAGCAATGATAGTAGTGAGATCCAGGGTAGCGGTCATCTTGCCTGAAATCCCGCTAGGAAGAAGAACGAGTCCATGAAGAAGACGAACGGAGGAAGCCGAACCAAGCGTAGACGAACGAATCCTCACGATCGCAACGAAACAGGAACTAATAAGAAGAAGCACACAACATGGTAAACACACCACCATGAACAAGGCATGATGCTCAACCAAGAATGATGCATGACAAGACTACATGAAGTTACTCATGGCAAGAGATGATGCAAACAAGAGCAACACATCAAAGCAAGTTTAAATGAGGCCGGGAACAACATAGAACAATTCCGGTAAGTCCTCATATGCAAATTTCGAAATTGGTCCAGATCTGAATAAACCTTAAGTTCAAGTTGTTAAACAGCAAGTTAAGATGCACCACGATGATCTACACGAAATTCTAGTCAAGTTACATATAAAGTTCATTAGATTCGGAGCTACGGCCTAGAAGATATGAGCAAAACAAGATAAACATGGCATTGATGCAAAATGCATACAAACATCAAGCAAACACCTCAAAACAAGGATGCAACATGATAATATGAAACTACATGCAAAATCAAGCAAGTTTCATATAGAGCACACTCAAAACGGAGCAACGGTTCAACACATACACACAATACAAGTTATAGCAACAAACTGTCCATAACAGCAACTAGGCATATTGCAAGCATCAAAACAACATGCTACAGGATCTTAACATGAAAACAAAAGGCATGGGCATGATGTACAGGTAAAGCATTACAAAACATGAACACTGAGCTAACTCCATAAATCACTAGAACATGCTCAAAATGACATGGCAAGGTTGCAAATAATAACAGTTTCAGACTTATCAGGAAATAACATCAGGTTGCAATGTTCAGAGCACGCAAACAGCATGCTACAGGAACTTATAATGGCAAACAAAGGCATGGAATGAATCTACTAAATGCATAGAACAAAAGTCCTTTACTGACCATAAGCCAAAAAGGATCAGAAGATATGATGGCACCCATGTAAACATGGCAAGTTATATTACAGATTTAAACATGGCAGGAACAACAATAAGTAGGCATGTTGGTGAGCTTGAACCACTCACTACAGAGCAATACATGGCATGGCAAGGCAACTCACAGTAAGAATACATGGCATAGAAGCTATACATGGCAAGAACAACATCATAGCATGCAAGGATCAACTACAACAACCTTGGCAAAATTGAATAGCATGTAAACAATCTGCCAGGAAACATTTTATAGCAAAAGTAGAGCTCGATTGACTCAAGATATGGCACTCCATAATTGCAAACAAGGGCATGGATGGATAGAGCAAGACATGTATAACAAAACATCCTTACTGAAGTATCTCAAAAGATGCATGGATCTCTCTGTAGCATCAAGTTAACATGGCATAAAAATATCAGCAAAACAGTGGCTGAAATCAGCAACATCATGAAGCCTAGTTTGCATGCTTGTGCTAGTCACCACAGAGATCACAAAAATACATGGCATACACCCCTGTAAAGATGTCATGTCATATTACAAAACACATGTACGACTCAAGTTCATAGGATGCACACATCAATAATGGCAAAAATGACAAAAGTGCAAGTTCTGTTAAGAAACAGAAATTAACATCACATAGCCCTATTCCAACAGCATTTCGGGCATCAAGATGAGCTCAAATGCAAATGATGCAATGAGATGAAATGATGTACTCGTCGAGACGAACAATTTGACATATTATACGCACGAAACGGAGTTACATGCGCAGAGTTATGATGCGATGAAAATGCATTAAAATATTAGCAGATAATCGGGACTTAGTGGATTTCGGGGGAAAGTCAACCTTTGCGCGGAAAACGAGGATCGCCGGAGTGAGCTCGGTGAGGTGGCCGGCGTCGAGCGGGATGCGGAGGCGGCATCGACGAACTCCGGCAGGCCGGAGCGGGAGGCGCGCGGGACGGCGCCGGCGGTGAAGGCGAATGGCGGCGGGCATCTGGCGAGGAGGCGACGCCCGCGGGCGCGGGCGGAGCCGGCGGCGGCGGCGAAGCCTCGTCCGCCGCGGCGGGCGGCGGCCGACGGCGGCTCGGGCAGCTCGGGAGGACGCGAGCCCGGGCGCTGGAGGCTGGCGGCCTCGGGCCCAGATGGGCTTGGCGGGCTCGATCTGGGTTCCGCGGGCCCATGGGTTTTATTGCCAAGGCGGAGAGGACAAAGCGACGTGGCCAGGCCACATGGCGGGCGCCGTTGGCCTGGCGGCGTCTCGGCGGCGCGCTTAATGGCGACGCCCAAGTGGCGGCGGGCCGAGGTCGGGCGCGAAATGGAGGAGGAGGCGGCTAGAGGCGCGGATTTTGAGGAGGGTTGGCTGCTGCCAAAATGGAAGGAGGCTTCCTTATATAGGTAGGGGCTAGGTTTTGAGGGGTTAGGAGGGGTTTTCGGACCCTCGGATCGCGATCGTGCGCTCCGGACAGAGGGGGGAACTAGGTGGCTGGAGGTGGGCTGTGTAGAATGCCTCGAGCTGAGAAGAGAGAGAAACAGAGCGACCCGGTGGCAGTTTCCGGATACCGAAAACGTCCGACGCTAGACCGGCTATAGTGCGGCTGTAACTTTAACGGTTGGGCTTTCAAACGGACTCCGAATGCGATGAAATTTGACACGCGGTCTGTCTACACTATAATAAGACCACATGCCAAGTTTCATCCCATTCCGAGAACATTTTTCGGCCACTTATAAAATAATCTTTCGGAGGTGCGGCGGGCGCGTGCGAGTGTGTCTGGACTCCGAACGGACAACGGAGAGAACCGGCAGGACCCGAACGGATGCAAGTTTTGAAAAACATGCAGATGAAATGCAGAAGATGACATGGCAATATGCAACACGCAAGCAAATGACATGGCAACACCGACGAATAACTGGCGGACACCTGGCGCATCGGATCCGGGCGTTACACCATGCTTCCTGGCTCACACAAACCCCTCCTCCTAAAAAATGTTTTTCACGTTCTAGACTTGCACAAACACCTTATTTCAACACATAAACTTGTTTCCGATAACCGTGCATTTGTCGAGATGTAACCTTTTTTCGTCTGAAGGATCAAGTCACGAGGAGGGTCCTTCTACAAGGTAGAAGCCGTGGCGGTCTCTATCCGGTGCCAAGCTCCAGTGCGTCTTCATTATTCAGTCAATCCAGTCGGCATGTCCTCTCCACTGTCAAGCTCGCCTCTGAACATTGTCACAACAGGCTCGACCATCCTTCATCCAGCATCGTCGATTTCGTCTTAGGTTGAATAAACTAGCTTGTGTGCGGTCTTGTGAGTCCTTAGTATGTGATGCTTGCCAACGTGGCAAAATACATCAGCTTCCATATAATAATTCCTCTCATGTAACCAACTCAAGGCTCGTACCTTTGTTGGTGGATTAAGTATTACGTGAATTTCTTGGATGATTTTAGCCGTTTTACTTGGATTTATCTGATGTTGAAAACACATTTTAAGTTTTTCAAAACCATGTTGAGCGACTTCTTAACACCAAAATTCATGTTGTGCAATCGACGGGGGGGGGCGGTTGAATATCGCCGGCTCCGTCGACCTCGCTTCTGCTTCGTTTTAGGGACGAAGCTTTCCTCACTGCTCTGATACCAAGTCAAGAGAGAATATTTGCCGTGATCATACTCAATGTATTGATCTGTTTATATAGTACACATACATGTTTATTTACAAGTCACTAGTATGTGGATAATCAAGAGAGAGGTCTCTAGACCTTCTACATTCTAGCACTAAGCTATAATTGTTAAGCGTTACAACTCTTGATGCTAGACAGTACTAAATCTTCAGATTTGACATGTTGCCTACTTCACGAACTCCGCTAATGCCTCTCTGGGCAAGTTCATGCGAAAAAATGATCTTCATGAAAACTTTCATCCGCCTTTATCCCAAGAAGCACATGTGCAACTTTTGGCATTGCAGCACTAGTTGCAGGATCAGGATCTGAACATAGAGCATCATGGATGGGGATACCTGCTGCTTACTGTACTGCTAAAGTATACAAACTTCTGATATGCAGGCATCATGCAGCTGCATCATTGGCTTGGTTGTAGAAATCATGTGTGCAACGGAAACACCAGGCGTTCTTTCGGTTGCTGCTTGCGGATAGACTTAATAGCACAGAGATGCTTCAGAGAAAAACAACCTTTTAGCTGCCCTCCTATGATTGTGTCATGTGTAATCAGCAAGTTACAGAGAGAAGTACTCATCTATGCCCCAATGTGCAAATGGCTGATGATCTCCAGGAGAATGTGTAGCGATTGAGGCATTATCGATGCCCTAATGGTGCTAATTACAGTATTTTGGTAACCTGGAGCTTCTGCATTTGCAGAAATGATTTCATCTTCAAGCATAAGATCCCCAGTCTGTACAGATGTTAGTTTTCTTTTTCATGCATGAGGGTAAGCTCATCTCACATTTTTTAGAGAAAAATGATCATCTTACATACTCCCTCTGGCCTTTAAAGAGTGTACTTCCAACTTTATTGGAGGGTCAAACTAAACTAACTCAAAGTTTGATCGAGTTTGTACAAACATATCAATATTTGTGACACCAAATAGGCATATGATGAAAATATATATTATCATGATCTAATGCTACTAATTTGTTGACATAAATGTTGATGTATTATTGTATAAATATGGTCAAACATAAAAAAATTGACTTTCCAACAACGTTGGAAGTACACTCTTTTAAGGACAGAGGGAGTAGAGCTAACAGAGCTCCCTATTCAGCTTTCGCCGTATGGATGGATATATTTCAGTACTACCTTTCTTCTGTTTGAATAGTACGCAAAACACCTACTGTTTTCCGTCAAAAATAAACGTGTTCGTCTAACATAAGGACAAATATTTGTCCTTGGAATAGTAAATCATCGATAGGCATAGCCCATAGACTGGACCAATTCAGTGTGGAATATAAGTCGTCGATGCTAGTAATGTAATCTCAGCTGTCAATCAGTTTGACTGCGCTTAGAGGGACGAAAATAGTGGGTGAGCATATAGCGCCTGCATTTACCGGCCCTAGCTAGGTAATGGATCTGTGAACGCGCGTCACTCTTACACCTAATCTGTTCTTAACTACTACTCCCTCTGTAAAGAAATATATAAAGAATCATATATTTCTTTACGTAGAACAGCCAATGAGAAGTGTGAAGTTTTTTGAAAAAAACTCGGGGGTGCATTTTGTTCTACTTTCAGTTTTCGTTTGAAGATGGCATTTCATATATGTCTCCTCTATCCGCAGTTCCTTGCAGCAGTGGCACCAAAATACTCAAGAGCTCCCAGGATTAATTACAGCCTACAAAGACAGCTAGGTAGAAAAATATCTGAGGCTCCCAGAAGCGGAACTCCCAAAAAAAATCATCTTTGCCACCGGCATTTCTGTAGTCTGTACATCTCCTAATAGAATCTCGATCGAAAAACCTATGCCTGCACTCCTACATACAGCAGCTATATACCATACGCACATCAGAATCAAGAGATCGGTGGAACAACCCTACAGATCGAAGTCAAGGCTCGTCGGCTTCGGTGATGCTCTGCAGCGACGGCCGCCAGTGCCCCCTCGTCTCGTGATCGTCGTGGTAGCACACAGTGCCGGAGTTGATCAGATCCGTCAGCACCTTTTCCGTCGCCCTCTTCCCCTTGCCGTCCCGGGCGGCCTGCTGCAGCAGCTCCTGGACCTGCCTCTTGGTCACCCTGATCTTCACCTCCACCCGCCCCGTTTTCTCGTTCTCGGCGGCCGCCTTCGTCCCCTCCACCACGTCCACCTCCCACTCGTCGTCGTCCACCCACGACTCGGAGGCGCGCTGCAGCTTGAAGCAGTTCCCCATGGATGATCGACCTCCCGATCGGTGCGTATCGTATATATATTCGTATCGATCTCAACCCTGGATGCTAGCTCTAGATCTTTTCGAGCTAGGTCCGGCTTGAGTTTCCCTGAGAGAGAGGGAGAGAGGGAAGATCGTTTGGCCTGCGCGATACAGCTTATATATATATACATAGAGGCTGGAGGTTGAAGGGGACGTGCAAGTTGGACCATGGCGGGCTGATGGAGTTGGACGTGGAGGCCGGGAGACCACGTCTCGGCGTCTCGCGCAGGCGGCTTTCTCCCCAACCGGGCATCCATCGGGCCACGTGGACGGCCGCGGCGATCCGTGGGGTAGTGCGGCCGGTGGGATGGAGTCGAGCAGGGCGCTGGACGGCCGGGATCGGTGGTGGGGACGGCGCGGCGGTGGACGTACGTGGTGGGAAACTGGCGTCCGGGAGCGAATCTTCAAACGTTCTCCTCCTTCCTTCCGCGCGAGGCGTGCCGAAGGAAGGCTCCGCGCGTGGGAACGCGGCTTTTCCACGGGATCTTCCGGTGCTCAAGGCTTTTGTGGAGCCAACGACCGGGATGGGAGTTGATGGTACGTGTCACCCACTGTCCATGCAGAATTTGGAAAAAGCTCGGGCTGCCTTCTCTGCCCTGCCGGTGATCTCTGCCGATTTTTGGTAAGCATGTTAGGTGTTGGGTTGTCGTGAAGAACATCTCAAGAACTCGAGCAAGCCGCAAGATTTCAGAATTTGTTCTAGGAGAGATATGTAGATCGATCGGTAGAAACTGGTCATCTCCAGTTGAGAAACACCCAACCAGAGGGACAACACTATTACGAAGCATGAACTAATAGGCCATTGTCAGGGGCGAAGCCAGGATAACAGTGCAACAAACTCTACAGTCAATGAAAGCTTTCGGCGCCACGACCCGGGCCCGGGCTCCCCAAGCCTGGGGTGTAGCCACTGCCCATTGTATGGTTGTGCCCATTGCTCGATGCAGATGCCGAAGATTATCCTTCTTTTCAAAAAAATAGGCCATTGTGCCCTGAATAAGGCTCAGCCAAATAACCAAAGACAAAAAATGAAAAGCCATGAGTGATCAAAGCCAGATAAAAATAGAACCGACAGATGTGGGTACCTAACCTGACAAGGCAAAGCAAGAACCACCGGTCCAACTCCAAACCAAACTAAAATCTGCGCGAGCTAATCACGCCATAGCAGCTAGAATTCCACGAAGATATTGCCAAGGACTAGACGCGGACGATGCTTGCATGCATGCACACGCAGCGTGCCCTTAATTTGTTGCCTTGCTCGTTGGCGTACGTGTACAAGCTTACAAACCAGTCGCTGGAGATTAGTAGCTTCTATATTACAGGATATCTTTCTTTATCTAGATTTTGAATATGTATTTCACATTTGCCGTGATCCCCTGCATGGAACATGAGCACTCTTTGTATATGCAAAACGTGATTTTCAGCATATGCAAGCGCCCCCATTTCATTATGCCAAATGCTATACTCACTTCACAACTCTTAAGTCGCACCTACTTGTTGAAGTTTTAGTGCCTATACATTTTTGTTTAGAGGAATCATAACTAATTTTCTGAGGATTCTGAATAATATTTTTGAGAAATCACACCTTATCAAGGGCACACAAGAGGATCACTGCCCTGGCTAGCAGCTGTATGACCATGAAGCACAAAGGCAGAGAAGTTGCAAATGCAGAAATGGCCAAGACTCAAATGGGGACACATGATCATTATGTCATTTCAGCGTCACCCAGCTAATATCTTCTCTCACCGTTTGTTTTCCATGGAACTATAATTCGTAGCACCACCAGTTTCTTCTGCCCTAATAATGGCTGCATCTGCCAACCGCTACCAGAACTGAAAATTCAGTGCTCCAAACTATGTACGCCACTAGTTGCTCGTACATATACGGAATAGTCCTTTGCTGGAGCCTGGAAAATGGGACCTCCAGATAGCAACTTGCGCGGTCAACACGATGGCAACACTATGCCCACCACTTCGATGCCACTAATCGATCGATTGGTACATCCAGCAACCTTGATATAGACCCCGGCTTATCATGTGTTTGTGGGCACCTACTACTGTGCACCATAGCAGCCTCCATTTTGTCTTATAAAGAGTTTATGGGAAATTTTGACTTGCAAATGCTTGCACGGTCAGCTGGAAAATGTGTGGGTCAGTTTGTAGTGAATGTGCTCCTCACATTTTACAATCAGTCTCAAATGAGCTATCTCCCTTGAGTTGTTCCGAACGTCTAAATTTTTGTGGAATACTCTTTCACCTTTGATCTTGCCTTAGATATTGGTTTTGTAAAGATGGTTACCTTACTGATCGAAGGGCCAGTGGCGTACTTTTATTAGATAGGAGAAGAGAGTACACAGTGGTCAGCAATCTAGGCGCACTAGAGCTGGAGGACCGAGGAAACAAAAGAAGAACAGACCAAACATGATCTGAAAAGACAGACAACAAAGTGCAAAGAGCCCATTGCCAAGTGATATTGTAGTGGCAGCGCTGAACATTGCCAAGA
Source organism: Aegilops longissima (assembly GCA_021605205.1). Lineage (NCBI taxonomy): Eukaryota > Viridiplantae > Streptophyta > Magnoliopsida > Poales > Poaceae > Aegilops > Aegilops longissima. Next base: position 559,803,161 of record CM038678.1, read on the forward strand.
CCTCTTTCTCCTGGCTATCTGGCAGCAATTGCCATGGTCTTGAAATTTCATCCCACCTCATCCATGGCCATCTGCATCTTAAAGCCCATTGACGGTGTCCTAGACTAGGGGGTACTCACCACGTCATCTCCCGATCTGTTAGATTGGGCCGAGGACCCCCATGGACGTATACTCATGGGCCAGTCCGGACAGTTGCCGCATACAAGGAAGATTTCACAAGACTTGGCGATCAAGACAAGGACTCCTCCCCACCGGCGTATTCGGCTAGGACTCTTGTTATCCGAGGCCTCTGGTGCATTATATAAACCAGGGCCGGGCTAGTCGATATATAGACAACAATCATACCATCATAGGCTAGCTTCTAGGGTTTAGCCTCTACGATCTTGTGGTAGATCAACTCTTGTACTACTCATATCATCAAGATCAATCAAGCAGGAAGTAGGGTATTACCTCCATCGAGAGGGCCCGAACCTGGGTAAACATCGTGTTCCCTGCCTCCTGTTACCATCCGCCTTAAATGCACAGTTCGGGACCCCCTACCCGAGATCCGCCGGTTTTGACAACGACATTGGTGCTTTCATTGAGAATTCTACTGTGTGTTCGGCAAAGGGTCGATGGCTTGCCTGCAGATCAACTGCGACTTCGGCATCTTCATCACCAGCTCGACTGGTCACCTTGGTTCGACCAAGGACTGCGCCCTACCTCCGATCGTCATGTTCGGATGAGGGCCTTCATCAACATCAACTCCGATCTTTATCAAGATCATGGAGGAATCATCCAGGGAGCCCGGGGGCTCAACGTCAACATTGCCCTCGGGTGACCATGCTGTTTTTCTGGACATGAACTTGTGTGCGCCGCCGCCGCCTCCTAAAGCGTCGTTTTAACGATTGCTTCAGTGGAATTGTGCGGAATTGAGTCTACAACAACCCTGAAAAATTTCGTCGAGTTCCGATGGAGGAATCTCTGGCAATCCGCGATATACCGAAGCCCTATTAAATCTGGACGAGAATCTGGATGAGTTTAGGGCGTGGTGTCCAGCTTCTAGCTCGGACGTCCTTTGGAAGATCCAACCGTTGATCGGCTGCGGAATTCCTATATCCACCACCGCTCAAAATTTCAGCTCGATCCGACCGTCCAAACTCCGGGAACCTTCCGATTAGTGCATCACTTTTCGGATCTGTTTTGCGCGAAAACGAATCCGACCCGAGTTCGTCTTTTTTATGAACGGGATTTCGGACATCCTTTTTGAAGGAAGTTTTGTATGGGGTATTGTGTTTTGTTTCCGAACACATCCCACTAACTTTAAAATCTTTTGAACATGATCTTCAACATCATGCTGGTGTCAAACCAGTCCGGCAATATTGCTCCACGGCCGCCGACCTGTGCTAAACACGTCGTCACTTTGTTGAGCCGAGCTCAACTTCTTCGGATCATCATCTCGGCAAGCCGAACAAGAGTTCGGCATCGGAAAGGATAAATCATCACCAACAATGCCGCCCCATGGATTACACGGAGCGGGCACACCGGCATCGCCGCACGGTCACTTCATCAAGCCGGCATTGACCACGTCACGACCTGCATCGGCAGGGCCGCACTGTTGCTCCTTCGAGCTTGTGTCCATCACGCCGACCTACTTCGACTCATCGGCTGACACCGAGGCTTCGACATCTCGTATGGACCGGGGGCTTCGCCATCTCTTCATCAACCCATACTCCAGAGACTTCGGCGTGACTAGCCGACCAGCTCCGTCACGTTAGCTGGACTGAGGGTTTTTCCTTGGTGAGCCAACCTTTGCCAGCATTGCCATGCCGTCGCTTTATCACCCGTCAGGCAATGGGTGTGCGGATCGAGTCCCAGTTTTGAGAATCACCTTTCTTCGGATTGCTACAATAAATAAACCTGGTGCTATTAATCCTTGTATTTTTTGCTTGTTCGAGTTCATTTTTCCCAAGGAATTATTACTCTGGTTTTGTCCATCATATGTATGCAGGTCTATCAAATGGTGGCCGCATTATCGACGGTCGCATGGTAATTCGGTCAGTTTCCGTACATAGTCCGGTGAACGCCGCATCCGGAACTCGGACCGACTTGTGAATTCAGGCTTTGCCACGCCTTTACCGCATCACGCCGACGCCCTGCATCGACATTGACTTCGGCGCCAAGCCATATTTCTTTTATTACTCACTTTGCATAAATTATTTATTATGCAACATTTTTTTATTATTACTATTATCCCCGGTCTGCACTATTTTTTGTGCACAGGAAAATGATCCAGTCGGACTATATCCTTTGGCGTCACCTCGGCTGGACGGGGGGCTTCATCAACACTTCATTACCCCATGCCGGGGACTTCGGCATCACTCTGCCGGCCTGCGTTGACCGTGCTATGTCACTACTTCGGAGTGCCGAGCTCTTTGCTCCGCCACCTCGGGACCGGCTTGGGGGATGGAACCTTGTCCCGCATCAAGCTCGGACCGCGTCATCAATACCAGCTAAGTTGCCTTCATGCTCAAAGTTTTAAATTTTTAATTTATGTTCGGTTCACCCAAGCATTATACTTTTTTTTGGAAAAAGTTGCTTGTAAAAATTTCCTTGTCCAAACTTTGTTTGTGACGCACAAAATCAAATACCCCGTTTACTTAGGGGCTCCCTTGCTGCTTGCATATGATTATACTTGTACGGCTTCGTTCCTTGTTCGTGTATTACGCCACAATATGCACCATATTGACCTAAGTGATTTGCAAGCTGGGTTGCCTTGCTCCTGTGTTTACCCCTACGTTCCCGATTGTTTGGCTAGGGAGTAAAGGGAGCACCTCTGCGATTGTCACGATCGGGTTACCCGAGCCGGACCTCAGACTGGGTGAAGCCGAAAGCTAGTGCTCTTACTGTTTTCATTTATGGTCGGCACACAACAGAACTCATGAGTACAAAAAATCTATTGCACAAGTCTCATATTAACAATGAGCACCGAAGAAAGGTACCGGTGGGGGTTGTGACGCCCCCGATTCAATCGTACACTAATCATACACGCAAATGTGTACGATCAAGATCAGGGACTCACGGGAAGATATCACAACACAACTCTAAAACATAAATAAGTCATACAAGCATCATAATACAAGCCAGGGCCTCGAGGGCTCGAATACCAAGCTTGATCATAGACGAAGTCAGCGGAAGCAACAATATCTGAGTACGTACATAAGTTAAACAAGTCTGCCTTAAGAAGGCTAGCACCAATCGGGATACAGACGAAGAGGCGCAGGCCTCCCGCCTCGATCCTCCTAAACTACTCCCCGGTCGTCGCCGCAGCGCTGCACGTAGTAGTAGGCACCTCCGTGTAGTCGCCATCGACGGTGGCGTCTCGCCCCGGCTCCATCGTCTCGTTGCGACAATCGAGTAGAGATAGGGGAAAAGGGGAACAAGGCAACCGTGAGTACTCATCCAAAGTACTGCAAGCAAGGAGCTACACTACATATGCATGGATATATGTGTAAAGGGCCATATCGGTGGACCGAACTGCAGAATGCCGTAATAAGAGGGGATAGCTAATCCTGTCAAGACTACGCTCGCAGCCTCCGCCTTGCAACATGTAGAAGGGAGTAGATCGGAGTCCTCCAAGTAGCATCACATAGCAATAATCCTACCCGCGATCCCTCCTCGAATCCTCGAGAGAGCGACCACCGGGTTGTATCCGCACTTGGAAGGGTGTGTTTTATTAAGTATCCGGTTCTAGTTGTCATAAGGTCAAGGTACAACTCCAAATCGCCCCGTTATCAAGATCACGGCTATTCAATAGATTAACTTCCGCAGGGTGCACCACATAACCCAACACGCTTGATCCCATTTGGCCGGACACACTTTTACGGGTCATGCCCGCCGCGGAAGATCAACACGCCGCAGCCCGACCTAGGCCAACAGAGCGGTCAAGACGCCGGTCTAAACCTAAGCGCCAGGGTCCGGCTCATCGCCTTAGCACACACAAGACGCTATAACGCGCCGGAAGTAGACCTAGCAACCTCCATTACAAAGGAAGTCACGTTACGCGGTCCAATCCGGCGCGCCCGCCGCCGGCCGACGTCCACGAAGGCTTCGGCCGATACCACGACGCCGGATACCCATAACTACTCCCACGTAGATGGTTAGTGCGATAGACCAAATGGCCGACTCGATCGAATACCAAGAACTCATTAAGCAGTTAAGTATCCGCGAACGCCGACCAGGCCAGGCCCACCTCTCTCTAGGTGGTCTCAACCTGCCCCGCCGCCTCCGCCACAAAGTAACAATGGGGTCATGTTGGGACCCAGCCCACCTCTCACCGGGATGGAGCCACCGTCCTTTCAGCCCCATCTCCTAACAAGATCACGTGCAATGTAATAGTGTAAAGTATATAGTATATGCCCGTGATCACCTCCCAAGTGATCACAGCCCAAGAGTATAGCATGGCGATTTGGACAAGAGTGTAGGGCCACCGATGGAACACTAGCATCCTATACTAAGCAAGAGGATAGCGGTGTAAAGGTAACAACAAAGAGTAGCAAGGACAAAGCTATGCAGAGTATAGGATTAATCGAAAGCAAGAATATGCTACACTACTCTAATGCAAGCAGTATAGAGAAGAGTAGGCGATATGGTGATCAAAGGGGGGGCTTGCCTGGTTGCTCAGACAAGAAGGAGGGGTCGTCAACACCGTAGTCGATCGGGGTACCAGCAGCGTCGGTCTCGGTGTCTAGCGAGAGAAGAGGGGGAAGAAACGATAAATACTTAAGCAACAGATGCATAGCGATGCAAGACATGACAAGTATCGGTGCTAGGGGTGCCCTAACGCGGTATGAGGTGATACCGGTGAAGGAGGGAAACATCCGGGAAAGTATCCCCAGTGTTTCGCGTTTTCGGGCTGAGGAGCCGGAGGGGGAAAGTTGCGAGTTTGATATGTTAGGGGTGCGTGGCGGACGAACGGGCTGCGTAACCGGGTTCGTCTCCTCGTTCTGAGCAACTTTCATGTAGAAAGTATTTTCATCTGAGCTACGGTTATTTTATATGATTTTCTAAAGTTTTAAATCATTTTCAGAATTTATTTAATTAATTCAAACTAACATTATCCAGAATAGTGTTTGCTGACACCAGCATGACGTCAGCAGTCAACAGGGGGTTGACTGGGTCAAACTGACGTGTGGGACCCGTCTGTCATTGACACATCACCCTAACTAATAGATTAGTTAGGTTAATTAGATATTTAGGTTAATCAAGTTTAATTAGTTCAACTAAACATGATTAATTAAGTTAATTAATTAATTATTTTTATTATTAATTATTGTTACTATATATTATTTTTTAATTCCTTTTTTTAAACCGTTCTGTGGGCGGGGCCCAGATGTCATAGGCCCAAGGGCCTTAACAGCATCTGAGGGGAAAGGGCGGCCCGCAGCCCCGCCTTGTAATGAGGCGAGGCCGAGCGGGGCGAGCGGGCGCGGCAGCCAAAGAGCCAATGGGCGCAAGATGGCGCGAGGGGAACGGAGCAGGCGCCAAGGGCTGGGCAAGCGGCGCCGGGTGGAGTCGGCGAGGGGTCGGTCGTGGAGCAAGATCACCGCAGAGTGGTGACAGGGAGCAGGGGGGGGTCCGCCGCGTCCCAGAGCCGTGGATGCCGGCCGACGAGCAGCGGCAAAGGTGGCGAGGTCATGGTCACAAGAGCCGATGGCCTCGGCGAAAGCAAGACCACCAGGGACGCGGGCGCGGCCAAGGCGAAGGCCACAGACGATGATGCGGACGCGCCGGACAGACGGGGGGGGCGACTGCTGGTTGGTGTGCCCCAAGGCAGTGGCTACAAGCGGCGGCGACGAGGAAGGGGAGGAGGAGGTCGAGGCTCACGGGAGTTTGCGAGGAACGGGCAATGGGCGCCTGGGAGTTCGGGAGGTCCGCTGTGGAGGTGGGCGGAGATGACGCCGACGTTGGAGGAGGCAGCCGGGCGAGGGAGGCGCTGGCTCAGCGCCAAGGCCCGAGGAGGACGGGGGAGCGCGGTGGCGGTCCTGGCGAAGCAGATGCGGGGGAGACGGGGCGATGCAGGTGAGGGCCGGCGGAGAGGTGGCCTCGGCCGGTGTAGCCACCGGGCGGCGACCGGCGATGGTGCTTTCGGTAGGGCGCCAGATCGGGAGAGGGGAGGGACTGGATCGGGGATTGTGAGGAGGGATTAGGGTTTCTGGGGTGTGGGGGGTGGCCTATAGGCCAGGGGGCGGCCGGCTGGGCCATGGCCCAGTTGGGCCAAGGGGTCCAGTGGGGGGGGGGTTCTCTTTTGTCTTAGTTTAGTTTTCTGTTAGTTTTTTTATTTCTTTTCTTCTTTTCTGTTTTATTAAATTTTGGAGTTTATGAAAAACCCAAGTTGTACCTAAAATATTTTTAATACTTATGCCACTACCACAATTAACTTGGCACCTAATATAAAATCATTTGTAATTGTTTATTATTTTATAATCATTTAACTAATTGTTTTTGCTACTATTTTATTCATTTTGAGTATTTACATATTTTATACAAGTGTGGTTTCTCCACCATAATTACTTCACGCATTATTTGGCACAACCGTAACATTTTAGTTTTATTATTTGAAAACTTTTGTTGTTTGCCTATATTTTAAATTTGAATTTGAATCGTTTTGAACTAACACGAGTTTACCAACAGTAACCTAGGTGACGTGGCATCATTAGCGCAGGGTTACTGTAGCTTGATTACCCGGGCATCACAGGGGTACTATTTTCTTTGAAGATGCTTCTTATACTTCATCAGTAATATAGCATAAGTACCCTGAGTGTGCTTTGTCTGTTACAGCCTTATGACCTGATTGCCTGGTTATCGGAAACACCGTCGATATTCTCGACATTTGGAGTACATAACACTTTTCGGTCCTTGACCGAAGAGGGAGAAGCCGACGGTCGGTTAAGACGCGTTTAAAGTTCGGGTGAACATAGATATGATATAAGTACTTCGGTACATACAATCATTCTTTTACCCAAGTCACTCGGGGGCTCTTAAATTTATGTGAGCTGTTTTATAATAAGTGTTCTTCTTCTTAGTCATTGCCAAGTCCTTTTTCTATCACTCCTTTTTTCGACGCGAGTGTGCGGTCAATAGCCGGGGCGCCTAATTTCTCTCTCAAAGCCGCTAAAGTTTGCTAAACTGGCCTAACAAGAAGTACTCCGCCTTCAGGATAGGAGGTTGAAGCCATAGGCTGACCCGCTTGAAGTCTCGAGATAGGATGTGTCATGTTAAGGCACGATAGAAACACCTTTTTTTAAGACCAATTTTCGATTTGGCACCGAACATTTGATCTAGTTCGGACATTAAACTTTTGACAGAGTTTTTTGGCTTTTCGAGCCTATGGCACTTTTAAACTATTTATGTGTTTCCAGCTCGCAGTGCAACGCCGGACACCTTTAGGGATTCGGCAAAAACATTCTCGGATATTGCTATATATGCATCGGTTTCGAATTGTGTCTTCGGTCAATAGTTGGGTTGCCCGGCTCCTGTGCTTGCCTCCTACGTCCCGCTTTGTTTGGCTAGGCGTGCAAAGAGAGAACCACTCTGATTGTGCTTCCAGCTTGCATGGTTAAGCACCTCAGTGGAGAAAGCCAAAAACTGACTGTCACAATAGGCGTAAACTGGTTAGCGATCCGATGACTATGTTGAATAACGGGCCGTTCATAACATTGGCCGAAGTGCTTATGGCTTGACCTCGGATGTCGCCAAACACTAACCGGGGGCTCATAGCTAGCTTCCCCAGTTTAAAGCTCCTATGACTAAGCGAAAGTTATAAAGCCCGCATATCTGATTGCCTCGTTTCCGCTAACTCAACCACCTTCGGGCACCGAGACGTCGGCTAAGGGTTTCTTTGTTAGTGCGGAAACACCCTGTGTAGTATCTACCAAGGGGTAGAAGCTGGCGATGGGCCACTTTCAACTGATAATAGGCCACAATGGAGTCAAAATAATGATGTAAAGTACTTGGATACATAGAATCATTACACATAATCTGTGATTTTACTCTGAATATTGATCCTTAATTCGGCCACCCGTGCCCACATTAAGGCTCGGGGGCTACTGGGCTTTGCGCTCATTATCTATAAATATTAAAGGGGCACATCGATCCTCTGATCTGGTGTTGCCACCCGACCAGTGTCTCGGGGGCTACTGCATTGCTTATTAAATGCAGAGAATTCAAATTGCTCAATGTTCGGCTTGAACGAACTATGCGCATACATGTCTTCGGACAATAATAGTTACCATATGGACCTATCCGGCATCAAGCTAGTATATTGCGGCGACTTCTCACGACCCTCTCTCAGGGGCCCGTTCGCCGAGCACTATTATCTCTAATATATTACACAGCGTTTTTATTCCTATGTATGCTGCCGAGCTAGGAATTGATCCTCAAGCCGATTTCACGATCGACCGAGTCTCGAGGGCTACTGGGAACAACGGTTTTATGCTTGCCTTCAGTGCATCTCGGTTTTAGACCGATACACACCTTGAGGGCTACCGGATATACATCGGCAGAGAATAAACTGCACCAGCTTAAAAATATTCATAAAAATCAGTCCCATGGCCAAGGTGGTGCACCACCTCGAAGCGATCCGCATAGAGCTCGGCGCCAAAGTGGCTGGCTCCATAGAGGGCATTTCCGGTATTAAGCTTAGCTAAACTCTTTCAACTTTTTGAACCAAGGTGATCTATGACACCTAAGGATATAGTCCGGCGTTGGAGCTTGTATATAGTCCGGCATTGGAGCTTGGACACAGTCCGACATTAGAGCTCGGAAGCGGTCTGTCATTGGTGCTCGGCTGCAAAAGATACCTCGAATGCAGTCCGGCGTTGGAGCTCGGACGCAAGAGGACACTGCCTCCCGGGAAAAACTTCAAACATGAGGTAGGGCATAAAAATAACAAGGCATTGATAAAGGCCGAAACTTAAAGGGCTCCTGATACCTAACGGTAAACTCTTCGATGCACTTCGCGATCCTCAAGATCAAGATGAGAAAATTTGTTGAACCAGTTTTCAAGACCGACGATCAAGATGAAGAACAGTTCGGAAGAATCAAGGAGCGCCCTAACTTGAAGACCGGTTCAGGGTTCATCGACGGTGTCCCGGACTAGGGGTACTCACCACGCCATCTCCCGATCCGTTAGATTGGGCCGAGGACCCCATGGTCAGATACTCATGGGCCAGTCCCGGACGGTTGCCGCATACAAGGAAGATTCCACAAGACTTGGCGATCAAGACAAGGACTCCTCCCCACCGGCGTATTCGGCTAGGACTCTTGTTATCCGAGGCCTCTGGTGCAATAAACCAGGGCCGGGCTAGTCGATAGAGAGACAACAATCATACCATAGGCTAGCTTCTAGGGTTTAGCCTCTACGATCTCGTGGTAGATCAACTCTTGTACTACTCATATCATCAAGATCAATCAAGCAGGAAGTAGGGTATTACGTCCATCGAGAGGGCCCGAACCTGGGTAAACATCGTGTTCCCTGCCTCCTGTTACCATCCGCCTTAGATGCATAGTTCGGGACCCCCTACCCGAGATCCGCCGGTTTTGACACCGACACCCATCCGAACCATCGCAGATTGAGAACACCAAGACCGCCGCAATCTTTCGGAGAACAAAGCTGTTTCCAGGGGACAAGGCAATGCCCTCCACTCACTTCTTCCTCTCCCTTCGAAATGAAGCCACGACATTTCTTGTTGATGATCTTGCTTGCCCATACAGGCAAGGGTAATACTTACATAATATGTATGGGCAATGCCATAAGCACCGAATTGACCAGAGTGAGCCGCCCTGCAGCCGGCAAGAGCTTTGGTTTCAACCCTTCATCTTGTTGGAGTATCTGTCCACCAAAGGCATAATATCCTGGCGTTTCAATCTGAAAACCGAGAGCGGCAAACCCAAGTACTTGATAGGAAAACCCTGCTTTCGACAGCCAAAGTGCTGCGCCACCGAGGATGCAAGTTCTTCATCGCAGTGAATGCACATGATCGATCTCTTCTGCATGTTGATGTGAAGGCCAGATGCCTGACCAAACAGCTGCAAAGTGGCTGCAACCACTTGGAGATCATTGAAATGAGGCTTGAAGAAGAGGATCGCATCATCAGCAAAAATGGAAGCCCTTGGGGTCGCATTACCAAGGCCAAGGTCTGGCAGCACCTGCCTGTGCACTGCCCACTGCAGCATCCCATGTATGGTGTCCATGGCGAGAATGAAGAGCGCCCGGGATACTTGGTCCCCCTACCTTATGCCCTTGCCAAGAGAGAAAGGCTGAGAGAGCTCCCCATTGACGAGGACGGAGATGGAAGCCGTTCTCAGCAAGCCACAGATCCAGGAGCCCCACCGATCACCGAAACCTCTGGCCTAAAGCACCTCAATTAGGAAATTCCATGAGAGTGTATCGAAAGCCTTGGAAACATCGATCTTCATCATGCCAGCTTGCTTCTTTTTCTGATGGAGAGTCCTTGCCGCATTGCGAACAAACTTGAAGTTTTCGTGTATGCTCCTCTTCGAGATGAAAGCCTTTGGGCCTGGGATATGAGAGAGGGCAGAAGCGCGGCCAACCTGGTGGCCAAAGCTTTGTCAAAAAAATTGGCCGCCCCATGGATCAGATTGATCGGCCTGAAATCACTTATCTGCAAGGGGTCCTTCTTGGGGATAAGGGTTAGGATGGAGGTGTTGAGAGCACCAAACGAGTAAAAACGCCCTTCTAAAAGCATCTTCATAACAGCCATGAAATCCTTGGCAATTATCTCCCAACATGTCCTAAAGAAAAGACCCGAAAAGCCGTCTGGCCCAGGTGCACGGTCCGTCGGCATGTCCCAGATAACATGTTTTATTTCCTCCTCAGTAAACAACACCTCCAGCCCATGGGCCCTTTCCGGCAACAAACGACTTAAGCCCAGGGCCTCAAGACGGAGGGCACAGCTAGGCGATTCCGTACATCCCATTAGATTAGAGAAAAAAAATCCGACGCCAAGTTCAGTTTGTCCTCCATATCAGTCGATGTTTAGATGGTTACCTTACTGCCGGTAGGATCGGCTGGAAAATTGCTATTAGGTTCATGAAAATACATGCCTTGTTTGGATTGAAGGAATTTTATAGAAAGTTTGTAGGATTACAATCCATAGGAATGGGTTCACCAAATTTCTATCAAATCCATTCCTATACCATCCATTCCATAGGAATCTAAACATGAACTCAAACCTCATTTTATTTTTCCTTTGAGAGGTCCAATGCACTTGCTCTCTCTCTCTCTCTCTCTCTCTCTCTCTCTCTCTCTCTCTCTCTCTCTCTACCCCCTCAATCCTCTAAAATTCATGTGATCATTTCCTATGCACCATCCGACACATCTTATAAATTCCTGTGTTTTGAAATCATGTAGGAATCCATAGGATATGGCATCTTAATCCTATGTTTTTTCTATTCCTGCGTTTTCTAAATTCCTTCAATCCAAAGAAGCCCCAAACACACTCCACACAGAAGTTGTCTAGCAAAAACTTACAACAATGTTTCAATCTCATAGCACATTGTAGTTTTTCAAAATACACCTTTCGACTCATTCCCAAAAGAAATTCCCATTCCAAAATCAATTTAAAAAAATCTTAGGCCTCCAGAGCTTCCTAGGCAACTTCTCATGCCATTGGTATCCTTCCACCCCCTCATCATCAGAGGAGGAGGTGTCTAATGGCGGAAGCAAATGGCAAAACATCTCAATTGGTTATTTCAGTCATGACTCATCTCCACAACATCTTATTCTTAGTTGCGCTCGTCGACGAACCACCTCTTCGTGTTGCTACTCTCGTATATGCTCCTTAATGTGCGTTTGTCGATGGCCCAAGAGTGACGATGACATGAGTGTAACAAATAATTTTCTCTAACACTTAAGCAGCTCGCATGCCGTGACGCCTCTCTGCTAATGATGGCACTGGCTCCTGCCTTGGTGTTAGCATCCGCTTTGTTCTACCACGCCCTTTGTGACTTGTTAAGACAACTCATTGCATCCATGTATGAACACCTGATGGGGATGGCTTGGCCTTAGCTTCTTCCTTACCACACGCTGTGGGCCAAAATCTCGCAAGCTAGTTGGGTACATCGATGAGCCTCATCCGGGTGGATATGGTGTTTTGGATGAAAGCTCTGCTCAACTTACGTCGATATTGGAAAGGCCTATGCTTACAACCATTGTTATACTCTTTGGAGGCGCCGCTATGCTACCCATAACTGTGCTTTAGCCTTGGAATCATCCTAATATGTGAAATTTTGACAAGAGCAAAGTGGTGGTTTTAGGATACCCCGAGACCGAGCAGCAACGAATTGCAGACAACCTGAATTACAGGTTGTCCACCTTCCCCATTGCGTACTTGCAGATGCCGCTACCTGACTCGGGGGTTTGTTGAGCGAGTTCGGCCTGCTTATGGGGAGGGTCGCATCTAGGGCGGAACCTTGGTGCTATCGTTTTACTTCGAAGGGTATAGTAAGATCATCCTTATAGATTCCAACCTCTCTAGCCTTCCCATGTATATGATGGGTTTATATATCCTACCAGAAGGGGTACATAGCTCGTTTGATAAGGATCTCTCCCATTTCTTCTGGCAGATGATGGATGCCGCAAAAATACCATATGTTGAAGTGGGCTGACATCTGCATGCCAAAGGACCTGGGAGGGATAGGCATTCTGGTGTCAACTCACATGAACATGGCCTTATGATGCACTAGGTTTGGTGGATGTTTTGAAGGGACGTGGGTTTATGCTTCAGCTTATTCAAGCAAAGTACATGCGGGGACAGCCACTGCTTGCATGTGCACGTAGGGAAGTATCCCAGTTTTGGAGGTCCGTCTAGTAGACCAAGCATGAGATCCACCTTGGGATGTCTGTATCCATTGGCAATGGTGACGGGACTCTATTTTGGCTTGACCCGTGGGTTGACAGTGTCCCATTATGTACAGGATTTCCAAACTTGTTTCCTCAGATCCCATGGTGTTGGTTTCCATGGCTGCCCACAATGGCTAGTGGAATGTTTTATCTTGAAGGACATTTGGGCAGGTGTGACACTCCAAATATTTTAATTTGGTTTTCAACAAAAACTTTGTTTGATTTGAAGTAGGTCATTTAAAATCCTTCCAAAAAACCCCTCTCTCTCAAATTTTCCTCATGGCAAGGATTTTATTTTGTATCTTCCTCAACCTTGGTGTTTGGTTATTTAAAAAACCTTCCTTCTGACTTTTATCACCTCAAATAAATTTTTGAATTTATTTTCTACTAAAAAGAAACCCTATGGGTTTTGGGGCTACTCTTTTGTTTTGAAACCATCCATTGTTTTACCATGCCTCATGTGGTAAATTCTCCCAAAACCCCTCCCTCCACTTTGGGGCAACCCAAACATTCTGTTCCAACAGGTCCAACCCATTTTTTGGATTTATTTTCCCCCCCAAAAAACAATCCTGTCATTTATTTTAAGCCTAGATGATTTACAAAGGAAGTACCTGATTTCCTTTGAGTTTTGATCTCAAACAACCTCCTCTGGATAGTCCCTAGCACCCCCAACCTAGATCCATCAAGATCCACTCTTCCTCTTTTCAAAATTTACAAGTTTCAACCTCTGCAAGTTTGGACCAAATTCATCATTTATTGGTGAAATTCATATTTTCCTTTCTCCAAAAATTCCACCAAAAATCAGGCAGCCCCCAGGTGCTTTGAGAGACCACCAAACCAAAGATCAACCCCAGATAAATTTTTCTCTTGCCTAAATCATTTCATCAAACACTTGGCCGACACTGTTTCTGTGCATATTCAGTAAATTCAGAGATTCAGAGTTTAGTCGATTATCGTTTTTCCGCTGGCTTGTCATCGATCACTGTGCACCTGGCGCTGCTGCGCACGCCTCTCCTCCTTAACCAGAGCATCGCACGCTCTCTTGGACGGGCGCATGTGTCGGTGGCGGCGAGCCTCGCTGACACCGGCAGCTTCTGCGGTGGCAGAGCCACCCGTGGCGGCCAACGGGAGCTAGCGCCAGCCCTCTACGTCGTCCGGTGCCGCCCAACGCACCCTAGCCCTTCGCGTGGCCTTCTGCATGCCAGCGCACACCGCATCACCGTCGCCGTGGCCCGGCAAGCACAGGGCGCGCCCTCTGCCGCCGATGGGCCCGCGCCACCCTGTTCTGTCGAAACCACCCAAGAGCGCCTAATCCAAACTAGGTTAGCACCTAAATGGAACCCGTGGACCTCCACGTTGACGCCCAACCTCCTAAACTACCCGACCAAGCACTGCGCCGCCGTAACCATCGCCGGAGATCCCCGTTCGCGGCCACCATCTCGGATCACCTATAAAATGAGGCCCCGAGCTCGTTCTCGAGCACACACCACCACTACACCTCACCAGAACCCCGTCAAGTCACCAGGAGGACCTCGAGGAGGTCTCCTCCCCCAACTCCGGCCGCCCCGATCCGCCTCGGCCACCAGCTCGATCCACTCCGGTGAGGCCATCCCCACCTCCCAAACCTCGTCAGTAGTCTTCTCGTGCACCCAGTGCTCTAACCCAAGCTCCAATTTAACCTCCGCAGCCCTCCCCGACGAGATCCAACTTCACCCGAGCCGCCGTCTGCCGGAGCAAGGACCGCCATCGACGTGGTGCTCGCCGATGACCACCACCACCACCCACAGACGCGGAAGGGCACGCTGATCATGTAGGTACCCTCCGATCCTCCTAGCTCGCCGTGGATCGCCGCCGGCGGCCACCGCAGCTCTCGGGCGCCGGCGCGCTCTGCTTCTCCCCCCGTTTGAAAATTCAAACCTGACGGGTGGGACCCCTCGTCAGTCTTTTCTTTTTTTTGAACCGTTTTCTGAAAACGCCTTCGGGCAGAGTACGTCTCCCTTTGCAGTTGACGGGTTTTTAGCCGAAGCGTTTTCTGTTTTTATAATCTGGCCCCTAGAAACTTTCTGTTTCATTACACATGAGTCCCTGGACTAAAACCTTTATAACTTTTAAACAGAAAATGATTTTTGATTGATTCTTTTTCTGTCCTCTTTATTTTTCTGTCTAGTTTTTTGTGATATTTATTTGAAAAATATTTGGAACACCTTTTTGTGCACTCACGGTATTTACGTTAGTACGTATTTTCTTGTACCGTATATACCGGAGGAGGTGATGGAACCGCGAACTTCACCAAGCTAGACTCCGACTACTCCGAACCAGGCAAGCATGTTTGAACTTTTGATATGATGAGTGTTCGTTGCATGTTTGCATTAAGTAGTTTCATGGCATGTTTATGAGCATTTCGATAAGTGTTATATTACATGCAAAGTTGAGGCAAGTGAGCTTTGAAAATCCATATGTTGTTGGATATGAGTTTGCATGGCCATGTCATGGCATGAGAGTGGGTAAGATGGCAGTGTTGAAGCATGCCAGTCTTATGCCAGACTATTCGACTCGAGTGTCATCATGAATCAAGTCCGCTTCCATCCGTTTTCCTTCTGTACTACCACATGTTTTCCGTAAGGGATATGGCTTAGTAAGTTGCAAACCGCTTTTACGGTACACACCAATTAGAGAGGCCGTGATGAGGGTTCCATGGCCCTGGATTAAAGCCACCATCCGTCAGGGGCATGGGTGTTTCGGTTGGGACCGAGAGGGGGCACCCTTAGAGCGCGCGTATATAAATTTGATCCCATGCTATTCGAGGTTGTGATCTCCCCGTCTCAAATTTTTTCTTGAACGTTGTCTAGGGTGATTCCTGGCATCATGAGGTGGGATGGGTGTGTACTGGTTAGATGTGTTTCTACCGAATTACCTTAAACGGAACTAGTCCTTCGTGACTACGGAAATCCGTTGGATGTGGATAATTAGTATAAACTCTGCAGAGTCAAAAATCCTTTGAATCATCTTATCCATGTCCAGGTACTGTGTTCAACTTATCTTGTCAGTGTCAGTCTCGGTGACAAAACTCCGGTGAACCACATGAGTGTTAAGTCCGGCTAAATGTTTATTCCTGTGGATGGACTAACCCGTTCATTATTATGTGTTGAATATTTCCTATGAGTTTTATATCTTCGTGAATTTATCAGATATGAATAGTGAAATTTAAGCCCTTTCTGCGATGTCGCTCAGATGTCCGACTGTGGAACGCTTGTTATTTACTTTCGTTATAAGCCCCTTTCTGCGATGTCGCTCAGACGTCCGACTGTGGCACGCTTGTTATTTACTTTCAATATAAGCCCTTTCTGCGATGTCGCTCAGACGTCCGACTGTGGCACGCATGTTATTTATTTTCAATATAAGCCCTTTCTGCGATGTCACTCCGACGTCCGACTGTGGCACACATGTTATTTACTTTCAATATAAGCCCTTTATGTGGTGTCGCTTAGACGCCCGACTGCGGCATGATAATTTATTTGTTTGCCCTTCGAGGCATCGCTCCAGACACCCGATCGGTTTTCAGTTGTTTTGTTGGGATTTCGGGAGGACTACCGCCCGACTTCCTTTTTACTTATCATGTCGTGCAATATTTATTATTTGAGTGTGCATTGCTATTTGCTCATGACGCATTCATGCTTGCATTTGTTATATCTTATGTCCGAACTATCTTGCGGGTACTTTCAAAGTACTCACCTAGCTTGTTGATTTGGCCAGATGTTGACGAAGGCGATCTCATGGATGAAGAGTTCGATAGCGAGTCCGACGCCTAGAGGAGTCCCAGTCAGTCCCGTGCGATCCTGGATTTGGTCACTGTATTATATCCGCTTCCGCTACCCGAATAAATTCATCGAGCCTCACCTCGACGCTCGATGAGCTGCCAGTTTAGGAGTCATGTTATCCACTCCACTGTGATATATCCACCACCACTTTTATCTCGATTCAGTAGTATGCCACCACACCCCTGTGTCATAGCCGCCCTTATGTAAAATATTGGCGTGTTTGTAATAAGATTGTTGAGCAACCTCAGCTCAACCCTGTAATATATTTAATGCTACTGGACTTCTGTATCAAGTATTTTGTCTACCAGTAAGGAGAATTCTTCCTATACTGGAACCAAAAGATCGGTTTCTCAATAAGTATTTTATTGAAAAACCAGTCATGACAAACTTGGTACCAGAGCCAGGCTGACTGTAGGAAGCCACTAGGTGCGATCGCTAATCAGTTATTAGCATAATAGTGTCAATTTATATTTTTGCAAATGTAGTCATTTTCTGACAGTCAGCATAAATTTATGATCTGACCATTCAGAATTTTTGCCTACTTTTGTAGATGGCTGGCAACGACTGTGAGTCACATGTGTTCGCCAACGTGCCTGAGGGGTTCGGCAAGCTCCTCTCCTTCATCGTCCAGATCGCGATGGGGCCATCAGTGCACTCAGTATTCACACTCTACCAGCACAAGATCAACGACAGTCTGTCCATGCACCAGGCCGTGGTGCAATTCAAGGGAGGGCGTGTTGAGTTACGCCGCTTCCGGTTCATGGGGAGAGCCATGCCTACGGAGAGGCATGCTATGGAGATGGCTGCCCGTGAGGTGATAGCTCGTCTCCGAGATGTTCTTACTTCGATGAAGACTCGTCGCTACCGCTACCTTCCATGCCACGTGCCATACACCTGTCACTACACATTCGCTTGCCCCAGAGGAGAGCGAGATGAGGCTATTGAGATGCTTGTCGAGTACCTCCAGGCTCTGGAGGCAGCCTTCGACAACCTGGTGGACGACCTTGTGGCTGCCGGCATGGACTCAGTCCATGGCTGTGCCGCCAACAGGAGGGAGCTCCTACACACCACGCCACCACTGACTTTCGTCTCATCCTCGACATCTTATTCACCTACCATTCTCGCCACTGCTCGTCGCCTGTCTACCACTGAGGAGTTCAACCAAGTCATTGCGCCCACTTCAGTCCGTACTGCACCACCTATTGCGCCCACTCCTATTCGTGTTGCTCCACCTATGGCGCCTGCTCCATCGACTCAGCGCAGCACTTCACGTCTAGAGCCTATTAGCGAGGAGGAGGTTGAGTCCCCAGCCTCACTGCGCCTCACCCTCGGCAGGCCTAGGGAGATCCTTACCATCTCCAACTGAGTACGCTTAGCCGCCATTCGATGTACCGACTTGTACGATATGTTTATATGTACATAGGTTGTGAGAAGTAGCTTGTTTGCGCATCATGTAGGAACTGGGAGAAGTGCACTAGCCTAAATAACATGTCAGGAATGTGTACGCATATCCTGAGTGGTGTAATGTATAATTACTGCTTGCGTGTAAAATATGTACTGAGCAGTCCTTCTCCATGCGCAATCGTTGAGTCTCTTGAAAAATCTTGGAGCATTTAAAATTTCCCGTCTTTATGAATTTATTGATTTCTGCGACTCAATTTCTTTTCTTATGAGTTTTACAAAATATATCCCCAGAGTGGAAAATGTCTCGTCCTTGGACTCGCTCCATGCCAAACCTGCTAGAAGAAAATTATGGCACACAAACAAGCAACAATTTCACACAGGGGCAGTCAAGTCAACAGGGCAGTGAAATAGCATTTTCCCAAGTATGCCGCCTTTATGAACAGAGTCAGCAACAACATCAGGAAATGATGAACCAAGTCATCAATATGGGAAATCACCATGGACCGTATCAGCGGCAATCCAAGTTGTCTGAGCTACAGAAGACGCGTCCCCCAACGTTTTCTCATACTGACAAACCTCTTGAGGCCGATGACTGGCTTCGAGACATGGAAAGAAAATTAATTATTGCACAGTGTTCAGACCGTGAGAAAGTACTATATGCACCGCACTATCTCACTGGAGCAGCTGCATCGTGGTTGGAAAATTTTCTACACATGCACCCCAACGAAAATGATATAACCTGGGAGGAGTTCAAAGAAGGTTTTCATGGGGCACACATTCCTAAAAGTGTTATGAAGATCAAGAAGAGGGAGTTTGATGACCTCAAGCAGAGGACCATGACGGTGACGGAATACAACAGTCAGTTTACTCTATTGTCTCGCTACGCCAACGAAGAGCGTATGACTGAAAGCAAGAAGATGGAAAAATTCCTGGACGGTCTGGCACCCGCGCTTAAATGCCAGCTAGTCGTGCACACCTTCCCAGATTTCAAAACACTGGTGGATAAGGCTATTACCTTGGAAAATGAGCGACGCAGCTTGGAGGATTTCCGCAAGCGAAAGAGGGACCAGACTACTCTTGCTCGCAACCACCGAAGCAAGATGGATTTTCAGAAAGGTGGGACACACAGACCCACGACAATTGTTTCACACCCAATCAAGAATTTCCATGCAAGGGACAAGGAGTTCACATATCGCCCAGGCGTTACTTGCTACGCTTGTGGAGAAGAAGGGCACTATGCCAAGCAGTGCCCCAAGCCAAGGAACTCGACCCCAAAGCCGAACAACGGTGGCAATAATTCAGCGCCCAAGCGAAACAACTTCAACCCCAATAACAACGACAGGAAGGGTCATCTGAACCACGTGACCAGAGAAGAAGCACAGAATGCCCCGGATATCGTACTCTGTACATTCCCTGTCAACACAATACCTGCCACGGTTTTGTTTGATTCTGGAGCTTCTCACTCGTTCATTTCGAAGAGATTTGCTTTGCAAAATAATTTTTCGATGCTTCCCTTGGAAAAATCCATGATCATAAAGTCCCCTGGGATTAAGCAAGTTACTCAGAGTTACTGCCAAGGTGTGGTTATTGAATTTGAAGGATTGAAGTTTCACGCCAACCTTATTGTATTGGAAAATAAAGGACTAGATATCATCCTAGGGATGGATTGGTTAACCACCAACAAAGGATTTATTGACTGCTTCAACCGGACCGTAATTCTCACCCACCATCACGGGAAGACAATAAAAGTTTCAGCCAAAGAGAGACAAATATCTCGGCAACCGAGGTTGAACAAGGTGGACGTTTCTAAGTTAAGCAAAGTTCCAGTAGTATGTGAGTTTCCAGACGTATTCCCCGAAGAACTACCAGGCATGCCACCAGACCGAGAGATAGAATTCAGCATTGAGCTAGCACCCGAAACCGCCCCCATTTACAAGAAACCATACATAATGGCACCATCCGAGTTGGTAGAATTGAAGAAGCAAATAAAAGAATTACTGGACAAAGGATATATATGAGCCAGCTCCTCACCTTGGGGTTCACCAATTTTATTTGCCAAGAAAAAGGATGGGACACTGAGATTGTGTATAGACTATCGAGCACTTAACATGGTCACAATCAAGAACAAATACCCGATGCCACGGATAAATGATTTATTTGATCAGCTCGCTCAGGCCAAGGTCTTCTCAAAAATTGACTTAAGGTCGGGATACCATCAATTAAAATTACGAACAGAAGATATCCCCAAGACAACCTTCACCTCCAGATACGGACTGTATGAGTTCACAGTAATGCCGTTTGGACTAACAAACGCCTCCGCATATTTTGTTCACCTCATGAACAAAGTATTTATGAAGTTTATGGACAAGTTTGTTGTGGTATTCATCGACGATATTCTGATATACTCCAAGACACCAGAAGAGCACGCTGAACATCTCAGAATTGTACTAGGAGAACTCAGGAAACATCAATTGTACGCCAAGTTCAGCAAATGTGAATTTTGGCTAAGATAGGTGGGTTTTCTGGGCCACGTACTGACCCAAGAAGGTATTGCCGTAGACCCGGAAAAGGTCAAGGCCGTACTTGGCTGGAAACCACCAGCCAGCGTAACGGACGTACGAAGTTTCTTGGGAATGGCAGGATACTACTGAAGATTTATTGAAGGATTCTCCACCATAGCAAAGCCAATGACGCAGTTACTCAAGAAGGATAAGAAGTTTGAATGGATTGAAGCTTGCGAGAAAAGTTTCCAAGAACTAAAAAGGAAATTAACGACAGCACTAGTATTAATTGTGCCAGACATACACAAGAATTTTGAGGTGTATTGTGACGCATCCCGGAAGGGCCTCGGATGCGTATTGATGCAAGAAGGCAAGGTAGTCGCGTATGTTTCCAGACAACTTCGCAAGCATGAAGAAAATTATCCTACTCATGGCTTGGAGTTGGCAGCAGTCATCCATGCACTCAAAGAGTGGAGACACTTCCTACTTGGAAACCGTTGTGAAATATACACAGACCATAAGAGCCTCAAGTATATTTTCACCCAACCGGAACTCAATTTACGGCAACGACGCTGGTTGGAATTAGTGAAGGATTATGATGTTGGAATCCACTACCATCCAGGAAAAGCAAATGTAATGGCGGATGCTCTAAGTCGGAACCCTAGCTCGGACAACGACAACCTACCAAATCTGAGACCTGAATTTCGGCAGGAGTTTGCTAAACTCAACTTGATGGTGGTCACTGAAGGTAGTGTGTCGAATTTGGAAATACAGCCCACCTTGATAGAAAAGATTAAGGAGGCTCAGCATGGGCACCCCAACATTGAAGGCATAAAATGGAAAGTGAGTTTGGGCAAGGCCTCAGAATTCATCATAGACAAGCAGGGAATATTGTGGTACGGAGATAGGCTTTGCGTACCAAATATCGAGGACCTTAAACAACAAATTTTAGCTGAAGGCCACACCGCTCCGTATTCAATCCATCCCGGAGGAACAAAAATGTACAAGGATCTTCAGGAAAATTTTTGGTGGCACGGTATAGAAAGGGACATAGCCACGTTCATTGCATGTTGTGGCTCATGTCAACGCATCAAGGCCGAGCACCAGAAACCGGCTGGACTATTACAACCAAATAAGATACCCGAGTGTAAATGGGACGAGATTGGAATGGATTTTATTGTTGGACTACCTCGGTCACGACACGGATGCCATATGGGTCATCACAGATAGACTGACTAAGG
Organism: Aegilops longissima; assembly: GCA_021605205.1. NCBI lineage: Eukaryota > Viridiplantae > Streptophyta > Magnoliopsida > Poales > Poaceae > Aegilops > Aegilops longissima. The sequence goes on from CM038678.1 coordinate 559,825,029, forward strand.
TGGCATACTTCATCCCCGTGAAGACAACCCACACCACTCAGAAGCTTGCCAGGCTTTATCTTTCCCGTATCATCTGCTTGCATGGAGTTCCAAAGACGATAATATCAGACAGAGGCACTCAATTCGTCTCCCGATTTTGGGATCAATTACAACAAGCTCTGGGAACTCAACTGGCGTTTAGTACCGCATACCACCCCGGTGATGGACAAACTGAACGCGTAAACCAAATTCTAGAAGACATGCTGAGAGCATGTGTCCTCACCTATGGAACCAGTTGGGAAGAAAGCTTGCCATACACAGAGTTTGCATACAACAACAGTTACCAAGCCAGCCTAAAAATGGCACCATTTGAAGCTCTGTACGGGCGAAGATGTCGTACCCCGCTAAATTGGTCAGAAACCGGAGACAGCCATATCTTCGGCCCAGACATGCTCAAGGAGGCTGAGGAGAAAGTTAAGATAATTAGGGATCGACTCAAGACAGCTCAAAGTCGACAGAAGAGTTATTACGATCAAAAACATCGGGGAGTCAGTTTTGAACCCGGTGAGTTTGTGTACCTACGAGTATCTCCTATGAGGGGCCTGCAACGATTCAAGGTTAAGGAAAAGCTAGCACCAAGATTCATCGGACCCTTCTGTATAGTGGCACGAAGAGGCACGGTAGCCTACCAGCTAGACTTACCCGAAGAATTATCCGATGTCCACGACGTGTTCCACGTCTCGCAATTGAGGAAGTGCGTGAGCACCCCAGAGAAGCAAGTATCCCATGAAGACATTGACGTGCAACTAGACCTCACCTATCGGGAACGTCCAATAAAAATATTGGAGGAGTCTGAAAGGAGGACCCGACAGAAAACCATCAAGTTTTTCAGAGTTCAGTGGAGCAATCACACCGAGAATGAAGCAACTTGGGAAAGAGAAAATTTTCTTCGGACAGAGCACCCACACCTATTTGAGGATCAGCTGAAATCTCGGGGACGAGATTTTTCCTAAGGGGGTAGGTGTTGTGACACTCCAAATATTTTAATTTGGTTTTCAACAAAAACTTTGTTTGATTTGAAGGAGGTCATTTTAAAATCCTTCCAAAAAACCCCTCTCTCTCAAATTTTCCTCATGGCAAGGATTTTATTTTGTATCTTCCTCAACCTTGGTGTTTGGTTATTTAAAAAACCTTCCTTCTGAATTTTATCACCTCAAATAAATTTTTGAATTTATTTTCTACTAAAAAGAAACCCTATGGGTTTTGGGGCTACTCTTTTGTTTTGAAACCATCCATTGTTTTACCATGCCTCATGTGGTAAATTCTCCCAAAACCCCTCTCTCCACTTTGGGGCAACCCAAACATTCTGTTCCAACAGGTCCAACCCATTTTTTGGATTTTATTTCATTTATTTTTCCCCAAAAAAACAATCCTGTCATTTATTTTAAGCCTAGATGATTTACAAAGGAAGTACCTGATTTCCTTTGAGTTTTGATCTCAAACCAACTCCTCTGGATATTCCCTAGCACCCCCAACCTAGATCCATCAAGATCCACTCTTCCTCTTTTCAAAATTTTCAAGTTTCAACCTCTGCAAGTTTGGACCAGATTCATCATTTTTGGTGAAATTTATATTTTCCTTTCTCCAAAAATTCCACCAAAAATCAGGCAGCCCCCAGGTGCTCTGAGAGACCACCACACCAAAGATCAGCCCCAGATAAATTTTTATCTTGCCTAAATCATTTCATCAAACACTTGGTCGGCACTGTTTCTGTGCATATTCAGTAAATTCAGAGATTCAGAGTTTAGTCAGTGTCATTTTTCGTCAGTGGCTTGTCATCGATCACCAGTGCACCCTGGCGCGTTGCGCACGGCCTCTCCTCCTTAACCAGAGCACCGCACGCTCTCCTGGACGGGCGCAGGTGTCGGTGGCGGCGAGCCTCGCCGACGCCTGCAGCTTCTGCGGTGGTAGAGCCACCCGTGGCGGCCAACGGGAGCTAGCGCCAGCCCTCTACGCCGTTCGGCGCTGCCCAATGCACCCTAGCCCTCCGCGTGGCCTTCTGCATGCCAGCGCACACCGCAGCACCGTCGTCGTGGCCCGGCAAGCACAGGGCGCGCCCTCTGCCGCCGACGGGCCCGCGCCGCCCCGTTCTATCGAAACCACCCAAGAGCGCCTAATCCAAACTAGGTTAGCACCTAAATGGAACCCGTGGACCACCACGTTGACGCCCAACCTCCTAAACTACCCGACCAAGCACTGCGCCGCCGTAACCATCGCCAGAGATCCCTGTTCGCGGCCACCGCCTCGGATCACCTATAAAATGAGGTCCCGAGCTCGTTCTCGAGCACACACCACCACTACACCTCACCAAAACCCCGCCAAGTCACCAGGAGGACCTCGAGGAGGTCTCCTCCCCCAACTCCGGCCGCCCCGATCCGCCTCGGCCACCATCTCGATCCACTTCGGTGAGGCCATCCCCGCCTCCCAAACCTCGTCAGTAGTCTTCTCGTGCACCCAGTGCTCTAACCCAAGCTCCAATTTAACCTCCGCAGCCCTCCCCGACGAGATCCAACTTCACCCGAGCCGCCGTCCGCCGGAGCAAGGACCGCGGTCCACGTGGTGCTCGCCGACGACCACCACCACCACCCACAGACGCGGAAGGGCACGCTGATCACGTAGGTACCCTCTGATCCTCCTAGCTCGCCGTGGATCGCCGGCGGCGGCCACCGCAGCTCTCGGGCGCCGACGCGCTCTGCTTCTCCCCCCGTTTGAAAATTCAAACCTGACGGGTGGGACCCCTCGTCAGTCTTTTCTTTTTTTTTGAACCGTTTTCTGAAAATGCCTTCGGGCAGAGTACGTCTCCCTTTGCAGTTGACGGGTTTTTAGCCGAAGCGTTTTCTGTTTTTATAATCTGGCCGCTAGAAACTTTCTGTTTCATTACAGATGAGTCCCTGGACTAAAACCTTTATAACTTTTAAACATAAAATGATTTTTGATTGATTCTTTTTATGTCCTCTTTATTTTTCTGTCTAGTTTTTTGTCATATTTATTTGAAAAATATTTGGAACACTTTTTTGTGCACCCACGGTATTTACGTTAGTACGTATTTTCTTGTACCGTAGATACCGGAGGAGGTGACGGAACCACGAACTTCACCAAGCTAGACTCCGACTACTCCAAACCAGGCAAGCATGTTTGAACTTTTGATATGATGAATGTTCGTTCCATGTTTGCATTAAGTAGTTTCATGGCATGTTTATGAGCATTTCGATAAGTGTTATATTACATGCAAAGTTGAGGCAAGCGAGCTTCGAAAATCCATATGTTGTTGGATATGAGTTTGCATGGTCATGTGATCGCATGAGAGTGGGTAAGATGGCAGTGTTGAAGCATACCAGTCTTATGCCAGACTATTCTGACTCCAGTGTCATCATGAATCAAGTCCAGTTTCCATCCGTTTTTCCTTCTTGTACTACCATATGTTTTCCGCATGAGATATGGCTTAGTAAGTTGCAAACCGCTTTCCTGGTACACACCAATTAGAGAGGCCGTGATGAGGGTTCCATGGCCCTGGATTAAAGCCAGTCATCCGGTCAGGGGGCATGGATGTTTTCGGTTGGGACTGAGAGGGGGGCACCTCTTAGAGCGCGCGTATATAAATTTGATCCCATGCTATTCGAGGTTGTGATCTCCCCGTCTCAAAGTTTTTCTTGAACGTTGTCTAGGGTGATTCCTGCCATCGTGAGGTGGGATGGGTGTGTACTGGTTAGATGTGTTTCTACCGAAATACCGTAAACGAAACTAGTCCTTCGTGACTACGGAAATCCGTTGGCTGTGGATAATTAGTACAAACTCTGCAGAGTCAAAAATCCTTTGAATCATCTTATCCATGTCCAGGTACTGTGTTCAACTTATCTTGTCAGTGTCAGTCTCGGTGACAAAACTCCGGTGAACCACATGAGTGTTAAGTCCGGCTAAATGTTTATTTCTGTGGATGGACTAACCCGTTCATTATTATGTGTTGAATATTTCCTATGAGTGTTATATCTTCGTGAATTTATCAGATATGAATAATGAAATTTAAGCCCTTTCTGCGATGTCCTCAGACGTCCGACTGTGGCACGCTTGTTATTTACTTTCACTATAAGCCCCTTTCTGCGATGTCGCTCAGACGTCCGACTGTGGCACGCTTGTTATTTACTTTCAATATAAGCCCTTTCTGCGATGTCGCTCGGGCGTCCGATCGCGTACGCATGTTATTTACTTTCAATATAAGCCCTTTCTGCGATGTCGCTCCGACGTCCGACTGTGGCACGCATGTTATTTACTTTCAATATAAGCCCTTTATGGGGTGTCGCTTAGACGCCCGACTACTGCATGATAATTTATTTGTTTGCCCTTCGAGGCGTCGCTCTAGACACCCGATCGGTTTTCAGTTGTTTTGTTGGGATTTCGGAAGGACTACCGCCCGACTTCCGTTTTACTTATCATGTCGTGCAATATTTATTATTTGAGTATGCATTGCTATTTGCTCATGACGCATTCATGCTTGCATTTGTTATATCTTATGTCCGAACTGTCTTGCGAGTACTTTCAAAGTACTCACCTGGCTTGTTGTTTTGGCCAGATGTTGACGAAGGCGATCTCATGGATGAAGAGTTCGATAGCGAGTCCGACGCCTAGAGGAGTCCCAGTCAGTCCCGTTTGATCCTGGATTTGGTCACTGTATTATATCCGCTTCCGCTACCCGAATAAATTCATCGAGCCTCACCTCGACGCTCGATGAGCTGCCAGTTTAGGAGTCATGTTATCCACTCCACTGTGATATATCCACCACCACTTTTATCTCGATTCAGTAGTATGCCACCACACCCCTGTGTCATAGCCGCCCTTATGTAAAATATTGGCGTGTTTGTAATAAGATTGTTGAGCAACCTCAGCTCAACCCTGTAATATATTTAATGCTACTGGACTTCTGTATCAAGTATTTTGTCTACTAGTAAGGATAATTCTTCCTATACTGGAACCAAAAGATCGGTTTCTCAATAAGTATTTTATTGAAAAACCGGTCGTGACAGCAGGTGGAGACCCTTGAGTGCGCCAGTTTGCAGGCTGCCCTCCTGCAGGTGCTCGCGGATAATCTAGACATGATATCCTAGTGATTGGCGGAGTCTTTTCTGTCAGCTCGGCATATCATGCCTTGTGCAGACAGCTGTCGATTTCCTAGACCTCTCCACTCTTGAAAGCGTCCTTATCCTTGAAGATCAAAAAGTTTGTTTGGCAATTGTTGCTAGATCCCATCCCATCTGGGGCAGAGGTGATCAAGAGACACAACCCTGGAAATACGTTGTGCCCTCTTTGTGGTGTCCAGGTGACAGGGACCCACATCCTCTTCACTTGCACGACAACTACAGTTCTTTTGAGTTTTCTCCGTGAGGCTATGGGGCCTGACTGGCAGGCCCCGCACCTGGCCGGATTTCTTTAAATCTATGCCAACCAGACCAGAAAGAGGAGCTGACTCTTCTAGCTTGTGTTTTAGGCACTAGATTGGACGTCATGGACGAACCACAATAAGATGGTTATTGAGTGGGTCTTTTTTAGGAAGGCCTCTAACTAACTTAAAATTCCTTACATTTGTGTAGAATTTGCTCCGCTGTCTAAATAGCGAAATCGCGGTAGGTTGGGCCTTATGATGGATGCAATGATTGTTGCCGCTCGCCGACTTGCCTCGCCGTAGGCCTCTTGAGACTCCGGCCACTTGGTGGTCTTCTTTTTCTATTTCTTTTATGCGTTCTTTGGGCGTGCTTGTGATGTTGCTCGAGCAAACTATTTTTTCTGCTGCACTTGAAATTGTTGTATGGACATGGTGATGGCTTTATTTATAAAGTGGGCGAAAGCCTATTTCAAGACATAGGGGCAACAAGGTGATTGGACCATGTGGCGAGTGGCGTTATGTGGCACAGTGGTTAGGAAGAACCCCAACCGTCCTCTTCGCCACCTTATGAATGTGCGCTGCTCTAGATTAGTCCATAGGGATAGTACCGTTGATAAGCCTCATGTGTCCATGAAAGAAGTTACACTTTGGCACTAAGTAATATTGCTGTTGTGTGCTCCTCTGGATGATGGAACTATAATCACTTTCAGTTTTGTTTCCATGTGTCATGGGAGCTCGAGCATGTACCGTAGTTCCGATTGCTAGTACGTAGGTGAGTTTCATAAATCTCTGTGTATAAGGTCTCGGCCCCATGTGAGTGGTTCTGGTAAACCTATACACCCTATATTTAAGAATGAAGGGAGTATTTGCTTTAGGTTTGGCCCTCCTAAACCTATTTTAATAGCACTTGGCCCCCCTAATCCAAATCTGCTCTATCATTTTTTTATTTTTTTATTGTTGTAACCTCCTTGATTGTGTAGCCTGATTAAATACTACACAAAAGGAAGTCAGATGTCGAGAAGTCCACTCTACCAGTATTTCTAATACATAGTAGTATTTTTTGTAATATTATTAGGTGAGGTGATTTCTACTAAATTGCAAAATCCTAAAATAATAGCGAATCAGATCATTCATGCCTCTCGCGGCAGGCGAACGAACCAAGACTGCCCATTTTTAATGCACGGGCCTCTGAACGTGGAGGAAAGAAAATGCATGTGTGCAATCTTCATTGGTACCCACGGCATATCACACCCAATGATTCATAGTTACATGAGGTTTTTTAACATGCTCCCTCACATGAGAGGTAAGGCTTTTTTTTTTTTGAGTGGAACATAACTTGGCTTCTGGGTTCAACCAACCAACATTGCTTTGCACCCTTGCAGGCAGGGCATATAGAATCGCTTCTGTTCTCATCAGTTTCCAGGTTTGGCTATGGTCCCTTGTAGGTTTCTTCTTCCTCCTCTTCCTGGTAAGCTCGTCTGTACTGTGTCTTTGGACAGCAGATCAAGTGAAAATGCTTGGTTTGTTCCACACACAAAACAGCACATCAACTGAGAATGCTTGGTTTAATTGCTCCACACACAAAAAGCTGTATGGACAGAAGAACATCTACTTTACAATTTACATCACCACTTTCCCTACTATATACATTGTTCGTTGGATCCAAACCAAAGAATAGCACAAAAAGGCCGCCAAAAAGCTGTGTTCTACGTACCAAAGGACACGGCGAGGAAGCAACCAAGAAAGAGACGAGAAACCCAAACCCGGCGAGAGCCATGGCCGGGACGCGTCACGACTCCACGGCCTCCGGGATGCTCTGGAGGGCGGGCTTCCAGTGCGCCGCCCTGCAGTGCTCGACGTGGTGGTGGACCTCCCCGGCGTTCATGATGTCCGTCAGAAGCTCCGACGCCGACCGCCGGCCCTTCCAGACGCCGTCGTCGGCCCTCTTGTCCACCAGCTCCTGCAGCTGCCGCTTGCTGATCCGGATGGTCACTTCGCTGACGTGCTCCTTCCTCTCCTCCGCGCCGTGCCCCTCGTCGTCGCCCGGCGACGGCAGCTCCCACTCGCCGTCGTCTGCCCACGAGGTGGCCTGATGCGTGATGGCGCAGTTCCCCATACGTGTAGAAGTAGAAGTGTAGAACTGCAGAGCCTTCTTCTTCCTCCTCCTGCTGTGTGCTTGCTGTAGTTGTTGTGTGTCGCTAGCTACTGCTGCTGCTGCTTCCGGCGCTGCCTCTGCTTTCGGATTAGAGAGAGATTAGGTGGTCTTTGTGTGACCAGCTCGTCTGAGAGGTGCGGATATATAGTCGGAGGCTTGGAGCGAACGGGGGTGGCAGTACCGTCCGGGCAAAAGCCGCAGCCGACGTTTCCGCCGCGCTGGACACTGACGTGGGGGGATCGAATCCTACGTGGGCGCCGTGGCGGATGGTTGCGAGTGGGTGGGAAGAGTGGGAACGCGGGGCGGCGCGGGATCTCGCATGGGCGCTCGCGGTGGGAACGCGGCTTTTTCCAGCGGATTCTTTCCCCTGCAGCTCACCGCCCCGGTGGCTGGCATTGCTTACCCGCGGCGGTTGGAGGGAGGCGTCGTGGTCGATGAGGTCGCGGTGTCGTGGCCGCGTGCTGTGCGTCTGGCGCCCCGTCGGTGCACGCCTGGCCGCAAACTGGATGCCTTCGGCGCGCACTGTGCGCTTTGTATATTCGTGTCGGACAGATGGCAGCGCCAAGCCGCCAATGCTTGTGGGCGGTGAGGCGGTGAGCAGCAAATTCCGCGGTTTTGGACGCATCCTGTTGGCGGCTGTGGCGTTTCTACCTCTTGTTGAGCGGCTGTCACGTTGGTCGCGTGCAGGACGCATGCATCGCGGTGACACATGCCCGTCGGCGGCCTCACATCGTTTTGCGGTTGACGCTATCTTGCACAATCGGTGCATGAATTTATTTACAGGAGACAGTTCGAGTTAATTAATTGTATTTTTTGGCTAATTAATTACTTTATGCAACGGCCAACCGTTGTTCGCAAGTGGAAATCTCGCCGTAGCCTCGAAGAAATGCAGTCATGATGCTGCGTTGAACTCGCACTCCGGGGCCGGGAGATGGGACATGCGAGCTATATCCGCGAGTGCGCCACTTATCATTGGCGGTAGGAAAGCTGTCTGGTCGTGCTGGCTCGTCTCGCGATCGCCGTCCGGTGGTTGGTTGGTGCGACAGCGCCACGGACGTCGGACGATGCAATGCTGAGGAGGGATGAGAGTTCAGTCTTCAGGCTCGGCTTGTGTCCTGTATCTTGCAAGTGCACGCTACGTGCTTCCGCGTCGTTGCTCTTTCATGTCGATCATTCGCATCTATCACCAATATCACCAAGCTTTAGGTTGGAGCTGACTACTGTAGTTCCAGTAGCTGGCGCTTGGCCAGAGAGGATGAAGATGAACTGGCAAGGTTGCTTGCCCCAAAGTCCAAACACAGCGCACATCAGGAAATTCACACTTGACAGTGAAGCAGTTGACCCTGGACGAATGATTGAACCACGGAAACTAGCACTGATCATTCAAGAAACTTGAGAGCCAGCCAGGATCGTACGTACCCGCTTATAACCAACTCATGAGATTCCCTAATGTCCGAAACCCTAATTCCCTAGATCTATTTCATGAGGTTTTCTGCTGCTCGAATTTGCAGGCAATGCCAGTATCACTAACTGTTCGTTAAATTCTCGGTGGGCAGCAAACTGTAAAGGTTGGTAGAGCCTGCAAGTGCAAGGAATGTCCTCTCATCAGAAAAGAGAATTGCGGACCGTGTTGTGATTTACCCAAGAAAGCAAGCAAACCAAACTGAAAGGAATCGTTCGAAGTGGATGTGAGCGGAATATCTCAATCTGACGAGCCACCAATCTGGTTTTATACTAAACAAACAAGGGGCCTCAACTTGTGGGTAGATCAGAATTCTGCGTGCGGCTTCCTTCCTTCATGTGGTCTTTGGTGGCAGTGCGCACCGTCATCTGTCAGTGATGTTTTCCTTCCTGTAAACAAGAAGCGTTGCATAAGCCTTGTCAAAGGCATGGACTGTCTACAGTCTTTTAGATAGTACAGTGGAGGCAGCACATCTCTGATGACCGATCTCACAAGATAACAGTGAAGCCCCAACGCAGCAGACGATGAGTAGTATAGATGCCATGCACTACTTCAATCCTCGAGAAAAATAATGCAGTGATGTTGAATGGCAGTCGGCTTGTTAATAATGCAGGCACTCAACATCATATCAATAATCCTCTTACACAATTTCATAATATCTCAGTCGACAAGGAGAACCGCAACGATGGTGGTATCGCCTTAGGCAACACAAAAGACAATGCAAATACGTACATCTCTTCAGACTAACAAGAATTTAATACTTTAGATTGTTTAACTCGAGGTGATACTGACATTACGAGACAGGCCTCTCACCGAAAGGTTGAAACAAATACAAAAGGCACAGCAAGAAAAGGTAATGACAGTAGAGAGAGCAGTTTTGTTTGGTCTACTATAGGTGTAACAACTCAACTTTGTCTTCTCAACCGACATCACTAATTTCAGTAGAACTCCCAAGCTCTTGGCAATATACTTAATTAAAGGGTTGTACCAGATTGGATTAAAAACCTGTGCAACAATGTGACAAACACTAATGAATAGTGATCCACACAAGGGATTCCAGCACACTCTAATTTCAGGGCTCACAAATGGTCGCACCAATTTTACAGTAGCCCCACTTTGATTGCCTCTGGCAAGAAGGTTGAAAATAAACAAATGTACCTTTCTCAGCTCGAGCTTAAACGCTCCTGGTATACCAGTAAAATAAAAAAAGGAACAAATTAAAAAAATTCTGAAAGTTATTTGGGGCAATCATTAAAGGATGTTTGGAGTGCTTGCAAAATTTCCTCATTGGAATCAAATTCCTGGAAGTCGTGGCAAAAATAATAAAACCAAAGCTCCAAAATGGGTCGAAAGTACAATTTTTAGAGTATCAATTTGTTTTTTTCATAAATGTGATGTCATAATGAAACTTTCAAGGACCAGAAAAAATTCCTTAATGTTTTTGTCACAAAAAAAAAATCAGTTTTTCAATTTTTATGTTCATCCGGGAACATATGAGCTCGCCAGCAGATACTCCTCCGAAAATAACACGCAATTTCATTTTTTTGCTGCAGTGACGATTCAGATATATAGGTTCGTTTATGTTTGCAAAGGACTAAGAGTAAAAAGTATTTCGGTCACCAAGCAAACATAATTCATGTACATATTTTATTAATACGGTTCTGACCCGATTTATTAAAAAGCTAGGGAGTTAATGTGCGTGAAATTTTTGCAGTAAAATCGTTACAACCATCTTCATTTGGGGCACCATCGGTGGACCCAGCACACACAAAGAGACACCACGCACAACGCCGAGAAAAAAATACACATCACCAAGATAGCACCACAGCGCCATCGTCACCAGTCCTCTACACGAGCCAGCCACTTCGACTTAGTCATTGACGGTCGTCATGAAACTCTCACCGCAACAGAAACATGCATCCATAATAAGAACTTCCAATCAGCCTCACACGCCGATGACAAGGCGGCTCCAGCACATAGGGAAGCTACAAAGCAGAAGTATCTAGATTGTGCTGCAAAGAATACCGAGAGGGCTGCATCTCCAACTCCACAACAACAAACAGACCTCAGCGATCCCGTGAACACCCAAAGAGTCAACAAATACAACTATACTGCAGCCCCGTCTTCGCTCAGCTCCAATGCTATGACGCCACAAGCCGCCGCTGACCACCAACACCAGCCATGAGACCCCCACACACACCAAGATGATGATGTAACTAGTGGCGGAGCTACAAAGAAAATCCTGGGCGGGCCAAGCTAAAAGAAAACACAAACATAAAAATCAACTCACGCAAAGGATGATGAGCTGCTGCTCAAAAGTCTTCCTAAACTTCATATGTAATCGCATCTTCGTTTTTTCTATTGTAAACCAAATCTCTGCATTGATTAGCCTTGTTTTCCAAGGCAATTATGTAGTGATTGTCAGACGAACCCCACACAGCTAGAACTTCGTCGATCACCGGAGTTATGGACGAAAGAGTGAGTACACGAGAGAGGGAGGTTTTGTGTTGCAAACTATATGCAACTTTCTGTTTCTCTTCTTTTATTCAGTCGTTACAAACTTCAACGGAAAACGAAAAACCAGGGCACGTTCGGGTCATGAGTACCGCCATATCAGCACTCCCCGCTCGTCGCCTATCATGGCACCATTAATGTTTCATCGTGCCATCCCATGATCGGGTCAGGGGGCCGCAATCCTAGCTAGCTACGACCGAGTCGCAGCTCGGTTACTTCTAACGAAATTGGAGAAATCTTGCTATTGTCGAAACTGAAACTTTTGACACCTAAAACCCTACAGAACCCTGAACTGAAGTTTAAACAGCAACGGTGATGTGCCTGTGCACACAGGCGGAGGTCCCGGTAGGGCGAGGCATGGCGCCCGCCCTACCTTGATTTTGAGTAAAAAGAATTGTACAGGTAGAAAGGTTGAAATAAATAGAAAAGGCACCATAAGAAAAAGTAATGATAGTAGAGGGCAGTCTTGTTTGGTCTACATAGATGTAACAACTCAACTTTGTCTTCTCAACCGACATCAATTTCAATATAACTCCCCAGCTCTTGGCGATATACTTAGTTAAAGGGTTGTACTAGATTAGATTAAAAACATGTGCAACAATGTGACAATGTCACGCCCAAGATGCGACCCTATCCAAAAGGAACTCGAAGGTCCCACCAAGAATAGAAGCGCATCTTGAAGACGCTTTTGCAAGGTGGATATCATTACATCAACATTACATAATAGTGGGGATACATCCAATACATACAATGTCACATGAATACAACAATACAACAATACAACATACACGATCAACATCCGACTACAGATGAATCATAAACAGAAACTCAAACTACATCCACCCTGCTAGCCCAGGCTGCCGACCTGGAACCTATCCCCTGATCGAAGAAGAAGCAGAAGGAGAACTCCAAAACAAGCAAACATCGCTCTCGCGTCATGATCATCGCATAACCTGTACCTGCAACTGTTGTTGTAGTAATCTGTGAGCCACGAGGACTCAGCAATCCCATAACCATGGGTATCAAGACTAGCAAAGCTTAATGGGTAAGGAAGGGGTAAAGTGGTGAGGTTGCAGCAACGACTAAGCATGTGTGGTGGCTAACTTACGCAAATAAGAACGAGGAGAGAAGCAAAGCAAGCGATCGTCAACTAGGAATGATCAAGAAGTGATCCGGAACTCCTGCCTACGTCAAACATAACCCAGAAACCGTGTTCTCCTCTCGATCAACCCCGAAAAGAGACACTCATGGTTACGCACACGGTTGGTGTATTTTAGAAGAGTTTACTTCAAGTTTACTACAACCGGATATTAACATATTCCCATCTGCCACATAACCGCGGGCACGGCTCTCAAAAGTTTAAACCTTGCAGGGGTGTCCCAACTTAGCCCATGATAAGCTCTCGCGATCAAGGAAGGATATTCCTTCTCCCCGGGAAGACCCGATCAGTCTCAGAATCCCGGCTACAAGTCATTTCGACAGTAATAAAACAAGACCAGCAAAGCCGCCCGATGTGCCGACAAATCCCGATAGGAGCTGCACATATCTCGTTCTCAGGACACACCGGATAGGTCAGCCTCTGAGTAAAACCAGCCCTCGAGTTGCCCGTGGTGGCCCCAGATCTGCCGTTTGGACCAACACTCGAAGGAGCACCGCCCGGGGGGCTAAAATAAAGATGACCCTTGGGCTCCGAAACCCAAGGGAAAAAGGGCTAGGTGAGGCAAATGGTAAAACCAAGGTTGGGCCTTGCTGGAGGAGTCTTATTCAAAGCGAACTGTCAAGGGGGTCCCATAAATCACCCAACCGCGTTAGGGACGCAAAATTCGGGAACATAATACCGATATAACGGAAACTAGGGCGGCAAGAGTGGAACAAAACACCAGGCATAAGGCCGAGCCTTCCACCCTTTACCAAGTATATAGATGCATTAATAATATAAGAGATATTGTGATATCCCAACATAATCCTGTTCACCATGGAGCAATCTTCAACTTCACCTGCAACTAGCAACGCTATAAGAGGGCTGAGCAAAGCGGTAACATAGCCAAACAATGGTTTGCTAGGAAGGGTGTCAAAGGTTAGAGGTTCATGGCAATTTAGGAGGCTTGAGGAGCAAAAGATAGGTAGCGCAGCATAGCGATAGAACAAAGCAACTAGCATAGCAATGATAGTAGTGAGATCCAAGGTGACGGTCATCTTGCCTGAAATCCCGCAAGGAAGAAGAATGATTCCATGAAGAAGATGAAGCCACGAAGACGAACCAAGCGTAGACGAACGAGTCCTCACGATCGCAACGAAACGGGAACTATCGAGAAAAGCACACAACATGGTAAACACACCACACATGAACAAGGCATGATGCACAACCAAGTATGATGCATGACAAGGCTACATGAAGCTACTCATGGCAAGAGATGATGCATACGAGAGCAACACATCAAAGCAAGTTTAAATGAGGCCGGGAACAACATATAACAATTCCGGTAAGTCCTCATATACAAATTTCGAAATTGGTCCAGATCTGAATAAACCTTAAGTTCAAGTTGTTAAACAGCAAGTTAAGATGTACCAACATGATCTACACGAAATTCTAGTCAAGTTACATATAAAGTTCATTAGATTCGGAGCTACGGTCTAGAAGATATGAGCAAAACAAGTTAAACATGGCATTGATGCAAAATGCATACAAACATCAAGCAAACACCTCAAAACAAGGATGCAACATGATAATATAAAGCTACATGCAATTCTAAGCAAGTTTCATATAGAGCACACCCAAAACGGAGCAACGGTTCAACACATACACTATACAAGTTTAAAGGACAAGCTGTCCAAAACAGCAACTAGGCATATTGCAAGCATCAAAACAACATGCTACAGCACCCCAACATGAGAACAAAAGGCATGGAAATGATGAACAGGTAAAGCATAACAAAACATGAACACTGAGCTATCTCCAGAAATTACTAGAACATGCTCAAAAAGACATGGCAAGATTGCAAATAGTAACAGTTTACAGACTTAGCAGAAATAACATCAGGTTGCAATGTTTAGAGCTATCAAACAACATGCTACAGGAACTTAACATGGCAAACAAAGGCATGACATGAATCTACTAATAGCATATAACAAAAGTCCCTTACTGACCATGAGCCAAAAGGGCACAAAAATATGATGGCACCCAAGTAAACATGGCAAAACATATGACAGATTCATACATGGCAGGAACAACAATAAGTAGGCATTTTGGTGAACTTGAAACACTCACCACAGAGCAATACATGGAATTACAAGGTAACCAACAGTAAGAACACATGTTTATGAAGCTAAGCATGGCAAGATCAAGTTTATAGGGTGCATGGATCACTGACAACAATCATGGCAACATTGAACTTAATGTTAACAGGCTAACAACAACATTATTTAGCAAGTTTGGAGCAATATAACAACATGTTAAAGCAGGCTATAAATGCAACCAGGGGCATGGATGGATAGAGCATGACATGTATAACAAAACACCCTTAGTGCACATCTCCAGATTATGCATAGAATGACTTGTAGCAGCAGGTTTACATAGCATCATAATATAACAGAATCAGCCTAGCAAAACAGCAACAACAAGTAACCTACTTAACAAGCTCGATGCACTCACTACAAGACCCACAAAATTCCATGGATAGCACCACTGTGAAGATGGCATGACATAGCTCAAAACACATGTATAGCTCATGCTCATAAGATGCACACATCAAATGCAACAAAAATGACAAATCATCAAGTTATAATAGTTTCAGCAGGTTAACATCATATAGCATTCTTGCAACGAAGATTCAGGCATCAAGATGAACTCAAATGAACATGGTGCAATGGAACGAAATGTAGAGAATCCCACAGCGAACATTTTGACATATTACACGCACGAAATGGAGCAGTATGCAACAAGTTATAGTGCGATGAACATGGCATGATAATGTCAAAATAACAGGGACTTAGGGAAAAACGGGTCAACCTCGGGTTGCACGGAAATCGAGGATGGCCGGAGTTCGCCGGAGTTGGTGGGGAAGATGCCGGAGACGGGCGGATCCGGGGCGGCCGGAGCTCCCGCGGCCGGATCCGGGAGGAGGAGGGCGGGGAGCTCGGCTCGGCGCGCGCACCATGGCGGCAGGGCGAGGCGGATCCGGGCGGTGGAGTCCGGCGGCGGTGGATCTCGGCGGCGGGCGCTGCACGGAGGGCGGCGGGCGACGCTGGCGGCGACGACCGGGTGGCTGGTGACGACAGCCACCGGGCGGCGGGCGGGCGGAACGGGCACGCGGCACGGAGGCGAGGTCGCCCGGCAGCGGAGGCGGCGGTCTGGCCGACGACGACGACGGCACCGGAGCGGGCGCGGGCGGCGGCTTGCGGGCGGCCGGCGCGGCGGATCTGAGCCCGCTGGCCCCCCCGGATGGGCTCCATGGCCGGCGGCGCGAGGACGGCGGCGAAGGACACGTGGCGAGCTCGGGTTGGCTGCGGCGGCGGGGCGGACATTTCCGTCGGTGGGGAGAAAACGTCCGGCGGCGCGAGGAGAGGGAGAGCTAGGGTTTGCACCGGGAATTTCGGGGGAGGTCACATATTTATAGGTAGAGGGAGCTAGGAGACTCCAAATGGAGCACAGTTTTCGCCCACACGATCGTGATCGAACGACCGAGAGCATGGAGGGGAGTTTGCTGGGTTTTGGGCCACTTTGGAGGGGTGTTGGGCTGCAAGACAAAAGAGGCCTTTACGGTTCCCCGGTTAACCGTTGGAGTATCAAACGGACTCCAAATGGCACGAAACTTGACAGGCGGTCTACCGGTGCTAGACCAAGGCTGCTAGACAAACCTCGGTCCATTCCGAGACCGTTTAACACCGGCTCACAACGAAAGACAAAAGGGGGACGCCGGATGACATAGGAGTGCCGGATTGCAAAACGGACAACGGGGAAAAAGCTCGGATGCATGAGACGAACACGTATGCAAAATGAGATGCACATGATGACATGATATGAAATGCAGATGATGACATGGCAAAGTGCAACACGCAAGCACATGACAAGGAAACTACGGCGAATAACTGGGGGACACCTGGCGCATCGAATCCGGGGCGTTACAGACAAACACTAATGAATAGTGATCCACACAAGGAAGTCCAGCACACTCTAATTTCGGTCGCACCAATTTTACAGTAGCCCCACTTTGATCGCCTCTGGCAAGAAGGTTGAAGATAACCAAAAGTACCTTTCTCAACTCGAGCTTAAACGCTCCTGGTATACCAGTAAAATAAAACAAGGAACAAATTAAAAAATTTCTGGAAGTTATTTGGGGCAATCATTAAAGTATGTTTGGAGTGCTTGCAAAATTTCCTCACGGAATCAAATTCCTGGAAGTCGTGGCAAAAATAATAAAACCAAAGCTCCAGAATGGGTTCGAAAGTACATTGTTTAGAGCATCAATTTGTTTTTTTCATAAATGTGATGTCATAATGAAACTTTGCATGGACCAGAACAAATTCCTTAATTTTTTTGTCACAACAAAATCAGTTTTTTTGAAAAAAAATTACCATTGTTTCAATTTTACTGTTCATCCGTGAACATATGAGCTCGCCAGCAGATACTCCTCCGAAAATAACATGCAATTTCATTTGTTTGCTGCAGTGACAATTCAGATACATAGGTTCGTCTATGTTTGCAAAGGACTAAGAGTAAATAGTATTTCGGTCACCAAGCAAACATAATTCATGTACATATTTTTATAATAAAACGGTCCCTTGGGACCCGATTTATTAAAGAGCTAGAGAGTTAATGTGCTTGAAATTTTTGGAGTAAAATCGTTACAACCATCTTCATTTGGGGCACCATCGGTGGACCTAGCACACACAAAGAGACACCCCGCACACCGTCGAGAAAAAAATACACATCACCAAGATAGCACCACAGCGCCATCGTCACCAGTCCTCTACACGAGCCATCCACTTCAACTTAGTCATTGACGGTCGTCATGAAGCCCTCACCGCAACAGAAACATGCATCCATAATAAGAACTTCCAGTCAGCCTCACACGCCGATGACAAGGCAGCTCCAGCACATAGGGAAGCTACAAAGGAGAAGTATCTAGATTGTGCTGCAAAGAATACCGAGAGGGCTGCATCTCCAACTCCACAACAACAAACAGACCTCAGCGATCCCGTGAACACCCAAAGAGTCAACAAATACAACCATACTGCAGCCCCATCTTCGCTCAGCTCCAATGTCATTGCCACACAAGCCGCCGCTGACACCAGCCATGAGACCCCCCCACCAAGCTGGAACCAACTCCAAGGTGATGCCCCTATAGTGAACACACCACGAAATCACAGTATCAACCGATGCGGGGATCTGGATCCAAGGTTTTTCCCCAATCAGAGAAAATGAGTTGTGATAATGATGATGTAACAAGTGGCGGAGCTACAAAGAAAATTATGGGCGGTCCAAGCTAAAACAAAACACATACGTAAAAATCAGCAAAGGATGATGAGCTGCTGCTCAAAAGTATTCCTAAACTTCATGTGTAATCACATCTTCGTTTTTTCTATTGTAAACCAAATTTCTGTGTTGATTAGCCTTGTTGTCCAGGGCAATTATGTAGTGATTGTCAGACGAACCCCGCGCAGCTGGAACTCCGTCGATCACCGGAGTTATGGACGAAAGAGTGAGCACACGAGAGAGGGAGGTTTTGTGCTGCGAACTATATGCAGCTTTCTGTTACTCTCCTTTTATTCAGTCGTTACAGACTTCAACGGAAAACGAAAAACCAGGGCACGTTCGGGTCATGAGTACCGCCATATCAGCACCACCCGCTTGTCGCCTATCATGGCACCGTGACCATTTCATCGTGCCATCCCATGATCGGGTCAGGGTGCCGCAATCCTGGCTAAATACGGCTGAGTCGCAGCTCGGTTATTTCTAACGAAATTGGAGAAATCTAGTGTAAGTGCATATTTATCCCTAAGGTGTTTTGGTGATTGATGACAATGCTTTTGCGGACTAATCGTGTGCCTTGAGTTTCTCAGACACTTCTTCACTAGGCACAAGACGGTTTGGTGCCCTGATGAAGTCATATACCTAGGGTAGGGTCATGGACCTGTCCAAAACACCCTCCCCAAGGACATCTCTAGAAGAAACTACCTTTCAGTCGACCTGGAAGAGTTCCACTCGACCAACTGGAAGACACTCGACCATGAAGCTAACCACTCGACCACCAGGGGATCCAAAGCCAGTCTGCACACAAACGGTCGGTCATTAAGTAGCTTTTATGGTCATCATAGCACTTTATGTGGGCGTTACCAGTAACCCCCTATCTTAATGTACCTTTAACCCTGCATAACTGAGGGCCGGAGGGGTCTAACGAACTCTATATAAGCCACCCCCCTCCTCAGTGTCAAGGGTTCGCACCTCTGTAACTCATACGCACATAATACAGTCGACCGCCTCCGGGCGCCGAGACGTAGGGCTGTTACTTCCTCCGAGAAGGGCCTGAACTCGTAAACATCTTGCGTATACAACTACTCCATAGCTAGGATCTTGCCTCTCCATACCTACCCCCATTCTACTGTCAGGCTTAGAACCACGGCAGTTGGCGCCCACCATGGGGCGGTGTCTTAGCGACTTGTTGGAGAAGTTGCATTTTTTCCGATCCCATTCATCATGGTTTCAGGCGGAGTTTTGGTTGAGGGCCGCGAGATCCGTCTTGGCGCGCTCACGTTCATCGCCGACGACTCCGCTTGGTTGCAGGAGGCTCCACTCGATGTTGACGCACTCCCGTCTCGCGGGCGGCGACTTTCGCTGCGTCGTCCGGGCGTCCTCCTGCGGCAGCCGTCGACCCAATGTCGGTCGGCTCTTGTGCCGTCCTCCCTCCGGTCTCGCGCGGCGCGCAAGCGCTCGGTCGTCGAGGCTTCAGCGGTGGGTGAGGCACGGTGGCCACCGTCGGCCACTCCCCAAGTCGCGGCAATCGAGCCCGACGAATCTCTCTGGCTTGTTCGATCATTGGTCGCTCGCAGAGATCGTATCCGAGTCGACGACAGCGATCCAGCGGCGGAGGTTCGATGGTCGACGGACCACGCAGTCCTCCTGGTTTCCCCGCACCGACGGAGGCGTTGGCGGAGGCGAGCCGCGAGCTCACGAAGAGTACCAACCCGAGCCCTCACTTCGCTCTGAGAGGAGGAGCTCCGCCGCCGGAACATGGATGCGCTTCACACTCCTGTCGTTGGAGAAACCCCCGAGGCCCGCGCCTTAGAAGATGCGCGTTTGGCCAACTTGGCTGAGCGCATTCGACTGGAAAATCTCCAGCGAGTGCTCGATGAACGAGCGCAACAACGGGTCCCGTCGTCCAGTCGACGTCAACTCTTTCCACAACCGACTCAGGTATACCAAACTCCCATTCAGAATCTAGCAGCTGCAGCCCGTATAGCAGAGTCCATTCAGCCTTCCCAGTCGGAGGCTGGCAAGGGCTTACTCTAGATCAGAGATTTGCTCCGGGCAGCAGGAGATCAAAATTCAGCTGTATCGCAGTTGCGGAACAGGATTCACAGCACATCCGTCGCTGCGAATACAGTCCAGTCGGCACATAGCCCAAGATCGCCCCCAAGTACGCTATCCTGGGGAGGCTGGCATA
This sequence comes from Aegilops longissima, assembly GCA_021605205.1. Classification (NCBI taxonomy): domain Eukaryota; kingdom Viridiplantae; phylum Streptophyta; class Magnoliopsida; order Poales; family Poaceae; genus Aegilops; species Aegilops longissima. Next base: position 559,845,236 of record CM038678.1, read on the forward strand.
TGCGTGTTTCATGGCTCGACCATGTTATGTGTACCTCAAACTGAAGATGCCAGGTCCTAAAGGTGTGATCACTGTCACTGGCAATCGGAAAAAAGCAGAAGAGTGTTTCCAGAAAGGCTGTAAGATCGCTGATGCTCGGATGGCGTTGGTCGAGCTGCAAGAGTACCGAAAACTGCAGACCAGTGATTTGTTGCGAGCCAAGAAGCCCCCACGGAGTCAGCATTTCATCGTCCGGGAGGCGAAACCGATTCATATTCATCCGACTGATCCCAATGCTGCTCCGACTCACATCTCAACAACACTCGACTCCAAATAGGAAGAAGCGCTCATCCGGTTCCTCCGTGAGAACGGGACATCTTTGCATGGAAGCTCACGACATGCGAGTGTTCAGGGGATCGGCTGAGCATCGACTACGAGTCGACTTAAAAGTTAAACCTGTCAAAGAACATCTTCGACGGTCCGCCGTCCAAAAGAGAAAGGCCATTGGCGAGGTGGTGGCTCAGCTCTAAGTAGCAGAGTTTATTCGAGAGATTTACCACTCCGAGTGGCTCGCCAATGTTGTCATGGTCCCTAAGAAGGACAATTCACTGCGCATGTGCATCGACTTCAAACATATCAATCGGGCCTGCCCGAAAGATCATTTTCCTCTCGCCCGCATCGACCAAATAGTCGACTCGACTGCGGGATGTGAGCGGTTGTCTTTCTTAGACGCATATTCCGGGTACCATTAGATCCGTCTGTATGGACCCAACGAGATCAAAACAGCTTTCATCACTCCATTCGGGTGCTTCTGTTATGTCACCATGCCATTCGGCCTCAAGAATGCCGGAGCCACGTTCATGAGGATGATTCAGAAGTGTTTACTCACTCAAATCAGTCGGAATGTGGAAGCATACATGGATGACATTGTGGTCAAGTCACGGAAAGGTTCCGACCTGTTGGTGACCTTGCTGAAACATTTGCCAATCTCGGGAGGTATGATATCAAGCTTAATCCATCAAAGTGCACATTCGGAGTTCTGGCGGAAAGTTACTCGGTTTTCGTTTACGAGCGAGGAATCGGCGCTAACCGAAAAAAGTTGGCACTATACTCCGAATGAAACGCCCTGTGCGTGTGCATGATGTCCAGAAGCTTACTGGATGCTTGGCCTCTTTAGGTCAATTCATCTCTCGCCTTGGTGAAAAGGCATTGCCTCTTTACCGACTGATGAAGAAGTCAGACAAGTTCGAGTGGACTCCTGAAGCTGATGCAGCGTTTGCAGAGCTCAAAGCTCTACTCTCCACCCACCCGGTGCTTGCTGCCCCAATCAGCAAGGAGCCGTTGCTGCTTTACATTGCAGCCACAGGACAAGTCGTCAATACAGTACTTACGATCGAGCGGGAAGAGGAAGGAAAGGCCTTCAAAGTTCGGCGCCAGATATTATCTTTCGAAGTATTAACCCGTCAAAGCAAAGATACCCTCATTATCGAAGCTTGTGTATGGGATTTATATGACCCTGAAGAAGGTTGCTCGTTACTTCTCTGATCATTCCATTACGATCGTTAGCGACGCCCCATTATCGAGATTTTGCACAATGAGACGAATGGTCGAGTGGCGAAATGGGCGATTGAACTTCTTCCCTTGATATCAAGTTTGAGGCAAAGAAAGCCATCAAGTCCCAAGCAATAGCAGATTTCATCGCCGAGTGGATTGAACAACAGTTACCGACTCAAGTTCACTCGGAGCACTGGACTATGTTCTTTGATGGTCCCAAGATGCTGAATGGTTCCGGTGTTGTCGTAGAATTGGTTTCCTCCCGAGGAGATAAGCTCAGATATGTGCTCCAGATTCACTTTGATTCTGCCAACAATGAAGCAGAATACGAAGCACTGTTGTATGGGTTGCGTATGGCCATTTCACTCGGCGTCAAATCGCCTCATGGTTTATTGCGACTCAGATCTAGTGGTTAATCGGTGATAAAGGAGTGGGGCGTCGAAGTCCAGCCATGACTGATTCTTGTGTCATGCATGAGGAAGCTAGAGAAGAAGTTTGAGGGTTAGAGCTCCATCATATACCCGATTGAAAAATCAAGCTGCTGATGATTTGGCGAAAATAGGGTCCAAGAGGAAGCCATTCCCGGTGATGTGTTTTGGAGCACATCCGCACCGTCGATTCAAGAGGATCCTTTCACTGAAGAAGCTCCACAGCCAAAAAGTGCCACTGATCCGACTGAAGTTGAGGTCCCAGCGATGGTCGACCTGATCATGGAAGTCGTGGTCATCACTCCCGACTGGACAGTACCATACATCGCCTATATTCTGAGGAAAGAGCTCCCGGAGAACGATGAAGAGGCTCGACAGATTGTCCGCCGATCCAAGGCCTTTACTGTGATCAAGGGACAATTATTCAGAGAAAGCGTGACTGGAGTCAGCCAGAAATGCATAACGCCAGAAGAAGGTCAGATAATTCTTGATGATATCCACTCGGGGACCTGTGGTCACCATGCGTCCTCTCGGACCATCATGGCTAAAGCATACCGAGCGGGATTTTACTGGCCAAAAGCAAATGAAATGGCAAAGGAAATAGTCAACAAGTGTGAAGGATGTCAGTTCTACTCCAATATGTCACACAAACCCGCCTCAGCATTGAAGACCATTCCCCTTGAGGGAGTCCTGGATTAGGGGGTGTCCGGATAGCCGGATTACCATCATCAGCCGAACTACCATCAGCCGGACTATCATCATCGACCGGACTCCAAGACTATGAAGATACAAGATTGAAGACTTCGCCCGTGTCCGGATGGGACTTTCCTTGGCGTGGAAGGCAAGCTTGGCGATCTGGATATGTAGATCTCCTACCATTGTAACCGACTCTATGTAACCCTAGCCCTCTCGGTGTCTATATAAACCGGATGGCTCTAGTCCGTAGGACAGAACAACAACCACGACAATCATACCATAGGCTAGCTTCTAGGGTTTAGCCTCCTTGATCTCGTGGTAGATCCACTCTTGTAAACATCCACAATATCAATATCAATCAAGCGGGGCGTGGGTTTTACCTCCATCAAGAGGGCCCAAACCTGGGTAAAACATCGTGTCCCTTGTCTCCTGTTACCATCCGCCTAGACGCACGATTCGGGACCCCCTACCGAGATCCGCGGTTTGACACCGACATTGGTGCTTTCATTGAGAGTTCCTCTGTGTCGTCACCGATAGGCTTGATGGCCTCTTCAATCAACAACGACGCAGTCCTGGGTGAGACTTTTCTCCCCGGACAGATCTTTGTATTCGGCGGCTTCGCACTGCGGGCCAACTCACTTGGCCATCTGGAGCAGATCGAAAGTTACGCCCCTGGCCGTCAGGTCAGGTTTGGAAGCCTAAACTTCACGGCCGATATCCGCGGGGACTTGATCTTCGATGGATCCGAGCCACAGGCGAGCATGCCGCGCTGTCACGATGGGCATGACCTAACTCTGCCGCCGGACAACACCTTGGAGGCCGCACACGAATCCGCTCCGACCCATAGTCCGGAGCCGATCGCTCGGATCGAGGACGGATGGCTGGACACCGCCTCGGGAGCTGCAACTTCTACGGCAATGGAGCCGAACACTTACCTTGTCCCGCATAAAGCTCATGACTCCGAGGTGCCGGACTCTCTGCCGGACTCCGAACCTCCTGCGCCCCTACCAGTCGAATCCGATTGGGCGCCGATCATGGAATTCACAGCTGCGGACATCTTTCAGCACTCGCCCTTCGGCGATATTATAAATTCACTGAAGCATCTCTCGCTATCCGGAGAGCCCTGGCCGAACTACGGCCAGGATGGTTGGGACGCGGACGACGAAGAAATTCAGAGCCCACCCACCACCCACTTCGTAGCCACCGTCGACGATTTAACCGACGTGCTCGACTACGACTCAAGACATCGACGGTATGGGCGGCGATGCGAAGACTACCAAGAACCAGTGCCTACAGGACACTGGAAGACCACCTCGTCATACGACATATACATGGTGGGCACCCCAAAGGGAAGCAATAACGAGGAACAACAGGACGCGGCAGAGGATGATCCCGCCGATAAACAACCAAAACGGCGACGTTGACGCCGCCGTAAGTCCCGCCTCGATCAAAGCAGCCTTCCTAATGACCCAGCGATAGAGCAGGGCAAACCAGCGGACGACGAACAGGACGAGCCGGATAATCAACCCCTTCACGGAGCAATCAACAGTCCGGACACAACACCGGAGCATAAGAACATACACAAAAGACTCGTCGCCACTGCAAGAAGTTTGAAGAAGGAGAAACGAAAGCTCAAAACAGCGTAAGACACGCTCGTAATGAAGTGGAGCAAAGTATTCAAGACTGCAGACAAATATGGCAATGGCCATCAAACAAAGAAACTACCCGGCGCAAGCTGCTGCCAGAATTTGACGAGGAAGCCATAGAGCCCTCACAACAAAAATAAAGAGGCCACTGGCGGATAGGCGGCAGATGATGGGCCAAAGCGACAAGCGGGGCGCGCACAAGCAATTATAATCCGGGAAAATGGGCCCAACTAGGTCCATCTACGGGCCAAAAAGAGGGCCCGAAGTAACACAACACAACAAGTGTTCAAGACAGCGGCACACCCAAATACAGGGCGCTGCACACCCGCTATGTTTCTTGATGAGGTGCTGGATCATGACTTTCCAGCAGGGGTTCAAACCCATGAACATAGAGGCATATGGCGGCACAACAGACCCCGAGTCTGGATAGAAGATTACATACTACACATACACATGGCTAGAGGAGATGATCTCCACGCCATAAAATACCTACCCTCAAGCTCAAAGGGCTAGCTCGGCATCGGCTCAAAAGCCTCCCGAAAAACATTGTTGGAAGTTGGGAAGAGCTTGAGGACGCGTTTAGAGCAAATTTTCAAGGGACTTATGTCCGCCCTCCGGATGCAGACGATCTGAGTCATATAACCCAACAGCCCGGAGAGTCAGCGCGCAAATTCTGGAACAGGTTCCTTACCAAAAAGAACCAAATAGTCAACTGTCCAGACGAGGAAGCCTTAGCAGCTTTTAAACACAACGTCCGAGACGAATGGCTCGCCAGACACCTCGGCCAAGAGAAGCCAAGAACAATGGCCGCGCTAACAAGCCTCATGATGCGCTTTTGCGCAGGAGAAAACAGCTGGCTAGCAAGATGCAGCACCAGCGACCCGAGTACATCCGAGATCAGAGATGGAAACGGAAAGTCACGGCGCAGGAAAGATCAGCGCTGGAATAAAGAAAAAAGCCCAAAGGGCACGGCGGTCAACGCCGGATTCAAAAGCTCGCGGCCAAACAATAAAACACGGCCCCTTAAGGACAATAGAGACGAGCTATCAAATTTAAACAAAATTTTAGATCGGATATGTCAAATCCACAAGACCTCGGAAGGCCCGCAAACCATACGAACCAAATTGTTGGGTTTTAAACAGTCCGCAGACTCAACGCCCGGACACAAGGGGCTCGATCGCCAAGCGAGGACGATGACGAACCCCACCAGCAGAGCACCGAAGTCAAAAGACTTTCCCACAAGAAGTCAAAACAGTAAACTAGCTTCACGTGATAGTACGGAAAACCAACACGGCACTCGCTAAGACAAGTGTCGCACGGTCCACCTCGATGGAACACCGAGATTGGATATCAAAATCAATCACTTTCGACCATCTGGATTAGTCCGAAGTATCCGAACGCAGGATAGACTGCCCCGATATTGGATCCCATAATGCATTTAACTGCATTTCACGCGGGTTTTGATGGACGGCGGCGGTGACTTAAACCTGCTACATCCGGACACAATCCGCAAGTTGGGATAGACCATACTGCAATTGGCATAGCCGCACTTCCTTCAAAGGAGTGGCGCCAGGCCCTTACGCCAGTGCAGTTTCATTATTACTAGAAGTTGTGTTGGGTCACGACAACTTCCGACGAGAAAAGCTAACCTTTCATGTCGCCCCATTTAAAAGTAGCTATCAAGCATCACTGGGACGGGAAGCTTTCGTCCGCTTCAATGCAATACCACATTACGCGTCTCTTACGCCTAAAATGCCCGGTCCACGTGGCATCATTTCACTAAAAGGTCGCCTGAGACCCGGACACGGCTGGACGAGTCCAGAATAAATAAGCTAGGGGCTACCTAGCCGCACACCCCTTCACAAGGGTTTGCACATATAAGCCATAATGAGCTAGCATAGGCTCAACTTTATTAATCTATATTTCAATTCTTTATGCACTTTCTCGCACGATTTCTTTTCCAACCAAGTTCCTCTCTTTTTACAGATGAACCAAGTGCACACCCGTCCGTGATACGGCTGCGGAGACACAAAGCAGAGCGTGCAGTAGGGACCCGTTGCAAGGACTCTTTTCAGACTAAGACCCTCGTAAACCTTTCTTCTGTCTCTTGTTGCTATAATCCCTGGTTTATCATTATAACCAGAGTGGAGATGGCGTTTGGCATCGGCCGTGCTGAAGAACCTGCCTGCACACGGACACAAGGGGCTTAGGGCTTTGTTTTGCCGCTATTATAAAGACCGAACACCTTCGGGAGTGTTCGCGTCTCGAGTTAGGCCTTATATGCATCAGCTCGAATCATGTCTTTGGTCAAATGTTGGGTTTGCTCGGCTCCTGTGCTTTGCTGCCTTACGTTCCGTATCATCGCTAACGCTGCTCCGGAGAACTACTGCGATTGTGCCCCAGTTCGGCTGGGCGAGCACCTCAGTAGAGAAAGCCAAAAACTGACTGTCATGATACAACGAGAGACTGGTCAACCACTCGATCGATCATAGGAATGTTTAGGATTCCTCCGCTTTGACGAAGGGCCGTTTCGGCCAGCACATCTGGCGCCCCAAATTCGGAGAGCGCGGTGCCCCGAGGGCTATGTCGAGCCCCACCCTCGAACTCCATGGCTAAGTGAAAGTGATAAAGCATTATAGTCCGGTTGCCTCGTTTGCTACGCTACCACCTCCTTTACAGGACCGAGACGTCGGATTAAGTGTGAAAAGGTGCTATTTTTTGCGAACACCCCCGCACCTTGTGCGTGGGGGCTAAAGCCGACGACTGCCATCTTTCAGGTTATACACACGTATACATGAACGGCCGCATAGGAGATATTCTATTACTTGAACGCACAAGTATAAAAGGCGCTTACATCATAAATATCGTTTTACATCATATAAACATTCATTCGAACGTAACATTTTTTGAGCACTGCGACTCTATTACACGAGCACCACACATCACTTTGCCAAAATAGTGCTCGGCGGGTAACCGGTTATCATCCGAACCCGGGGTCGCAACAGCGGTGGCATCCATCTCTGTCCAATGTGTCTTCACATGGGCGAGCGCCATCCGCGCACCCTCTATGCAGGCCGACCGCTTCATCGCCTTGATATGCGGCACCGCCCCAAGAAATTGCTGCAATAAGCCAAAGTAACTCTTCGGCTGGGGCCTATCCGGCCGGATATGGGTCACTATATCCGTCATAGCAAGCCCGACAACCTATTTAGCTCAGCCCACTCGGCCAAGCGGTCGGTCACGACGATGAACACTCCGGACTATGGAATTGAGACCAAAACAACTCTTCCGTCTTGTGATCCTTCCGCTTCGAATGCACAACGGCATCCGCCACACTCGCCGCTAAGTCCATATAAGGGTCCTCTGAACCCCACAGTTGGCCCGGTGAGCATATTTTGGATCCGTAAACCTTGGCGCAGCGAAAAGGCTTGCCAGCCACAATATCTCCGCTGGCGCAGCTCTTCCTTTATAGCCCGCATTGCGAGCGGGCATCCTTAACTTCGGCGGTGGCCTTCCGCAGGTCTTCTTGCCCGCTAAGGCGCTCCTTCCCAAGAGCCTCATTGCGGTCGGTAGCATCTTTTAACTTCATGGCCATTTCGGCCATCTCTTCCCTGCTCGGCGATGTAGCGACCCTTTCGTCGCTAACTCCTCGGCCGCCCTCGAGGCCGCCAGATTACTCCTTCTAGCCTGCTCCTTGGCTTGAGCAAGTTCGGCCCGAAGGCTCTCCACAGCAGCGGCACTATCTGCATTTAACGCACATATTGTAAGGAGCTGGCTTCGGCTCCCTTACCAAGTGACCGCGCAGTAATACTTACCTTGCGACTCATCAAGTCGCCTGTTGACCAGCGCGATGTCCGCATCCGCAACATCGAGTTGCCGCTTTAGTTCAGCAACTCCATCAGTCCGGCTGGCCCCCGGACGACCCGCCACCTGCATCGGCATGACGGGAATGTAAACCTGCGATTTTGATCCTCGGCACGCTGTCGATTTCGACAACCTACCGAGTCTCAGGGGCTACTATCTATACAGGGCGCATTCTATATGCAAAACTGTTAAAGGTGTGTCATTTTCGTACCTCAAACCCCGCCAAAACTCCCCGACGCGGCATCGTGCTACCGCCTTGGCGACGAAATCCTTTCAATCACCATGCTCATCAATGCGTGGTGATCTTATGAATAAACGCCTTCTCAAGCAGATCCTTCACCGTACACCGTTGGCACCGAACTATCCGGCTTTGCCAAACCCGGGGCTCCCTCCATGATTTACACTTCAGGCTCGTCCGCCCTATCCGACGGCGCCCCGGACGGAGGCGCCTCGCTCTCTATCATCTCCGGACGAAGGTCCCCCGAAGACGAGCTCATCTGCGAAGGACGGAGATCCAAACTACAAGGTAAAAACTTTAGTTATCCTCAGAAGCACAAATAGGGATGTCCCTTATTATAAAACTCCTTTCTTTCTACTTACGGCTCGTTGGAGGGCTGACTCTCTAAGCGAGATTGTGCGGCCGGGGCCTCCCCGGATGCAGGGCCCTCTGGCGAAGATTTCTTCCCCGTTTAGGGCTTTTGCCCCGGTCCTCGGAGGCAGTCCTCTTCTCCCCTTGGAGGAGGGATTCTCGATCCCCTCTTTCAAGAGCCTCCTTAGGCGAGGCAGTAGCTTTCTGCTTTCCCTTCGTCTTCCTCTGAAGGCGCAACCTCAAGCATCCGGACCAGCACGGGATCCGGTGCGGTCTCGGGGAGGGGGGCCGGACACCGTATCAATTTTGCTTCCGCTATCCACTCCTGTGTAGAAGGAAGTTGGTCATAAGGCAAGTCATCGAAAGGCAAACAAGCGGTATGTCCGGACTCGAACTACTTACTCGAGTATCCGGCGATTGCAGCAGGGCCAGCATCCTCGGTCAATTCCGGACGCACCTCTTGCGATCCGAAGAATAATTTGTACATCTCCAGGGGTGTCATACCCATGAAGTGTTGAAGAATCCGTGGGCCCTCCGGATTAAACTCCCATAGCTGGAGAGGGCGGCGTTTGCAGGGCGGGAGACGCCTAATCAGCATAACCTGCATCACCACCACCATATCAACCTCCCTCGTTTGGAGATCTCGAATCCGGCCCTGCAGCAGGGGCACGTCCTTTGATGGCCCCCAGTTGAGCCCTTGGTTGACCCACGACATCAACCGTCGTGGAGGTCCCAGGCGGAATAAAGGCGGCGGCTTTTGTCTGCGGCCCCTCGGAACGGTAATATAGAACCACTCTTGCTGCCACGGGCCGAGCTCCTCTTGGAAGGAGCCAGCGGGCCACGGGGCATCGACCCTCTTACTTATGGCCGCCCCGCCACACTCCGCTTGACACCCCCCGATCATCTTCGGCGCCACATTGAAGGTCTTCAGCCACAGGCCGAAGTGAGGGGTGACGTGGAGGAAGGCTTCACAGACGATAATAAATGCGGAGATATGGAGGATGGACTCCGGAGCCAAATCATGGAATTCCAACCCATAGTAAAACATGAGCCCTCTCACAAAAGGATCCTTCGGGAAGCCTAAACCCCGACGGAGGTGGGATATAAAAACGACATACTCGCCGGGCTCGGGGGTGGGGATGGCCTGCCCTTCGGCAGCAACCTCTGTCGAAATCTCATAAGCTGGTGCTTGGCCTCCCGCAGCTTTAGCACGTCCTCCTCCGTGAGGAGGAGGGCATCCACCGCCCCGGAGGTCGGAACCGGACATCGTTGAAAGTCCGGCGCTCCAATCTGGAGCTCTAGGTGCTGGAACTTGGGCGGGAGAGGATTCGATGAAGGATTGAAGAAAAGAAACGAGCCTTGGTCCCGTTATAAAGAGGGAGAATACCAAGAGCCGTCTCCGTGACCATTTGGGACTCGCCTTCGATAGAGGGGGCGTGGCGACGGGCGCGGTTGGGTTCCCACATCCGTATTAATGAGAATCCCGGATTAAGGGGAAACACGATCTCTGCTTCGACAAGACGTGCCAAGGAAACCGCTTCGCTGAATGCGCTGAGGTGGTAAAGTAAAAAACAATTCAAGTAATGGCTTGTTAGTGGTGTGACGTCATGCCACGAAAAACGCCGCAGATTGAACTTGTGTATATATTATTCTCTCTACGGTGGAATGTGGAATTTATTTTGCGAGCGGACACTATCTGGTGTTCACAATCTTCTATCATTTGGAGGAGGAACCCGCCTTGCAATGCCAAGCAATATCGTCGGACTTATCGTCATTGAAGCCTGGTTCAGGGGCTACCGAGGAGTCCTGGATTAGGGTGTCCGGATAGCCGGATTACCATCATCACCGAACTACCATCACCGGACTATCAAGATCGACCGGACTCCAAGACTATGAAGATACAAGATTGAAGACTTCGCCCGTGTCCGGATGGGACTTTCCTTGGCGTGGAAGGCAAGCTTGGCGATACGGATATGTAGATCTCCTACCATTGTAACCGACTCTATGTAACCCTAGCCCTCTCCGGTGTCTATATAAACCGGATGGCTCTAGTCCGTAGGACAGAACAACAACCCTGACAATCATACCATAGGCTAGCTTCTAGGGTTTAGCCTCCTTGATCTCGTGGTAGATCCACTCTTGTAAACATCCACAATATCAATATCAATCAAGCAGGACGTAGGGTTTTACCTCCATCAAGAGGGCCCGAACCTGGGTAAAACATCGTGTCCCTTGTCTCCTGTTACCATCCGCCTAGACGCACAGTTCGGGACCCCCTACCTGAGATCCGCCGGTTTTGACACCGACACCCCTCGTCTGGCCTTTCACTGTTTGGGGGTTGGATATGATTGGACCACTGAGAACTGGCAGGAGCGGTTTCACTCATTTGCTTGTGGCAGTCGACAAGTTTACGAAGTGGATCGAAGCTAAACCTATCAAGAACCTTGATCGTGCCTCGCTATCGGTTTCATCGAGAGTTGATATTCAGATATGGAGTTCCGCACAACATCATCACTGACAATGGGTCAAACTTCGATTCCGACAAGTTCAAAGCCTTTTGCGCCTCTCAGGGCACGCGAGTCGACTATGCTTCAGTCGCTCACCCCCAGTTGAATGGACAAGCAGAACGAGCAAATGGTCTAATTCTCAAAGGACTGAAACCTCGATTGATGCGTGATCTCAAGCATGCAGCAGGAGCGTGGGTCGAAGAACTTCCGTCGGTTCTTTGGGGATTGAGGACCACTCCTAATCGGTCAACTGGGAGAACTCCATTCTTTATGGTCTATGGAGCTGAAGAAGTTCTGCCGAGTGACCTGCTACACAATGCGCCCCGAGTCGAACTCTACTCTGAAGCTGAAGCGGAGCAAGCCTGGCAAGATGCAGTCGACCTCCTTGAAGAGGAGAGAGAGATGGCCCTAATCCGCTCAACCATCTATCAGCAGGACTTGCGTCGATTCCATGCTAGAAATGTGAAGAGCCGAGCCTTTCAGGAAGGGGACTTGGTCCTCCGAGTGGATCAACAGAAACCACACAAGCTTGCTCCCACTTGGGAAGGTCCCTTCATCGTCACCAGAGTTCTCCACAATGGAGCTTATCATCTCTACAATATCGAACGCCAGATTGATGAGCCTCGAGCCTGGAATGCGGAGCTGCTCCGCCCCTTTTACACTTAAGAACTCACTCGGGTGAGATGTAATAAAAGTACCTCTGTAGTTTGTTTATCAAAGACAAGAATGTTATAATTCTCCCAGTGATTGTTATTACTTTTTGTTTACCTAAGAAATTTCCCCCAGTGGGTGGCTTAGCCGCGAACCCGTTTCGCCTAAGTTTGTAAAAAATCCTGCCGAGTGGAGAGCCAGCCTCCCACTCGGGGCTTAACTGCTGAATCCGTTTCGCCTAAGTATCTGAAAATCCTACCGAGTAGCGAGCCAGCCTCCCACTCGGGGGCTTAGCTGCAGTCCTAGTACTCGCCTAAGTTTGAAAATCCCTGCCGAGTGGAGAGCCAGCCTCCCACTCGGGGGCTTAGCTGCGAATCCGTTTCGCCTAAGTATCTGAAAATCCTACCGAGTGGCGAGCCAGCCTCCCACTCGGGGGCTTAGCTGCAGTCCAAGTACTCACCTAAGTTTGAAAATCCTACCGAGTGGCGAGCTAGCCTCCCACTCGGGGGCTTAGCTGCAGTCCAAGTACTCGCCTAAGTTTGAAAATCCTACCGAGTGGCGAGCCAACCTCACACTCGGGGGATTAGCTGCGGTCCAAGTACTCGCCTAAGTTTGAAAATCCTACCGAGTGAGTAGCCAGCCTCCCACTCGGGGGCTTAGCTGCAGTCCAAGTACCCGCCTAAGTATTTAATACAATGTGTGCTTTGCAAGGACGACAAGGTACAGATCGACTGTTGCCTTTCCCTTCAGAGTTACGACACAAAATCCTCCCCGGAGGCTTAGCTGCAGTCCAGTACTTGCCTAAGTTTGATAAATCCTACCGAGTGGAGAGCAAAACTCCCACTCGGGGGCTTAGCTGCAGTCCAGTACTCGCCTAAGTTTTAAAAACCCTACCGAGTGGAGAGAAAACCTCCCACTCGGGGGCTTAGCTGCAGTCCAAGTACTCGCCTAAGTTTTAAAAACCCTACCGAGTGGAGAGCAAACCTCCCACTCGGGGGCTTAGCTGCAGTCCAAGTACTCGCCTAAGTATCCGAAAATCCTACCGAGTGGAGAGCGATCCTCCCACTCGGGGGCTTAGCTGCAGTCCAGTACTCGCCTAAGTACGAAATTCATCCCGATCCGCAAGGACGACGAGTTGCAGGTCGACTATTACCTTCTCCTTCGGAGCTGCGCCACAAGTACAACGTGCGCTCCCTCCCGATCCGCAAGGACGGCGAGGTGCAGGTCAACTGTTACCTTCTCCTGCGCCTGCAAGTACAACGAAGTGTAGGTCGACTGGATTTTCCACCTCAGAGCTGCATGTCAAACATTGAAGCATAATCCGAGTGAAGAACAAAGTTTACTCGAAAGCAAACAAAAGCATATTTCGACGATGAGTAAAGTTTGGATAACATCCTAAGGATGCAGAAGTACCCAGGCCTCAAGCCTGTTAAAGTTTATCGGTTACAGGATCACTCGGCATTCGGAGGCAAATTTAAGACGAATCATAGAAGTTTTTTACTCCTCAGGTGGAGGACTGGAAGGCGCGACGAACTGGTCCAGGTCGATCCCATCAGCGATTCGGGTGGCAGCACCAATGGAAGTCTCCATGAAAGATCGGAAGTCATACTTCTTGGTATTGGCAACTTTGATGGACGCCAACCTTTCCTCTCGCCCTCCTTGCAAAGTGAACGCGACCAGGGATAGAGCGACGTCGACCACATCCGCGAAGACTTCTTCCATTCCTGCACTCGACTTGGACGTCATTCAGTCGAGTCATTAAAGACTCGAGGTCATTTTGAAGTGTTTCGCCTGGACAGAGTGTTGAGTCGATCTGCGATACCGCGACCTTCAGTCGAGCGAGGTAGTCCGCCACAACAGCAACACGAGACTCCAGTCGGAGCACATTCATGGCAGCTTCATCCTTCACGGTGGAGTTAATGGGGTCCAGACTTGTCTCCACTCGACTAGTCTCTTCCTTGAAGTTCTGACAGAATTCTGCAAACACAACTCGAGTTCAAGCTAATGGTTCTATGATGAGTCGGTGATAACAAGTCAGTCGGATAAGAGGAATTACCTTCAAGCATGAGGAATAGCTTCTTGGTGAGCCCTCCCAGATAAGCCTCTAGATCATTCCTCTTCCCTTGATTCGCCCGACCTTGTCGCTCGAGCTATCTTGTCGTTCTTGACCGGCTAACCTCCTTGTTGGCGCGTCGAGAGCAGCTTTCAGATTGGCGTTCTCCTCTTTAAGTTTTCCGACCGAAGACAGCTTCTCTTCCGCGAGCTTGGTTTTGTTCAAAGCCGTCTGCTGCGCCTCGGAAAGGTCATGATCCTTCTTCTTCAGAGCCTCCTCCATTTTGTCTGCAAAATGACGGTGAGGTCGAAATTAGGAAGGGAAAAAAAATAAAAGCAGTCGTCAAGATCGACCAGCCATACCTTTTGCTTCGTCTCTCGCCTTTTGCAAGTTCTCCCATGCAAGCTTCAAGTCAAGGTTGAGCTGGATCTGTTTGTTCTCCAATTCAGTGTATCGAGCCACAAGCTCGCAAGATTTCTGCAATGAATCAATCGACGAGCGTCACAGATAGGTTACTTCGAGTGACTAAGAAAAATCATTGCGTTTCTAAGACTACAGCCAATTAAAATATTCGACGGTAGTCTCGGGACTACACCCAGTGGTGCACTTAGCGTGCCCCACACGGTCCTACCGACTTCGGTTCGATCGAACGACCGAAAGAGACAAAAAAGGAGTTCTTGAGACTACGGTTGATGCCAAAGATCCACCATAGTCTCGGGACTACACCAGTGGGTGCACTCAGCGTGCCCCACCGGTTTAAAATTCCATTCGACATGGTCCCACCAGACCGAGTGAAGAAGTTATCAAAGAGATACAAAGTATAAAGACTACGGTCGATCGCCGGCGATCCACCATAGTCTCGGGGACTACACCGATGGGTGCACTCAGCGTGCCCCACCAGTCCGAAAATTTAGTCGACACACCCAAAGGGTGTACAGAATCGAGGATCTTCGAGAAGAAGAGTTTTTAGGTAGCATATCCTAACAGAACAAGTGGTGATCAATTAACCTGGACGTTGCTCTGAAGTGCTGAGCTGGCATCATAGGCCGCTTGGCTGGCTTCCGGACCACCTTCATCTGCTCCATCATGAGCCCCGCTTACGTATAGCCTCCTTAGCAGCACCCACTTGGTCCTCCGGGGCGTGGTGCGTGGCGAAAAGGAGGCGGATCAGCGATGGGCGTTGAAGGCGGATACTCGTCGGCGCACACAATGAAGACACGAAGTCCGAGTGGTGTTGCCACCCTCATGAACCAGCGCCTCACGCATCGATGCAACCTGAGCAGTCCTGCCGGCAGGTGCCTTCTTAGTCCTCCTCCGCCTCAACGGCGCCTCATCATCATCATCAGGGAGATCAATGACATGAGGAGGGACTACAGCAAAGATTCAAAGTTAAAAACGGAAATCCAATCGACCAAAAGCAAAATTACAGCGATCATACCAAGGTTACAGGTAACAACATCTTCCATCTCCTGGTCTTCGTTCCTGACTGAGGTCTCGGAGGTGGCAGCGCTGCAGATTTCAGAAATCAGTTGATCAGTCAACAAGTCGACCAAAAGTATGTTCGCGCGGAACAAAAAAGCTCAAGTTCTACTATACCCGGAAATAGTGGGGATAGCCATCTTCATCTTGGTCAAAACCTTTGTCGGCTTCGACGGCGTCGCTCGGGGTTGCTTTGGCGCTTTTTCAGTCGGCGCCGGAGAGATCGTCCGAGGATGTATCGTCGGCTGCCCGTCAGGCGCGATAGCCTTGCCGCGCTCGACCGCAGGGTCATGGGTGAGCTTGGACCGCCTTTCCATGCGAGGAGGGTCGATTTCTTCCTCCTCTTCCTCCTCCTCCTCTTCGTCGGAGCTGTCGTCATCTTCGTCCCCCCCACCATCAGACTGCCATTCCTCCTGGCTTTCACCTCCGCTCCCTTCCTCCTCCTCAATTGGTTCTTGCGCCCCGTTGGGCATCGAGTACATCTCAGTGGTGACCTGGAAGAAGACAAACAAGATGAAAGTCAGTCGACCGATTTAAGCAAACAAGATGGAGTAAGCAGAGTCAGAGTCAAAGATACGGGATTGAACCTTATCTGGCTCGTACGATTGGTCGAGTGGAGGGATCCTCCTAGCTCCTCGGGGGTTATCTTTGTTCCCAGTGATGGAGGTCATCCATCTCTCCAGTGTGGCATCCTCGACCTCCTCCAGGTGGACCCGAGTGGTGTCATCAGTGCTAGAATACATCCACATCGGATGGTCTCGATACTGAAGTGGCTGGATGCGCCGTCGAAGAAAAACCTCCAGAAGATCCATACCAGTCACCCCGTCACGGATGAGCTCGACTACACGCTTGACCAAAACCTTGACCCGAGCCTTCTCCTCCGGGACCACCTTCAGAGAGGACGGCTTGCTCACTCGATCCATGGAGAAAGGAGGGAGTCCAGTCGACTGCCCTAGCGTCGGCTGGTCTTGGCAGTAGAACTAGGTCGACTGCCACCCTCAAACCGACTCAGGAAGGACCATGGCTGGAAAAGCACTCTTACCTCTCATTTGGACCCCAAGACCCCCACACAATGAATCACTTGGCTTCTCTCGTCACTCGGATTGGCCTTTTTCACCGTCTGGGAGCGACAGGTGAAAATGTGTTTGAAGAGGCCCCAATGCGGCCGACAACCCAAAAAATTCTCACACAAGGACACGAAAGCGGCGAGATACACGATGGAGTTGGGTGTGAAGTGGTGGAGTTGTGCCCCAAAGAAGTTCAGAAATCCTCGAAAGAAAGGGTGGGGCGGCAAAGAAAACCCGCGGTCGACGTGAGTGGCTAAGAGGACGCACTCACCCTCCTGAGGCTGCGGCTGCCACTCCATCCCCGGAAGCCTCGCTGATCCATGAGGGATCAGTCCTTCATTGGCTAGGTCGTCAAGATCTTTCTGGCGGATGGTCAAGCAAATCCAGTCGCCCTGGATCCAGCCCTGCGGCAAACCGGCCCGCGACGAGGATCCGCCCCAACTGGTCGCCCTCCCCTTCGCCTTCGCCGTCGACTTCTTCGCCCGTTCCAAAGCCGCTGTCTTTTCTTTCACCATTGTCACCGAAGGAACGCGCATGGAGCAGCAGTCCGGAGGTGGAGGCAGGCGCGGCGGATGAATCTGAGGAAGGAAGGAGGAAAGGGGAACGCACTGTTCAAAAAACCCCAGTCCTGGACCTTATATGAGGTTGCTTCTGAGTGACTGACTGGTAGGCCCAGGCGATCCTGTCAAATCCCGCAACAGTCGCCCGCACGATACGTGGCGAAAAAGGTGGCACGGAGATCGAGGCGTCCTTGCCTTATCTCGTCCGATTACTGCGGCTCTCTCTCCGTCCCGCTCGTTTCCCGAAGATTCAAATCCCGCTAAATCCGCGCGCCGCAGAGCAAATCGTCAGACAAAAGATTTCCTCCGTCTTGTCATTCGGAAATCGCCAAGTACGGAAAACGCACTGGATACAAAGAATGGATCAAGGCGACTGAAAAAGGAGTTGATGCCGTCACTTAAGTCCATTTGATCCAAGACAAGACACAATTATAGCACAAGAATGAGTCGGGAGTATGTTCAACTCCTTCCCCACACAAACCTCGATCCATTCGGGGGCTAATGATGAAGTCATATACCTAGGGTAGGGTCATGGACCTGTCCAAGACACCCTCCCCAAGGACATCTCTAGAAGAAACTACCTTTCAGTCGACCTGGAAGAGTTCCACTCGACCAACTGGAAGACACTCGACCATGAAGCCAACCACTCGACCACTAGGAGATCCAAAGCCGGTCTGCACAAGCGGTCGGTCATTAAGTAGCTTTTATGGTCATCATAGCACTTTATGTAGGCGTTACGAACTCCCCTATCTTAATGTACCTTTAACCCTGCATAGCGAGGGCGGAGGAGTGCAGCGAACTATATAAGCCACCTCCCTCCTCAGTGTCAAGGGTTCGCACCTCTGTAACTCATACGCACATAATACAGTCGACCGCCTCCGGGCTCCAAGACGTAGGGCTGTTACTTCCTCCAAGAAGGGCCTGAACTCGTAAACATATTGCGTATACAACTACTACATAGCTAGGATCTTGCCTCTCCATACCTACCCCCCATTCTACTGTCAGGCTTAGAACCACGACATGCCCCTCGAAGACTATTGAAGACGGTGTTTCTCTACGTTTCTTTTTGGTGGATTTGAGTCGTAGGAAAGCCGTACTATTAAGAGGGGGTCCGCGTCGGAAAGGTTTGGGTGGAATCATCACGTACACGTTCCCTTCCTTGTCTCCACCTTTCCCTTGCACTTTGGAGCATCCCCCGTTTATCCTCTTTGCGATTGTCTTGGTTCTTTGTTGCTGTGCTTATGGTAGTCTTGCTCCTTGGGCGGTAGTACCGCAGAGCACCTCTTGATAATACCGTGGCTCGAACGCGGTAGTACATGAGAGCCCTAGGTAGTACTGCTCCTCTGGAGCCGCACTACTGTGGCCCCCAGGCCAAGTACCGCTGCGTTGCGTTAGTAGGTGAGGATGTAATTTTTTACATCCGCGCCTCCGCGGTAGTACCGCGCCTCGTGCGCGGTCTGATCCAGCAGCCACGCGGTAGTACTGCTCTCCAGCGGTAGTACCGTGTCGGACTTTTGCACCGTTTGTTTTCCAGCGGAAGTAGGCACAGATGTAATTTTATTCATCTGCGCCCTTCCCAGGCTAGGGCTTTCCTACCTTG
The DNA here is from genome assembly GCA_021605205.1 of Aegilops longissima. Lineage (NCBI taxonomy): Eukaryota > Viridiplantae > Streptophyta > Magnoliopsida > Poales > Poaceae > Aegilops > Aegilops longissima. Next base: position 559,863,909 of record CM038678.1, read on the forward strand.
CGGTAGTACCGCAAGGGGAGCGATAATACCGCGCCAGCGTAATCTTGCCCCTGTCAGCCTCGCTCTAGCCCCGTGCTTGCAGCGGTAATCTGTGGTCGCCTGAGTGGTACCGCGTGGCCTTGATGATAGTACCGCCTCTGGAGCGGTAGTACTGCGTGTCGTCGCTGAGCTGGTTAAGTGGATAACGGTTGGATTTCGTCCACCACTATAAAAGGGTCGTCTCCTACCTTTAGTTGACTACCTCTGTCAACCCTAAGCTCCATTGTTGCTCCAAGCTCCATTTTCGCCCGATCTCTCTCTCTCCCTGGCCAATCAAACTTGTTGATTTGCTCGGGATTGGTTGAGAAGTCCCGATCTATACTTCCACCAAGAGAATTTGATTCCCCACTAATCCCTAGCGGATCTTGTTACTCTTGGGTGTTTGAGCACCCAAGGCGGTTGAGGTCACCGTGAAGCCATAGTCCATTGTGGTGAAGCTTCGTGGTGTCGTTAGAACCTCAATTAAGTTGTGGAGATTGCCCCAACCTTGTTTGTAAAGGTTCGATCGCCGCCTTCAAGGGCACCAATAGTGGAATCACGACATCTCGCATTGTGTGAGGCGTGAGGAGAATCTGATGGCCCTAGTGGCTTCTTGGGGAGCATTCGCCTCCACACCGCTCTCTGAGACGTACTTCCCCTCAAAGGAAGGAACTTGGTAACACATCCTCGTCTCCATGGCTCCACTCTTGGTTATCTCATCCCTTTACTTGTGCAAGCTTATTTGTGTTATATTCATTGCTTGCTTGTGTGCTTGTGGTTGTTGCATCATATAGGTTGTCCACCTAGTTGCATATCTAGACAACCTACTTTGATGCAAAGTTTAATTTGGTAAAGAAAAGCTAAAAATTGTTAGTTGCCTATTCACCGCCCCCCCTCTAGTCAACCATATCGATCCTTTCAATTGGTATCAGAGCCTCGTCTCTTTTTAAGGACTTTACTGTCACACCCAAGATGCGACCCTATCCTAAAGGAACTCGAAGGTCCCACCAAGGATAGAAGCGCATCTTGAAGACGCTTTTGCAAGGTGGATATCATTACATCAACATTACATAAAAACATAGGGATACATACATAAGGCACGAATGCCACAAGAATACATCATCATCATACAAGATCAACATCCGACTACGGATGAAACATAAACAAAGCTCAAACGACATCCACCACTGCTAGCCAGGCTGCCGACACGAACCTATCCCCGATCGAAGAAGAAGCGCAAGAAGAACTGCAACACAAGCAAACATCGCTCTCGCGTCATGATCATCGCATAACCTGTACCTGCTACTGGTGGTGTAGTAATCGGTGAGCCACGAGGACTCAGCAATCCCATTACGATGGGTATCAATACTAGCAAAGCTTAATGGGAAAGGAAGGGGTAAGGTGGTGAGGTTGCAGCAGCGGCTAAGCATATATGGTGGCTAACCAACGCAAATGAGAGCGAGAAGAGAAACAAAGGAACGGTCGTCAACTAGTAATGATCAAGAAGTGATCCTGAACTCCTACTTCGTCGACATAACCCGAAACCGTGTTCTCCTCTCGATCAACCCGAAAAGAGACACTCACGATTCGCTTTACGGTTGGTGTATTTTAGAAGAGTTTACTTCAAGTTTACTACAACGGATATTAACAAATTCCCATCTGCCACATAACCGCGGGCACGGCTCTCGAAAGTTTATACCTGCAGGGGTGTCCCAACAGCCCATGATAAGCTCTCGCGATCAACGAAGGATATTCCTTGTCCCGGGAAGGCCCGATCAGTCTCGAATCCTGGCTACAAGACATTTCGACAAGAATAAAACAAGACCAGCAAAGCCGCCCGATCGTCGACAATCCCGATAGGAGCTGCACATATCTCGTTCTCGAGGCAACACCGGATGAGCAATGCGTCGGACAACCGACGATACCCCAAGTTGCCTAGGGCGGCACCTCAAGTGGCTCTGGTTTGGACCAACACTTAGACAAGCATTGGCCCGGGGCTGAATAAAGATGACCCTTGGGTTAATTACTCCCAAGGGAAAGTAGGTGGTGGTGAGGCAAATGGTAAAACCAAGGTTGGGCCTTGCTGGAGGAGTCTTATTCAAAGCGAACTGTCAAGGGGGTCCCATAAATCACCCCACCGCGTTAGGGACGCAAAATCCGGGAACATAATACCGATATGACGGAAACTAGGGCGGCAAGAGTGGAACAAAACACCAGGCATAAGGCCGAGCCTTCCACCCTTTACCAAGTATATAGATGCATTAATTAAATAAGAGATATTGTGATATCCCAATAAAATCCTGTCCACCATGGAGAAATCTTCATCTTCACCTGCAACTAGCAACGCTATAAGAGGGGCTGAGCAAAATCGGTAACATAGCCAAACAACGGTGTGCTAGGAAGGGTGACAAAGGTTAGAAGTTCATGGCAATTTGGGAGGCTTGAGCAGCAAGTGATAGGTAGCGCAGCATAGCGAAAGAATGAAGCAACTAGCATAGCAATGATAGTAATGAGATCCAAGGTGACGGTCAACTTGCCTGAAATCCCACAAGGAAGAAGAATGAGTCCATGAAGAAGATGAACGGATGAAGCCGAACCAAGCGTATACGAACGAATCCTCACGATCGCAATGAAACAGGAACTAACAAGAAGAAGCACACAACAAGGTAAACACACCACACATGAACAAAGCATGATGCACAACAAGCATGATGCATGACAAAACTACATGAAGCTACTCATGGCAAGAGATGATGCAAACAAGAGCAACACACTAAGGCAAGTTTAAATGAGGCCGGGAACAACATATAACAATTCCGATAAGTCCTCATATGCAAACTTCGAAATTGATCCAGATCTGAATAAACCTTATGTTCAAGTTGTTAACCAGCAAGTTAAGATGCACCATGATGATCTACACGAAATTCTAGTCAAGTTACATATAAAGTTCATTTAATTCGGAGCTACGGTCTAGAAGATATGCGCAAAACAAGATAAGCATGGTATTGTTGCAAAATGCATACAAACATCAAGCAAACACCTCAAAACAAGAATGCAACATGATAATATGAAGCTAAATGTAAAATCAAGCAAGTTTCATATAGAGCACACTCAAAACGGAGCAACGGTTCAACACATACACTCTATACAAGTTTAAAGGACAAGCTGTCCAAAACAGCAACTAGGCATATTGCAAGCATCAAAACACAATGCTAAAGCATCTCAACGAGAAAACAAAAGGCATGGGCATGATGTACAGGTAAAGCATGACAAAACATGAACACTGAGCTATCTCCAGAAATCACTAGAACATGCTCAAAATGACATGGCAAGATTGCAAATAATAACAGTTTCAGGCTTTGCAGAAATAACATCAGGTTGCAATGTTTAGAGCTATCAAACAACATGTTACAGGAACTATCATGGCAAAGAAAGGCATGGAATGAATCTACTAAATGCATATAACAAAAGTCCTTTATTGACCATGAGCCACAAAGGATCAGAAAATATGATGGCACCCATGTAAACATGGCAAGTTATATTACAGATTCATACATGGCAGGAACAACAATAAGTAAGCATGTTGGTGAGCTTGAACCACTCACCACAGAGCAATACATGGCATGGCAAGGCAACTCACAGTAAGAAGACATATTTATGAAGTTAAGCATGGCAAGAGCAAGTTCATAGGGTGTATGGATCACTAGCAAAGCTCATGGCAAAACTGAACTTAATGTTAACAGGCTGACAGCAACATTTTTTAGCAACTTTGGAGCAAGATAACAACAAGTTACAGCAGACTATAATTGCAACAAAGGGCATGGATGGATAGATCAAGACATGTCCAACAAAACATTCTTAGTGAACATCTCCAGATTATGCATAGAATGATTTGTAGCAACAGGTTAACATAGCATCATGATATAGCAGATTCAGAAAAGCAAAACAGTAACAACAAGTACCCTACTTAACAAGCTTGATGCACTCGCTACAGGAATCACAAAAATACATGGATGACACCACTGTGAAGATGGCATGGAATAGATCAAAACGCATGTAGACATCAACCTCAAAGGACGCACACATCAAATGCAAAAAAAATGACAAATCATCAAGTTATAACAGTTTCAGCAGGTTAACATCATATAGCACTTTTGCAACGAAGATTCAGGCATCAAGATGGACTCAAATGAACATGGTGCAATGGCATGAAATGATGTACTCGTCGAGGCGAACAATTTGACATATTAAACGCGCAAAACGGAGCTACGGTTGTAGAGATATGATGGCATGAACATGGCATGATTATGCAAAATGCTTCGGGGACTTGGAGGAATTTTCGGAGGGGGGGGGGGAAGTCAACCTTGGGTCTGCGCGTTCGAGGCGAGGCGGCTCGCCGGAGATAGACGGGGACGAAGCCGGGGAGGCGGATCCGGGGCTCCTCCGGCCGGATCTCGCCGGATCCGGTCCGGGTCGAGGCGGAGGGCGACGGGGAGGCGACGGGGCGGCGAGGGGTGGCAGTGGCGGCCGGGCAGTGCGGCTGACCTGGGCGGGAGGCGCCGGCGGCGCCGGCGCCCATGGCGCGAGGCGGCGGTGGGGAGAGGAGGCGCTGGCGGGCGGAGTTGGCCACGGGAGAAGGAGGCGGCGGCAGCGGGCGCGGCCTTCGGCCGGGAGAGGGCGAAGAAGGGCAAGCGGCGCGGCGAGGCCGCCGGCGAGGCGCGCGCCGGGCGGCGGAGGCGCGGGCGGCGGGAGGAGGCGGCGACGAAGCGGGCCTGCAGCCAGTTCGGCCAGGCGGGCGGATCTGGGCCCCGGGTGGCCGGGCGAAGTGGGCGCAGGAGGTGGCGTGGCGGCCGGCGATGGGTCCGGGAGGCGGCGGACATGTCCGTGGCGGGATGGACATGTCCGGTCTTGTGGAGGAGAGGTTAGCTAGGGTTTGGACCCGAAAATTTCGGGGGGAGGCACATATTTATAGGTAGAGGGAGCTAGGAGTGTCCAAATGAGGAGCGGTTTTTGGCCACACGATCGTGATCGAACGACCGAGAACATGGAGGGGGTTAGGATGGGTTTTGGGCCACTTTGGAAGGGGTGTTGGGCTGCACACAAAAGAGGCTTTGCGGTTACCCGGTTAACCGTTGGAGTATCAAACGACCTCCAAATGGCACGAAACTTGACAGGCGGTCTACCGGTGCTATACCAAGGCCGCTTGGCAAACCTCGGTCCATTCTGAGAACGTTTAACACCCGCTCATGAAGAGAGGCAAGAAGGGGACGCCGGAGGACATAGGAGTGCCGGATTGCAAAACGGACAACGGGGAAAATGCTCGGATGCATGAGACGAACACGTATGCAAAATGAGATGCACATGATGACATGATATGAAATGCGGATGATGACATGGCAAAGTGCAACACGCAAGCAAATGACATGGAAAAGACGGCGAATAACTGGCGGACACCTGGCGCATCGAATCCGGGGCGTTACAACACTCCTCCACTAACAAGAGATCTCGTCCCGAGATCTTAGGACCGAGACGGAAGAGAAATAGGAAGAGGTGAAGCAAGAACTCAAAAGAAGAAGCAAAGAATCGAGAGCACTCGATAAGAAGAGAGGAACGACGAGCATGATGAGAATCGAAAACTCACGGAATCAGATAGACTATGAAACGACTCGTTCTAACCAGAGTGGTTAGAATGAGAAAAGAAACGGATAAGACTGAAAGGATTTAGGCAGTACTCCGGCTAAAACATGGAAGGAGTTGGAACTGAGTTTGACAAAATGGAACGATAGTTGACGAGAGGAACAACACAATGCCTCCGGAAGAACTGAAAGAATTGAATGAAGAGAACTTAGAAGGAAGGATTGAACGGAGTTGTTGAGAAAATCAACAGCGAAAGAATAAGCTTGTTGTGGACTTATGGATTACATCTCAAATTATGAGGTGATAGCCAACCACAAACGGAAAAGATTGAATAGCTGAGAGGAACGAAGTAATGCAAAACTCCACTTCAAAAGAATACGGAGAATTAATTGCACTTCGAGATGCAAGAAGAAAAGATACTTGAGCTCCTCCAACAATAACCTTGATGAACACTTCAAGAATGAATTAAATCATGAAGAACCACCGTGAAGAACTCCGGTAACAAAAAGGATTGTGAGATAGAATGAAGGAAGAAAGAATAAGATGAGCCTTGCGATGATTTAGATGGAGGTTCCGACGAGATGGTCGAGGAAACTGAACTCCGGATAAGAAAAGATGAAAACACTTGGAGCTAGAATTTATTCCTCACGAACAAACTCCGAAGGAAGGGATTACTCACTTGGATGAAATAAGAATAAGATTTATTGTATGCTTATCCTTCATCAATTAAATTGATGACAAGCAATGGATTGCATATCACTTGTCCACCTTGGGAAAAGGTTAAGGGGAGATATACCGCCAAATTTGGGGAGGTCTTCCTGAGCCACCGGTAGGATTAAAAGAACGAATGAATTGAATATGATGAAAAACCGAAAAGAAATGTTCAACGAACCACCGTGAAAATGAAAATGACCAAAGAGAAGAGAACGGATCGCCGGAAAGAATTAGAAAAGCACGAAGATACTTGAGGGAATTTAGAGAAAAGAGATCGAAGAGATCGCGAACTGATTAACGAATGCTTGAACGCAGCACCGGAAGAATATTGAGACGAACGAAGGGGCACGGATATAGAATAATTGGAAAACGACTTTGAAACTTGGAACGAAGAAATCTTCCGAAAAGATGGCCTCCGGATGATTGAGACGGAAAGTAACTCCTGAAATACTCCGGATGGATGAAAAGAATTTGCATGACTGGAAACAATTAGATAGGATCACATCGAGCTAGCACCATGAACCTCCGGGAGAACGGACAAGATTTAAGAGAAACTCTACTTCGGTCTTCAAATGACAACGAGAAACACCGCAAAAATTACTGGGATACTCCGGGAGAATGAAAAGCGAAGAGGTTGAGCCAACAATGAAATGATTTGAAATCGATCTTGGAAAGGCATCTGACTGATGAAATTCATTCTTACGCCAGACTCCAAAAAGAATTGAGAATAACTCCGGGGAAATTAGAAGAGTCAGGTAAGATCCTGGGAAAAGACATGTGGGTTAGGGCCCACTAAAAGAAAAACACCGTTGGAAAGAATAGTTGAACAGATAGACGATGCACCGGAATAATTGAAATATTTGACTGAGGTGACAACCTCGAATTAATTGGAACACAGACGAATCTTCTGAGATGTCTTTAACACTCCGGAAGGATAATTGGTGAGAGGCGAATGAGCAAGGGGAAAACATTTGAGCCGAGGAAAAGAATATAATCACTACCAAAGTTAGAATTGAATCCACCGGAAAGAAAAAGAGATGAAGAATGTCAAACGAGACGAGAATTCACCGGTTGAGGTAATTGAGGAAAGACTGAAGAGGCTCCGCACGAATGAAATTGATGGTCGAAACAGACTCAAACTCCGGGAATAATAGGGTGGGAGGGCGGGAAAAACAAAGGCAACTTGGAAGGGGAACCGACGAATGACTTCAAGAGGAAACACTGGTTGAAATCATTGAGGAAAAAAAAGCAAAGACTTCGCACGAGCAGGATGGATACTCAATAACGGACTCCGGTTCCGAGAAGAAGAAGAAGCGGGGGTGGGAAAGAAAAACCACTGAGGATTGAACTCAAAGATGAAGAGGCTCGAGTCGACTTGACGAGAAATGCACCGGATAAAAAGAGCTGAGGAACAACTACGGAAAACCAACTCGTGAACCTAAAGAAAAATTTGAAGGGAAGAGGAGTAGTTCAAAACACCTCGTCAGATTCCTTACGAGCGGCGAAGGGACCGAGGAGTAAAAAAATTCCTACTCTCGATATAACTAGACTCAAAACACTTTTATTCTAGACTCAATCTGCGGCCAAACTACACGATCAATCAAGGGGCTCCTAGGGTCGGTCGAGGCTCTGATACCAACTTGTCACGCCCAAGATGCGACCCTATCCTAAAGGAACTCGAAGGTCCCACCAAGGATAGAAGCGCATCTTGAAGACGCTTTTGCAAGGTGGATATCATTATGTAACGCCCTCGATGCGGCTATATCTCCCACGTGTCGAGGCACGACTTAGAGGCATAACCGCATTGAAAGCAATGTCGCAAGTGAGGTAATCTTCACACGACCCATGTAATACATAAGGGAAAGAGATACATAGTTGGCTTACGATGCCACTTCACACAAAGACATGAATAAACATCCATCATTCGAGTACACTCAAGGTCCGACTACGGAACCAAAATAAAAGAAGATACCCCAAATGCTACACAGATCCCCGATCATCCCAACTGGGCACCACTACTGATCATCAGGAAAAGACACATAGTAACGACCACGTTCCTCGTCGAAGTCCCACTTGAGCTCGGTTGCGTCACCTGCACAGCCATCGTCGGCACCTGCAACTGTTTTGGTAGAATCTGTGAGTCACAGGGACTCAGCAATCTCACACCCGCGAGATCAAGACTATTTAAGCTTATAGGAAGGACAGAGTTGTAAGGTGGAGCTGCAGCAAGCGACTAGCATATATGGTGGCTACATTCGCAAAAGAGAGCGAGAAGAGAAGCAAAGCACGGTCGTGAAGATAGTAGCGATCAAGAAGTGATCCTGAACTACTTCGTCGACATAACTCCAACACCGTGTTCACTTCCGGACTCCGAGAAGAGACCATCACGGTTACACACGCGGTTGATGTGTATTTTAATTGAGGTCAACTTCGGTTTTCTACAACGGACATTAACAAATTCCCATCTGCCTCATAACATGGGCACGACTTTCAAAAGATAATACCTGCGGGGTGTCCCAACAGCCCATTATAAGCTCTCACGGTCAACGAAGGATATTCCTTCTACCGGGAAGACCCGATCAATCTCGGAATCCCGGACTACAAGACATTTCGACAGCAATAAAACAAGACCAGCAAAGCCGCCCGATTGTGCCGACAAATCCCGATAGGAGCTGCACATATCTCGTTCTCAGGGCACATCCGGATAAGTCAAGCTACGAGTAAAACCAAGCCTCGAGTTTCCCCGTGGTGGCCCCGCAGGCTGCTCGGTTCGGGCCAGCACTCGAAGGAGCACTGGTCCGGGGGGGGGGGTTAAAATAAAGATGACCCTCGGGCTCGCGAAACCCGGGGAAAAAGGCTTAGGTGGCAAATGGTAAAACCAATGTTGGGCCTTCTTTGACGAGTCTTATTCAAAGCAAACTGTCAAGGGGTCCCATAAATCACCCAACCGTGTAAGGAACGCGAAATCAAGGAACATAACACCGGTATGACGGAAACTAGGGTGGCAAGAGTGGAACAAAACACCAGGCATAAGGCCGAGCCTTCCACCCTTTACCAAGTATATAGATGCATCAATTATAGCAGATATATATTGTGATATCCCCAACAAGTAACATGTTCCAACAAGGAACAACATCTCCATGTTCCATCAAGGAACAAACTTCAGCTTCACCTGCAACTAGCAACGCTATAAGAGGGCTGAGCAAAGCGGTAACATAGCCAATCAACGGTTTGCTAGGAAAAGATGGTTAGGGCTGACATGGCAATATGGGTGGCATGATAAGCAAGTGGTAGGCATCGTCGCATAGGCATAGCAAAAGAGCGAGCAACTAGCATAGCAAAGATAGAAGTGATTTCGAGGGTATGGTCATCTTGCCTGCAATGTTCTCAGAGTTGTCGAAAGCTTGATCCTCGTAAGCGTTCTCAACAGGTTCCTCATTCATGTACTCGTCTCCCGGCTCTACCCAAAGCAAGAACACAAACAAAGGAACCACAATAAATCACGGTGCAATGCACAAGCAACATGATGCAAAACATGACATGATATGCGAGATGTGATATGCAATGCATATGTGCGCTCCGGAAGGAAAATGATGAACCAGGCATCAACTTGGCAAACCAAGTATGCCACTGGAAAGATGAGATGATTTCGGTTGAAATCGATATAAAGATCACCGGAATCGGACGCACGGTTTGGAAAAGACAAGCAAAACAAGAATGGCACAAATCTGCCATTAACAGCATGATGCCACTGAGCAAGCAACAAGAAATTAAGCTACTGCACCCAAACGTACCAACAAAGTATATGGCAGTTATCTACTCAAGATGCTTGACAAAAGATGAACACTGAGCTACGGCTAGTTCACATCATAACAGGTTCAAACAAGCATGGCAAAAGTGCACAAAATATCAGGCTGGACATGGCAAAAACGCATCAGGTAGCAATGTTCAGAGCAAGAAAACTACATGCTACAGGAACTTATAATAGCAAAGCAAGGCATGGCGTGAATCTAATCAAAGCATAGAACAAAAGTCCCTTACTGACCATAAGCCAAAAAGGATCAGAAAATATATTAACACCCATGTCAATATCGCAAGTTTCGTTAACAGATTCAGCAACATGGCATGTCAAAAACTGATAACAAGTAGGCATGTTTAGGAGCTCGATGCACTCACTACAGGGCCTTTCATGATAAAATAAGCATACATACATCAAGAAGACATGGCATAGAAGACATAAATGGCAAGAACAACATCATAGCATAAACGGATCAACCACAACAACCTTGGCAAAATTGAATAACATGTAAACAATCTGCCAGGAAACATTTGATAGCAAAAGTAGAGCTCGATTGACTCAAGCTATGGCACTCCATAATTGTAAACAAGGGCATCTATGGATAGAGCAAGACATTTAGAACAAAACATCCTTACTGAAGTATCTCAAAATATGCATGGATCTCTCGGTAGCATCAAGTTAACATGGCATCAAAATATCGAGAAAAGCAGAGCTGAAATCAGCAACATCAGACACCTACTTTGCATGCTTGTGCTAGTCACCACATAGATCACAAAAATACATGGCATACACCCCTGGAAAGATGGCATGGCATATTACAAAACACATGTAGGACTCAAATTCATAGGGTGCACACATCAATCATAGCAAAAATAACAAAGTGCAAGTTACATTAAGAAATGAAACTAACATCACATAGCCCTCTTCCAACAGCATTTCGGGCACCAAGATGAGCTCAAATGAAAATAATGCAATGAGATGAAATGATCTACTCTTCGAGGCGAACATTTTGACATATTAGACGCGCAAAACGGAGCAACGCTGACAGAGTTATGATGTGTCGAAAATGCAACAAATTAATCATCGGATGAAAAACTTCGACGAAAATGAGGGGGAAAAAGTCAACCCTCGATCCGGATCGGGATCCGAGGCGGATCCGAAGGCGAGGGCGGCGCGCGGCGGCAGCTCGCCAGAGCGCCCGGCCGGGAGGAGGAGGCCAGCGGGCCGCCGGGAGGCGACAATGGGCGGCGGGTCGGTCGGCGGCGGCGGCGGTCGGCGGCGGGGCCAGCAGCGGCGGCAGGCGGGGCGGTGGCGTGGCAGTGGCGGCAGGGCGCGGGCGGCCGAGCGGGCGGCGGCGGCGCTGGGCTTGGGGGGCGGCCATGGCTCAGCGGGCCGACGGCGGCAAGCGGCCCGTGCCACGTGGCGGCTCCAGTTGGCGGGTGGCGGCGGCGGACGTGTCCGCCCGAATCGGTTTCGTCCGTGGCGGGGAGAGGAGCGGCTAGGGTTAGGGGAATTGATCCGGATTTGGAATGGGGTTTGTATATATAGGCATAGAGGAGCTAGGAGAGTCCAAATAAGGTGTAGTTTTCGCACACGATCGTGATCGAGCGACGGAGAGCATGGAAGTGACTTAGATGGGTAATTGGACTATTTTGAAGGGGTGTTGGGCTGCAACTTAAAAGAGGCCTTTGCGAGTCACGGTTAACCGTTGGAGTACCAAACGAGCTCCAAATGACCGAAACTTGACCGGTGGTCTACGGGTGGTATACCAAGGCCACTTAACAAACCTCGGTCCATTCCGAGAAAGTTTCGTACCCTTTGCGGAAAAAGCGTAAAAGGGCCGCCGGGGAGATAGGAGTGCGGATTGCAAAACGGACAACGGGAAAAATGCTCGGAATCATGAGACGAACACGTATGCAAATGCGATGCACATGATGACATGATATAAAATGCATGACATGGACAAAATGCAAAATGAAGAAAACCCAACCACGGAGGGAATATCATATCACAATGCCTAAAATGGCAAGAGTTGGAGTTACAAATATGGAAAGTTACTTCCGGGGTGTTACACATTACATCAACATTACATAAAAACATAGGGATACATTCATAAGGCACGAATGCCACAAGAATACATCATCATCATACAAGATCAACATCCGACTACGGATGAAACATAAACAGAAGCTCAAACGACATCCACCCTGCTAGCCCAGGCTGCCGACCTGGAACCTATCCCCTGATCGAACAAGAAGTGGAAGAAGAACTCCAACACAAGCAAACATCGCTCTCGCGTCATGATCATCACATAACCTGTACCTGCAACTGGTGGTGTCGTAATCGGTGAGCCACGAGGACTCAGCAATCCCATTACCATGGGTATCAAGACTAGCAAAGCTTAATGGGAAAGGAAGGGGTAAGGTGGTGAGGTTGCAGCAGCGGCTAAGCATATATGGTGGCTAACCAACGCAAATGAGAGCGAGAAGAGAAACAAAGGAACGGTCGTCAACTAGTAATGATCAAGAAGTGATCCTGAACTCCTACTTACGTCAGACATAACCCAGAAACCGTGTTCTCCTCTCGATCAACCCCGAAAAGAGACACTCACGATTCGCTTACGGTTGGTGTATTTTAGAAGAGTTTACTTCAAGTTTACTACAACCGGATATTAACAAATTCCCATCTGCCACATAACCGCGGACACGGCTCTCGAAAGTTTATACCCTGCAGGGGTGTCCCAACTTAGCCCATGATAAGCTCTCGCGATCAACGAAGGATATTCCTTCTCCCCGGGAAGGCCCGATCAGTCTCGGAATCCCGGCTACAAGACATTTCGACAGTAATAAAACAAGACCAGCAAAGCCGCCCGATGCGCCGACCATCCCGATAGGAGCTGCACATATCTCGTTCTCAGGGCAACACCGATGAGCGATGACGTCGGCAACCGACGATACCCCAAGTTGCCTAGGGCGGCACCGCAAGTGGCTCTGGTTTGGACCAACACTTAGACAAGCATTGGCCGGGGCTGAACAAAGATGACCCTTGGGTTAATTACTCCCAAGGGAAAGTAGGTGGTGGTGAGGCAAATGGTAAAACCAAGGTTGGGCCTTCTTTGAGGAGTCTTATTCAAAGCGAACTGTCAAGGGGTCCCATAAATCACCCCACCGCGTTAGGGACGCAAAATCCGGGAACATAATACCGATATGACGGAAACTAGGGCGGCAAGAGTGGAACAAAACACCGTGCAAAAGGCCGAGCCTTCCACCCTTTACCAAGTATATAGATGCATTAATTAAATAAGAGATATTGTGATATCCCAACAAAATCTTGTCCACCATGGAGCAATCTTCATCTTCACCTGCAACTAGCAACGCTATAAGAGGGGCTGAGCAAAAGCGGTAACATAGCCAAACAACGGTGTGCTAGGAAGGGTGACAAAGGTTAGAGGTTCATGGCAATTTGGGAGGCTTGAGCAGCAAGTGATAGGTAGCGCAGCATAGTGAAAGAACGAAGAAACTAGCATAGCAATGATAGTAATGAGATCCAAGGTGACGGTCATCTTGCCTGAAATCCCGCAAGGAAGAAGAACGAGTCCATGAAGAAGATGAACGGATGAAGCCGAACCAAGCGTATACGAACGAATCCTCACGATCGCAATGAAACAGGAACTAACAAGAAGAAGCACACAACAAGGTAAACACACCACACATGAACAAGGCATGATGCGCAACAATCATGATGCATGACAAAGCTACATGAAGCTACTCATGGCAAGAGATGATGCAAACAAGAGCAACACACTAAGGCAAGTTTAAATGAGGCCGGGAACAACATATAACAATTCCGGTAAGTCCTCATATGCAAACTTCAAAATTGGTCCAGATCTGAATAAACCTTATGTTCAAGTTGTTGAACAGCAAGTTAAGACGCACCATGATGATCTACATGAAATTCTAGTCAAGTTACATATAAAGTTTATTTAATTCGGAGCTACGGTCTAGAAGATATGAGCAAAACAAGATAAGCATGGCATTGATGCAAAATGCATACAAACATCAAGCAAACACCTCAAAACAAGGATGCAACATGATAATATGAGGCTACATGCAAAATCAAGCAAGTTTCATATAGAGCACACTCAAAACGGAGCAACGGTTCAACAAATACACTCTATACAAGTTTAAAGGACAAGCTGTTCAAAACAGCAACTATGCATATTGCAAGCATCAAAACATTATGCTAAAGCATATCAACGAGAAAACAAAAGGCATGGGCATGATGTACATGTAAAGCATGACAAAACATGAACACTGAGCTATCTCCAGAAATCACTAGAACATGCTCAAAATGACATGGCAAGATTGCAAATAATAACAGTTTCAGGCTTTGCAGAAATAACATCAGGTTGCAATGTTTAGAGCTATCAAACAACATGTTACAGGAACTATCATGGAAAAAAAAGGTATGTCATGAATCTAATAATGCATATAACAAAAGTCCTTTATTGACCATGAGCCACAAAGGATCAGAAAATATGATGGCACCCATGTAAACATGGCAAGTTATATTACAGATTCATACATGGCAGGAACAACAATAAGTAAGCATGTTGGTGAGCTTGAACCACTGACCACAGAGCAATAAATGGCATGGCAAGGCAACTCACAGTAAGAAGACATATTTATGAAGCTAAGCATGGCAAGAGCAAGTTCATAGGGTGCATGGATCACTAGCAAAGCTCATGGCAAAACTGAACTTAATGTTAACAGGCTGACAGCAACATTATTTAGCAACTTTGGAGCAAGATAACAACAAGTTACAGCAGACTATAATTGCAACAAAGGGCATGGATGAATGGAGCAAGACATGTATAACAAAACATCCTTAGTGAATATCTCAAGATTATGCATAGAATGATTTGTAGCAACAGGTTAACATAGCATCATGATATAGCAGATTCAGAGAAGCAAAACAGTAACAGCAAGTACCCTACTTAACAAGCTTGATGCACTCACTACAGGAATCACAAAAATACATGGATGACACCACTGTGAAGATGGCATGGCATAGATCAAAACACATGTAGACATCAACCTCAAAGGATGCACACATCAAATGCAACAAAAATGACAATTCATCAAGTTATAACAGTTTCAGCAGGTTAACATCATATAGCACTCTTGCAACGAAGATTCAGGCATCAAGATGGACTCAAATGAACATGGTGCAATGGAATGAAATGATGTACTCATCGAGGCGAACAATTTGACATATTACACGCACAAAACGGAGCTACGGGTGCAGAGATATGATGGCATGAACATGGCATGATTATGCAAAATGCTTCGGGGACTTGGAGGAATTTTCGGAGGGGGGGAAGTCAACCTTGGGTCTGCGCGGATTTCAAGGCAAGGCGGCTCGCCGGAGTTCACGCCGGAGATGGACGGGGAGGAAGCCGGGGAGGCGGATCTGGGGCTCCTCCGGCCGGATCTCGCGGATCCGTCCGGTCGAGGCGAGGCGACGGGAGGCGAGGCGGCGAGGGCGTGGCGCGGGCGCGACCGCTGGCGGGAGGTTCGGGGCGGCGCCAGCGCCCATGGCGCGAGGCGGCGTGGGGAGAGGAGGCGCGCCGGGCGGAGTTGGCATGGGAGAAGAAGGCGGCGGCGGCGGCAGCATGGCCTTCCGGAGGACGGCGAATGGGCAGCTGGCGGCGAGGCGCGCCTGGCGGCGGAGGCGCTGGGCGCCGGAGGAGGCGGCGACAAGCGGGCCCGGCGCGAGCCAGTTCGCCCGGGCGGGCGGATCTGGCCCCGGTGGCCGCGCGCGGCGGGCGCAGGGAGGTGACGTGGCGGCTGGCGATGGGTCCGGGGAGGCGGCGGACATGTCCGGCGGCGGGATGGACATGTCCGGCGCGCGGAGGGAGAGGTTGGCTAGGGTTTGGACCCGAAAATTTCGGGGGGAGGCACATATTTATAGGTAGAGGGAGCTAGGAGTGTCCAAATGAGGAGCGGTTTTTGGCCACACGATCGTGATCGAACGACCGAGAACATGGAGGGGGTTAGGATGGGTTTTGGGCCACTTTGGAACGGGTGTTGGGCTGCACACAAAAGAGGCTTTGCGGTTACCCGGTTAACCGTTGGAGTATCAAACGACCTCCAAATGGCACGAAACTTGACAGGCGGTCTACCGGTGCTATACCAAGGCCGCTTGGCAAACCTCGTTCCATTCCGAGAACGTTTAACACCCGCTCACGAAGAGAGGCAAGAAGGGGACGCCGGAGGACATAGGAGTGCCGGATTGCAAAACGGACAACGGGGAAAATGCTCGGATGCATGAGACGAACACGTATGCAAAATGAGATGCACATGATGACATGATATGAAATGCATATGATGACATGGCAAAGTGCAACACGCAAGCAAATGACATGGCAAAGACGGCGAATAACTGGCGGACACCTGGCGCATCGAATCCGGGGCGTTACATTGACCGTCCGAAGAGTATGGTTGACGTCGAAGACGATGTGGGAGAGCACTCCGGTGCGAATCCTATATCGTCTACGGGAGATGGGGGTAACTCGATCTCACATGAGGAATTCAATGTGGCGTTGGACAAATTGAAAACCTCCATGACGACCAAGGTCAAAGACATGTTTAAGGAATTCTTAGAAGGGCTTAAACTTTCCACCGCACCCTTGAAAGTGGGTGATCCCGCCAACACGGTGACGGATGCTAACGCCGACAAGGGGGAAGCTACTAGTGAGAAAGCTCCTTTGTCTAGTGGTAAGAATGGCACCGGCATCTTTGCCCATGTGCAACCTCCACCCGTTTATGGTGGACCGATTCCTTCTACTCATTTGAATCATGTCGGTCCTCCCCCCAAGAATGATAAAAAGGAGGACTTTGATTCTTGGGTCTATCGTTTTAAGCGTCATTTAAATCATGTGAACACTAACCTTTGGAGAATCATTGAAGAAGGTTTTTATCCGCATGACCGGAGCAACTTCACTCCTAGAGAAGCCGTGGATGATCAATTCAATGAGAATGCTCTCTTCATCATCCAAGAAGCAATCCTTCTCGAAGACCTCCCGCATCTCCGGCCCTACTCATTGGCCAAATAAGCTTGGCACAAAGTGGTTTCCCTCTATCGGGGAAGCGCAAGCATTCAACGTTCCAATTATGAAGTGGTACAAGATGAAGCCGATGAGTTTGCAATGAAAGAAGATGAAGAACCTCGTGAGCTCTATCGGAGAGATACCAAGATCGCGGTCTCTCTCCGGGATCATGGAAGTAAGGACACGGATGGCAATTGGATCAAGTGCAAATTCCTCAAGGCAATGATGCCCTACCACAAAGCCATGTCCTCCGTCATCCGTCAAAGGCCGGACTTCCACACCTTGTCCTCAAGTGATGTGTTGGATGAGTTTGTGGCTATGAGCATTTTGGAAAAGACCGCCGACAATGCGGTGCTTCGCTCCCAAAGAGCAAAGAAGCCCAACCTTGCATTGAAGGCCAAGGTTTGTGTCGAAGAAGAAGAAGAGGAGGAAGAAGAGGAGATCAACCTCGAAGATACGAAGTATGCCTATCATGAACACATGGCCCTTGCTTCAAGGAAATTTTGGAGCAAGAAGAACTCAAGGCCCAACTTCAACAAGAGCAGCTCAAGTGGCGCAAAGGGCAAGCAACGAGTGAGGACTTGCTTCAATTGTGGCAATGTGAGTCATTTTGTTGCGGAGTGCCCGTATGAGAAGAGGGAAGACAATGGTGGCAAGCTCATCCGTAAGGACAAGGCCAAGTCTTTCCCCAACAAGAGCAACTTCACCAAGAAGACTCCTCACAAGGCTTTGGTGGTACAAGAAGAGTACAATGAGCATGATGATGATGATGAAGATGGTGAGTCGGTTGCCATGGCCTCCGTTGCCATTGCGACGACTCCTTGGGTGTCCCTCTTCGACTCACCCAATGAGAGCATCACCGCCAAGTGCCTCATGGCTAAAGCCACCAACAAGGTAACCCCCAACATCAAAACTACCATCATCAATCATTCTTCTTTGACGGATAGCATTGATGAACATGAGGGAACTAATGTGGAGGAGAATGAGTTTGAGGCCTTTATGGGTAAACTCAAGGGCAAATCCAAGAAGCACTTCGTTGCTCTCTTGGAACAACTTGGTGAAGCCAATGACATGATCAAGGCTCACGAAGATACCATCTCTAAGATGGAGGGGCATAGTCGTGACTATGCCGATGAGATTTCGGATCTTTCCAATGCTCTTGAGGAAGAGTGTGGTCTTCGTTTGGCTCTTGAGGAGTCATACAATGATGATCATGCTAAATTAAAGAAAGATCTTGATCATGCTCTTGTTGTTTCTTGTGTGCTAAACTCCGAGAAGGCAAAGCTTGGGGTTGATCTTGCTAGACTCAAAGAGGAGTTTGACATTCTCAACAAGGCTCACAAAGTCTTGAAGGGCGTTCATGCTAGCCTCAAAGAGTCTCATGATCAACTCCAAGTAAAGCTAACCAAGGATAAAGCCACCTTTCCTCATATGGTTTTAATTGATAATGCAAATGCTACTAACCCGTGTTGTGAGCATGTGCATCTTGTTGAGGAGAATGCTAAGTTGAAGGAGCAACTTGAGAAAGGCCTTGTTACATGCATACAAGGTGAGAAGAACCTCAACGACCTTTTGAGTAATCAAAAGGAAGTTGTGGCCAAGGAGGGGATTGGGTTCGCACCCAAGCCCAAGAATAAGAAGAAGAATGACAAGACTAAATGACCTCCTCCTCTCAAGCAAACTTTTGTGAAGGAGGGAGAGGGTGCTTCCAAGGAGAAGAAGAACAATGCAAAGGGTGGCGATGTCAAGAAGGGCAATGCCACCCCTCCCAACAAAGCCGGCGATTTTAATCCCTCTTATGTGTTATGCCGTGCTAGTGATGGGCACGTTTATGCCAAATTTGTTGGTTCTCCTCATGAATACATTGAATGGTCTATTTGGGTTCCTAAGACCCTTGTTACTAGCATCAAAAGACCCATTATAAAATGGGTACCTAAAATCAAGCATTGATCTCTTGTAGGTGTTTGCTTCCGGTGGGGGATCATGGTTGCTCAATAGTGGAGCTACAAATCATATGACCGGAAGCAAAGACTTGGTGGTGGACGTGCACAAGATTCCTTCTATGCCCACCAATGTCGAGTGGGGTGATGCCTCGTCTTCTAAGGTATTGGGACTCGGCAAGGTTATCATTTCTCATGATCTCACGATCTAGAAGGTCATGCTTGTAGAGTCCCTTGCATACAATTTACTTTTCGTTCGTCAACTTGCAATCATGGGCTTTGCCACTTTCTTTGATATTGATACTGTGGCCCTCTTGTGGAGCAAGACTCTTAAAGTAGACTTTGTTGGGCATGTCGAGAACGGTCTATATGTGATTAACTTTTTGAAGGGACCCACTAAGACCGCGACATGCCCAATGGCTAAAGTTGATGTGGGATGGCTTTGGCATCGCCGTTTAGCCCATGTCAATATGAGATCTTTGCAAAGTCTTCTCAAGGGGGACCATTTCCGTGGACTAACGAATGTTAGTTTTGCTAAAGATCATGCTTGCAGTGTTTGTATCGAAGGAAAGCTTCATGAGAAGGCTCACCCTCCCACGACTATCATTTACTCGAAGAGGCCTTTGGAGCTCCTTCACCTGGATCTCTTTGGGCCTCCATCCTTTGATAGTCTTGGGGGTAGGAAGTATTTCTTGTGATTGTGGATGACTACTCTAGATATACTTGGGTGTATTTCTTCAAGAGGAAGAGCGAGACCCAACAAACCGTCATTGACTTTGCAAATGAAGCACAATGTCAACACAATGCAAAGATCTTGACAATAAGAAGTGACAACGGCACCAAGTTCAAGAACTACACTGTGGATGAGTTTCTTAGTGATGAGGGGATCAAGCATCAATATTCCGCACCCTACACCCCTCAACAAAACGGTGTCACAGAGAGGAAGAACCGGACGTTGATGGATGCGGCAAGGACCATGATGGCGGAGTTCAAATCTCCATACAACTTTTGGGCCGAAGCCATCAACACCGCATGTCATTCATCCAATCGGCTCTACCTCCGCAAGGGCTTGAACAAGACTCCATATGAGATACTCACCGGTAACAAGCCCAACCTCAAGTACTTTCGGTTGTTCCGGTGTAAGTGTTTCATTCTCAATAAAGGTGTTCGGTTGTCTAAGTTTGAGGCTAGAGCTTATGAGGGCATATTTGTTGGTTATGCTACAAACTCTCATGCTTACCGTGTCCTCAATAAATCCACGGGACTTATTGAGGAGACGTGTAACGTGGAGTTTGATGAGAATAACGGCTCCCAAGTGGAGCAAAGTGGCACTTGTGATGTAGGTGATGAAATTCGTCCTCAAGCCATAAGAAGAATGGGTGTTGGTTTTATCCTACCCATTGAGGAACCCCTTGTGGCGAAGGAGAAGGACAATGCTCCACTCAAGTGGAGCCATCACCAACCCAAGGCCCTGCGCTTCAAGAACAAAGTGAAGGCCCTCAATCTCATGAACAAGACCAAGGGCAGGATCATGCTCAAGACGATGTTGACACACCAAGTGATGCCGAAGGACAAGTTCTCTCCCCCGAGCAAGTTCAAGATCAAGAACATGCTCAAGACGGCGCTCAAGATGATCAAGTGACCGCTCCTCAACTCACCACCGAGGAGGAATTAGAGAGTCGCGCCGCCAAGATTGCTTCCAAGCTCTCCACCAAGGGTCATCTCATGAAGAATGTACTTGGAAGCATTCAAAAGGGGGTAAGCACTCGTAGACAATTGGCAAACTATTGTGAACATCACGCGTTTGTTTCTTGTGTTGAACCCCTAAAGGTATATGAAGCACTCAAAGATCCGAATTGGCTTAATGCCATGCATGAAGAACTCAACAACTTCGAGTACAACAAGGTGTGGAGGTTGGTGCCAAGGCCAACAGGGAACCACAATGTCATTGGGACCAAGTGGATTTTCAAGAACAAACAAGATGCTCATGGAACCATCATTCCCAACAAGGCAAGATTGCTGGCACAAGGTTACTCCCAAGTCGAGGGTATCGACTACGGTGAAACCTTTGCTCCCGTTGCTCGTCTTGAATCCATTCGATTGTTGATTGCTTATGCTTCTCATCACAACTTTAAGTTGCAAAAAATGGATGTGAAGAGTGCTTTTCTTAATGGTCCTATTAATGAGTTGGTTTACGTCAAACAACCCCCTGGGTTCGAGGATCCCTACTTTCCCGATCATGTGTATCAACTCGATAAGGCACTCTATGGCCTTAAACAAGCCCCACGTGCGTGGTATGACCACCTTACCGAGTTCCTACAAGATCGGGGGTTTGAAGTTGGGCTAATCGATCCCACTCTTTTTACTAAGAAGGTCAAAGGGGAGTTGTTTGTGTGCCAACTATATGTTGATGACATTGTCTTTGGTTCCCCTAACAAAGCTTTCAATGATGAATTTGCCGCACTAATGATCTCAAAGTTCAAGATGTCTTCCATGGGAGAGTTGAAGTTCTTTCTAGGTTTCGAAGTGAAGCAAAGAAGAGAAGGTACCTTCATCAACCAAGCCAAATACACTCAAGACATGCTCAAGAGATTCAAGCTAAGCGATGTCAAGCCGGCTTCCACTCCAATGCCTACTTAGTGCCAACTTGACATCGATCCCAATGGTAAAGCGGTGGATCAAAAGGTATATCGCTCCATGATTGGATCCTTGCTTTACCTTTGTGCATCTAGACCGGATATCATGTTGAGTGTGGGAATTTGTGCACGGTTTCAAGCCGCACCTAAGGAAAGCCACTTTGTGGTGGTCAGCGAATCTTCGATATTTGGCTCATACCCCAAACTTTGGCCTATGGTACCGAGAGGAGCAAACTTCAAGCTTGTTGGATATTTGGATCCGATTGGGCGGAGACAAAGTGGATATGAAGTCCACTTCGGAGGTGCCAATTCCTTGGTTGCTCTTTGGTAAGTTGGTCTTCCAAAAGCAAAGTTGTGTGTCTCTCGTCCACGAAGTGGAGTATGTAGCGGCGGTAGTTGTTGTGCACAACTCTTATGGATGAGGCAAACTTTAAAGGATTACGGTGTCATTTGTGACAAAGTGCCTCTTTGGTGTGACAATGAAAGTGCCATCAAGATTTCTCTCAACCCGGTGCAACACTTCAAGACGAAGCATATTGAGATTCGGTATCACTTCATCCGGGATCACATTAGGTGAGGGGAGATCGAGCTCAACTACGTCAACACTCATGATAACCTTGCAGATATCTTCACGAAGCCTTTGGATGAAGCAAGATTTCGCGAGTTAAGGCATGAGCTAAATATCATTGATTCGAGCAATGTTGCTTGAACCCTTGCACACCCCACCATACTCAACTTGTTATCTAGTTTAGGTGTAGGCATGGATATAGGGGGAGTGTTGTTCTCTCAATGAACTCTCCCTCCCCCCATTATGCATAAATCGATCAACTCTTTCACATTAGCCATTTTTTATGGTACTTGTGCTTCAAAGACGAGTTTTGGTCATGGGCCCAAGGATAATTCTTCGCGGTGCCATACCAATTGACTCAAACATAGGTGGCTCCGGCGACCGACCTCTCTTTGGAGAGGTGGTGTCTCGTGGTTGTTTTCGTGTTGTCGTTTGCCTTTCTGTCTTCATGTGTCGTGTGTTCTTGTGGTGTCGTGTTGCCTCGGAGTTTGTTTTTTCGTGCAAATACCTCTTTTTTGTGTGCTTGTAGCGTGCGACTTCCTGAGTTCACGGTACTACCGCGGCTAGCCACGGTACTACCGCGTTGAGAGGGCACGGTACTACCGCGCATGCGCGGCAGTAATTTTTTACTGCCGCCCAGGAGAGCGGTACTACCGCTCATGTGCGGTACTTCCGCCGAGCGGTACTACCGCGATGATCCACGGTACTACCGTGCCGCGAGTGAGCGTGGGGGTTATGACTCGGGCAGGGGAGTTCCAACTCCCCATACCCATTCACCTTTCTCTCTCCCCACGTCTCTCTCTCTCGCTCACGAACGTCGCCGGAGGTCCTCACCGGATCTCCGTCTCCGGCCACTCTCCTCGGATCCCGACCGGTGGGATCGTTCCCCACCACTCCCTCTTGCCATGGAACAAGGTTTTTTTTTCCCAAATCCCTCTCGTTCTTGGTTGTTCTTTCGCTTCTAGGTTCTTGGGGAGATGCTTGTTGTTCATGAGATTTTAGGCCAAATCTGTGCAAGAGTAGGATGTATGAGAGTCGAGTTGCGCAGGAATTATACTTGATATGTTGTCCTATGATAGATTTGATCAACCGTAGTACCGCCGAGGTTTCGCGGTTTTTCTCCGATTTGAACTAGGTTCGGATCTGACGCGGTGCGGTACTACCGCGCCCCGTGTGCGGTACTACCGCTCGCGTGGTACTACCGCCCGTCACGTGCGGTACTACCGCGCTAGCTGTGGCACTAAGACCCTACTACCGCTCCTAGACCCGGTACTACCGTGACTTCGCACGGTACTACCGCGACTTGGAGCGGTACTAGATTTTTAGTACCGCATCACTTGGCAGTACTTCCGTGGATCAAATCTTTCTCATGGCATTTAGCATGTATGTTTCCTAAGTGTTTCTTTTTCCTTGCCGAGGTCTTTTCTTTGATCCTTTTTGGTTGTCGTGTGTGTTTTGCGCTTTGTGTCTCAGGTGGTGGCTCTCGCCGTTCCAATCCCAGTCGCGACACTGGATCCAAGCGTTTGTGCAATCAAGATGAAGCATCAGAGGGCCCCAATGCCCCCAAGCGTCATGTCAAGACCGCCGCTGGCAGATACAAGGAACCCCTAAGAGCATGGACGAGATACCCTCCTCTGAGTACGTCCGTCTTAGGCAGATGAACCCATATGTGAATCCTCATGCTACCATCAGAGGCTGTGAGTTGTTCTGGACCAAGCAGCAGACTCTCATTTATCTGGATGTCATCAAGAACAAGCAGAATACCTACGTGGAGGTCAAGTGGATTGACATGCATCACATGAGGAAGGAAAAGTTTCATGAGTACTTTGGAGAGGCTCTGGACTTGGTGGAGCAGTATGGTATTGAGCATGTGATCTCCTTCCATCTGGACTTTGACCCTGAGCTTGTTTGTCAGTTCTTTGCCTAGGTGTACTTTCACCCTAGGGAGGAGCGGCGGATGACGTGGATGACCAACGGCTGTCAGTTGACTGCTACCTGGAAGGAGTTCATGGATCTGTTGCATGTTCCAGATGACGGACTCAACACTCCTGTTGGTGTTCGTCCCCATGCCAATTCTGAGTCTGCTAACAAGAACAAGCTCCAACAATACTATGTTGAGAAGGTGCTCGCCAATGGTAAGTCAGTTTGGGTGCTGAACTCCTTTCTGGATATCATGTATCACATCTTCCGCAACTCTCTGTTCCCGCACATTAGCGACAAGGATAAGGTTCATGCATATATGGTGGATATGATGCTCATGTGCGAGGAGGCCTGGGGTGTCTCAGACTCAGCCTCTTGATGTCTCACACATCATGTGGCATGAGCTTCGGTTTGTGGTGTTCAACCGCAAGGTGCCTATCTACGGGCCATACCTGTTTCTACTGATCTCCAAGACTTGGGAGAAGCTGTTCCCTGGGGATGAGTTCCTTGCACCAGAATGGACTAGGCATGATCCCATCAGTCTCCGTGTCAAGCCCAACTGGGCCAACACTACTACTCGTGCTGAGGCGTCTGCTGCTAGGAGCGCTGTTGGTGAGGAGGAGACTGGAGCAGAGAATGTTGCTGAGGACCATGCTGCTAGGTCTTCCCAGAGTTCCTCTGAGCCCTCGTGGGCCAAGAAGCTAAAGGACAAGATGAAGTCTCTCTTCTGCATGCAAGCTAAGGGGCAGTACATGACTCACGTTGCCTCCAAGGAGGCTCGCCGTCGTGACTTGCACATCCTGAGGGTCTTTGGTGAGGCTCATTCCAGCGGGTCAGAGAGGAACATCACTCCAGAGGCCGAGTGGATGGCGAAGCAGGGCTTCAAGTGGACTGATTCTAACAAGGACTTCGAGGAGGACATCCCTGCCGCCGAGTCTGAAGAGGAGCACTAGGATGATTTCTCCGCTTGAGCCACCCCGAGTGTGTAGGTGTCCTCTCTGCCTTTCTGGCGTCTCGATGCCAAAGGGGGAGAGAGTGTAGGGATTTGCTCGTGTGTCATTGTGTTTGGTGTGTTTGTTGTCTCGTTTGATCCTCGTTTCGTTTTCTTTGGTTTGGTTTGATACTTATCCTTCATATGGTGTAAGACATATGCACTTTATCCTATCTTAGCGAGCTTATGTTATATTGTGCTACCTATGTTTTATGCTCTTGATTAGTTGTTTAGCCTTATCATTGCCAGATATGCCTTGTCTCTAAAATATAGGGGGAGTGTTGATCCTAGTTGTGTGCCATGCAGTCCAATGCATCCATCTAGATTGCACACATCTAGGGGGAGCAAGTCTATATTTTAGAGAGGAGAGGTTTGCCTATGCTCTAGTTTATTTCCCTTTTGCGCAAATCCCGTATTGTCATCAATCCACCAAAAAGGGGGAGATTGTAAGTGCATATTTATCCCTAAGGTGTTTTGGTGATTGATGACAATGCTTTTGCGGACTAATCGTGTGCCTTGAGTTTCTCAGACACTTCTTCACTAGGCACAAGACGGTTTGGTACCCCTCGAAGACTATTGAAGACGGCGTTTCTCTACGTTACTTTTTGGTGGATTTGAGTCGTAGGAAAGCCGTACTATTAAGAGGGGGTCCGTGTCGGAAAGGTTTGGGTGGAATCATCACGTACACGTTCCCTTCCTTGTCTCCATCTTTCCCTTGCACTTCGGAGCATCCCCCGTTTATCCTCTTTGCGATAGTCTTGGCTGTTTGTTGCTGTGCTTGCGGTAGTACTGCTCCTTGGAGTGGTAGTACCGCAGGCACCTGCGGTAATACCGTGGCTCAGGCGCGGTAGTACCGCGGGAGCCCACGGTAGTACCGCTCCTCTGGAGCCGTACTGCGGTGGCCCCCAGGCCAAGTACCGCTGCGTTGCGGTAGTAGGGGCGGATGTAATTTTTTACATCCGCGCCTCCGCGGTAGTACTGCGCCTCATGCGTGGTAGTACCGTGCGCGGTCTGATCCAGCAGCCATGCGGTAGTACTGCTCTCCAGCGGTAGTACCGTGTCGGACTTTTGCACCGTTTGTTTTCCAGCAGAAGTAGGCACTGATGTAATTTTATTCATCTGCGCCCTTCCCAGGCTAGGGCTTTCCTGCCTTGCGGTAGTACCGCAAGGGGAGCGATAGTACCGCCGCTTCGTAGTAATCTTGCCCCTGCCAGCTCGCTCTAGCCCCGTCTTTCGAGCGGTAATCTTGTGGTCGCCCACGGTAGTATCGCGTGGCCTTGCGGTAGTACCACGCCTCTGGAGCGGTAGTACGCATGTCGCACGCTGGTTAAGTGGATAACGGTTGGATTTCATCCACCACTATAAAAGGGTCGTCTCCTACCTTTAGTTGACTAACTCTTCCAACCCTAAGCTCCATTGTTGCTCCAAGCTCCATTTTCCCCCGATCTCTCTCTCCCTAGCCAATCAAACTTGTTGATTTGCTCGGGATTTGTTGAGAAGGCCCCGATCTACACTTCCACCAAGAGAAATTTGATTCCCCCACTAATCCCTAGCAGATCTTGTTACTGTTGGGTGTTTGAGCACCCTAGACGGTTGAGGTCACCGTGAAGCCATAGTCCATTGTGGTGAAGCTTCGTGGTGTCGTTGGGAGCCTCCAATTAAGTTGTGGAGATTGCCCCAACCTTGTTTGTAAAGGTTCGGTCTCCGCCTTCAAGGGCACCAATAGTGGAATCACGGCATCTCGCATTGTGTGAGGGCGTGAGGAGAATACGGTGGCCCTAGTGGCTTCTTGGGGAGCATTGTGCCTCCACACCGCTCTAACGGAGACGTACTTCCCCTCAAAAGGAAGGAACTTCGGTAACACATCCTCATCTCCACCGGCTCCACTCTTGATTATCTCATCCTTTTACTTGTGCAAGCTTATTTGTGTTATATTCATTGCTTGCTTGTGTGGTTGTGGTTGTTGCATCATATAGGTTGTCCACCTAGTTGCATATCTAGACAACCTACTTTGATGCAAAGTTTAATTTGGTAAAGAAAAGCTAAAAATAGTTAGTTGCCTATTCACCCCCCCCCCTCTAGTCAACCATATCGATCCTTTCATCTAGCTACTATCGAAACTGAAATTGTTGACACCTAAAACCCTACAGAGCCAGCAACAGTGATGTGCCTGTGCACACAGACGAAGCTCCCGGTAGGGCGAGGCATGGCGCCCGCCCTACCTTGTTTTTGAGTAAAAAGAATTGTAGAGGTAGAAATGTTGAAATAAATAGAAAAGGCACAGTAAGAAAAGGTAATGACAGTAGAGGGTAGTTTCGTTTGGTTTACATAGATGTAACAACTCAACTTTGTCTTCTCAGCCGACATCGATTTCAATAGAACTCCCCGGCTCTTGGCAATATACTTAGTTAAAGGGTTGTACTAGATTGGATTAAAAACCAGTGCAACAATGTGACAAACACTAATGAATAGTGATCCACACAAGGGAGTCCATCACACTCTAATTTCAGGGCTCACAAATGGTCGCACCAATTTTACAGTAGCCCCACTTTGATCGCCTATGGCAAGAAGGTTGAAAATAACCAAAAGTACCTTTCTCAGCTCAACCTTAAATGCTCCTGGTATACCGGTGAAATAAAAAAGGAACAAATTTAAAAAATTATGAAAGTTATTTGGGGCAATCATTAAAGGATGTTTGGAGTGCTTGCAAAATTTCCTCACGAAATCAAATTCGTGGAAGTTGTGGCAAAAATAACAAAACCAAAGCTCCAAAATGGGTTCAAACGTACAATTTTTAGACCATCAATTTTGTTATTTTTTTCATAAATGTGATGTCATAATGAAACCTTGCAAGGACCAGAAAACATTCCTTAATGTTCGTCACAAAATAAACTATTTTTTTTTCAAAAAAAACATTTCTCTTTCGAATTTATTGTTCATTCGGGAACATATGAGCTCGCCAGCAGATACTCCTCCGAAAATAACATGCAATTTCATTTGTTTGATGCAGTGACAATTCAGATACATAGGTTCGTCTATGTTTGCAAAGGACTAAGAGTAAAAAGTGTTTTGGTCACCAAGCAAACATAATTCATGTAAACATTCTTATAATAAAACGGTCCCGTGGGACCCGATTTATTAAGCTAGGGAGTTAATGTGCGTGAAATTTTTGGAGTAAAATCGTTACAACCGTCTTCATTAGGGACCTAGCAAACACAAAGAGACACCACGCACACCGCCGAGAAAAATACACATCACCAAGATAACACCACAGCGTCATCGTCACCATTCCCCTACACGAGCCAGCCACTTCGACTTCATCATTGATGGCCTCCATGAAGCCCTCACCGCAGTAGAAACATGCATCCACAATAAGAACTTCCGGTCAGCCTCACGCGCTGATGACAAGGCATCTCGAGCACATAGGTAAGCTAGAAAGGAGGAGTTTGTAGATTGTGCTGCAAAGAACACCGAGAGGGTTGCATCTCCGACTCCACAACAACAAACAGACCTCCATGATCCCGTAAACACCCAAAGAGTCAACAAACACAACCATACTACAGCGCCCCTGTTGGGGAACGTAGTAATTTCAAAAAAAATCCTACGCACACGCAAGATCATTGTGATGCATAGCAACGAGAGGGGAGAGTGTTATCCACGTACCCTCGTAGATTGTAAGCGGAAGCGTTATGACAACACGGTTGATGTAGTCGTACGTCTCACGATCGACCAATCCTAGTACTGAATGTACGTCACCTCCGCGATCTGCACACGTTCAGCTCGGTGACGTCCCACGAACTCACGATCCAGTAGAGCTTCGAGGGAGAGCTTCGTCAGCACGACAGCGTGATGACGTGATGATGAATTTACCGGCACAGGGCTTCGCCTAAGCACTACGACGATATGACCAAGGTGGATTATGGTGGAGGGGGCCACCGCACACGGCTGAGAGATCAATGATCAACTTGTGTGTTCTAGGGTGCCCCCTGCCCCCGTATATAAAGGAGCAAGGGGGAGGCCGGCCGGCCTTGGGGCACACCAAGGAAAGGGGGGAGTCCTCCTCCTAGTGGGAGTAGGACTCCCCTTTCCTAGTCCAACTAGGAAGGAGGAAGGGGGAAGGAAGGAGAGGGAGAGAGGGAGGAAGAGGCGCCCCCTCCTAGTCAATCGGACTCAAGGGGCGCGCCAGCCCTAGGCCCTCTCCTCTCTCTCCCACAAGGCCCATGTTGGCCCATTATATCCCCCGGGGTTTTCGATAACCCCCCGGCACTTCGATAAATATCCGGTGACCCCCGGGACTCATCCGGTGTACGAATATAGTCGTCCAATATATCAATCTTTTGTCTCGACCATTTCGAGACTCCTCGTCATGTCCGTGATCACATCCGGGACTCCAAACTATCTTCTGTACATCAAAACACATAAACTCATAATACCGATCGTCACCGAATATTAAGCGTGCAGACCCTATGGGTTCGAGAACTATGTAGACATGACCAAGACTCATCTCCGGTCAATAACCAATAGCGGAACCTAGATGCTCATATTAGTTCCTACATATTCTAGGAAGATCTTTATTGGTCAAACCGCATAACAACATACGTTGTTCCCTTTGTCATCGGTATGTTACTTGCCCGAGATTCGGTCGTCGGTATCTCAATATCTAGTTCAATGTCATTACCGGCAAGTCTCTTTACTCGTTTCGTAATGCATCATCCCGCAACTAAATCATTAGTTACATTTCTTGCAAGGCTTATAGTGATGTGCATTACCGAGAGCGCCCAGAGATACCTCTCCGACAATCGGAGTGACAAATCCTAATCTTGATCTATGCCAACTCAACAAGTACCATCGGAGACACCTGTAGAGCAACTTTATAATCACCCAGTTACGTTGTGATATTTGGTAGCACACAAAGTGTTCCTCTGGTATTCAGGAGTTGCATAATCTTATATTCAGAGGAACATGTATAAGTCATGAAGAAAGCAATAGCAATATACTAAACGATCAAATGATAAGCTAACGGAATGGGTCAAGTCAATCACATCATTCTCTAATGAAGTGATCCCATTAATCAAATGAAAACTCATGTCTATTGGTAGGAAATGTAACCATCTTTGATTCAACGAGCTAGTCAAGTAGAGGCATACTAGTGACACTCTGTTTGTCTATGTATTCACACATGTACTAAGTTTTCGGTTAATACAATTCTAGCATGAATAATAAACATTTATCATGATATAAGGAAATATAAATAACAACTTTATTATTGCCTCTAGGGCATATTTCCTTCAGTCTCCCACTTGCACTAGAGTCAATAATCTAGTTTACACAGTAATGATTCTAACACCCATGGTGTCTTGGTGCTGATCATGTTTTGCTCGTGAGAGAGGCTTAGTCAACGGGTCTGCAACATTCAGATCCGTATGTATCTTGCAAATCTCTATGTCTCCCTCCTTGACTTGATCGCAGACGGAATTGAAGCGTCTTTTGATGTGCTTGGTTCTCTTGTGAAATCTAGATTCCTTTGCCAAGGCAATTGCACCAGTATTGTCACAAAAGATTTTCATTGGACCCGATGCACTAGGTATGACACATAGATCGGATATGAACTCCTTCATCCAGACTCCTTCATTTGCTGCTTCCGAAGCAGCTATGAACTCCGCTTCATACGTATATCCCTCCACGACGCTTTGCTTAGAACTACACCAACTGACAGCTCCACCGTTCAATATAAATATGTATCCGGTTTGTGACTTAGAGTCATCCGAATCGGTGTCAAAGCTTGCATCGACGTAACCATTTACGACGAGCTCTTTGTCACCTCCATAAACGAGAAACATACCCTTAGTCGTTTTCAGGTATTTCAGATGTTCTTGACCGCTGTCCAATGATCCACTCTGGATTACTTTGGTACCTCCTGCTAAACTTATAGCAAGGCACACATCTGGTCTGGTACATAGCATTGCATACATGATGGAGCCTATGGCTGAAGCATAGGGAACACCTTTCATTTTCTCTCTATCTTCTGCAGTGGTCGGGCATTGAGTCTGACTCAACTTCAGACCTTGTAACACAGGCAAGAACCCTTTATTTGCTTGATCCATTTTGAACTTCTTCAAAACTTTGTCAAGGTATGTGCTCTGTGAAAGTCCAATTAAGCGTCTTGATCTATCTCTATAGATCTTAATGCCCAATATATAAGCAACTTCACCGAGGTCTTTCATTGAAAAACTCTTATTCAACTATCCTTTTATGCTATCCAGAAATTCTATATCATTTCCAATCAACAATATGTCATCCAGACATAATATTAGAAATGCTACAGAGCTCCCACTCACTTTCTTGTAAATATAGGCTTCTCCAAAAGTCTGTATAAAACCATATGCTTTGATCACACTATCAAAACGTTTATTCCAACTCCGAGATGCTTGCACCAGTCCATAAATGGATCGCTGGAGCTTGCACACTTTGTTAGCACCCTTTGGATTGATAAAACCTTTAGGTTGCATCATATACAACTCTTCTTCCAGAAATCCGTTCAGGAATGCAGTTTTGACATCCATTTGCCAAATTTCATAATCATAAAATGCGGCAATTGCTAACATGATTTGGACAGACTTAAGCATCGCTACGGGTGAGAAAGTCTCATCGTAGTCAACCCCTTGAACTTGTCGAAAACCTTTCGCAACAAGTCGAGCTTTGTAGAACGATAACATTACCGTCGATGTCGGTCTTCTTCTTGAAGATCCATTTATTCTCGATGGCTTGCCGATCATCGGGCAAGTCAACCAAAGTCCACACTTTGTTCTCATAAATGGATCCCATCTCAGATTTCATGGCCTCAAGCCATTTTGCGGAATCTGGGCTCACCATCGCTTCTTCATAGTTCGTAGGTTCGCCATGGTCAAGTAACATGACTTCTAGAACAGGATTAACATACCACTCTGGTGCGGATCTTACTCTGGTTGACCTACGAGGTTCGGTAGTAACTTGATCTGAAGTTTCATTATCAATATCATTAGCTTCCTCACTAATTGGTGTAGGTGTCACAGGAACCGGTTTCTGTGATGAACTACTTTCCAATAAGGGAGCAGGTACAGTTACCTCATCAAGTTCTACTTTCCTCCCAATCACTTCTTTCGAGAGAAACTCCTTCTCTAGAAAGGATCCATTCTTAGCAACGAATGTATTGCCTTCGGATCTGTGATAGAAGGTGTACCCAACAGTCTCCTTTGGGTATCCTATGAAGACACATTTCTCCAATTTGGTTTCGAGCTTATCAGGTTGAAGCTTTTTCACATAAGCATCGCAGCCCCAAACTTTAAGAAACGACAACTTTGGTTTCTTGCTAAACCATAGTTCATAAGGTGTCATCTCAACGGATTTAGATGGTGCCCTATTTAACGTGAATGTAGCCATCTCTAAAGCATAACCCCAAAACGATAGCGTTAAATCAGTAAGAGACATCATAGGTCGCACCATATCCAGTAAAGTACGATTACGAAGTTCGGACACACCATTATGATGTGGTGTTCCGGGTGGCGTGAGTTGCGAAACTATTTCACATTATTTCAAATGAAGACCAAACTCGTAACTCAAATATTCTCCTCCACGATCAGATCGTAGAAACTTTATTTTCTTGTTATGATGATTTTCCACTTTACTCTGAAATTCTTTGAACTTTTCAAATGTTTCAGACTTATGCTTCATCAAGTAGATATACCCATATCTGCTCAAATCATCTGTGAAGGTGAGAAAATAACGATACCTGCCGCGAGCTTCAATATTCATTGGACCACATACATCAGTATGTATGATTTCCAACAAATCTTTTGCTCGCTCCATTGTTCCGGAGAATGGAGTTTTAGTCATCTTGCCCATGAGGCATGGTTTGCAAGTACCAAGTGATTCATAATCAAGTGATTCCAAAAGTCCATCGAAATGGAGTTTCTTCATGCGCTTTACACCAATATGACCTAAACGGCAGTGCCACAAATAAGTTGCACTATCATTATCAACTCTGCATCTTTTGGCTTCAATATTATGAATATGTGTATCACTACTATTGAGATTCAATAAAAATAGACCACTCTTCAAGGGTGCATGACCATAAAAGATATTACTCGTATAAATAGAACAACCATTATTCTCTGATTTAAATGAATAACCGTCTCGCATCAAACAAGATCCACATATAATGTTCATGCTCAACGCTGGCACCAAATAACAATTATTCAGGTCTAAAACTAATCCCGATGGTAGATGTAGAGGTAGCGTGCCGACCGCGATCACATCGACTTTGGAACCATTTCCCACGCGCATCGACACCTCGTCCTTAGCCAATCTTCGCTTAATCCGTAGTCCCTGTTTTGAGTTGCAAATATTAGCAACAGAACCAGTATCAAATACCCAGGTGCTACTACGAGCATTAGTAAGGTACACATCAATAACATGTATATCACATATACCTTTGTTCACCTTGTCATCCTTCTTATCCGCCAAATACTTGGGGCAGTTCCGCTTCCAGTGACCAGTCCCTTTGCAGTAGAAGCACTCAGTCTCAGGCTTAGGTCCAGACTTGGGTTTCTTCAGTTGAGCAGCAACTTGCTTGCTGTTCTTCTTGAAGTTCCCCTTCTTTCCTTTACCCTTTTTCTTGAAACTGGTGGTCTTGTTGACCATCAACACTTGATGCTCCTTCTTGATTTCTACCTCCACACCCTTTAGCATCACGAAGAGCTCGCGAAGAGTTCATCACGAAGGTCTTGTAGCTTGGTGGAAGTGATTGAAGAATTCTGTCAATGACACTATCATCCGGAAGATTAACTCCTAGTTGAATCAAGTGTTTGTTATACCCAGACATTTTGAGTATATGCTCACTGACAGAACTATTCTCCTCCATCTTGTAGCTGTAGAACTTATTGGAGACTTCATATCTCTCAATCCGGGCATTTGCTTGAAATATTAACTTCAACTCCTGGAACATCTCATATGCTCCATGACGTTCAAAAAGTCGTTGAAGTCCCGGTTAAAAGCCGTAAAGCATGGCACACTGAACTATCGAGTAGTCATCAGCTTTGCTCTGCCAGACGTTCATAACATCTGGTGTTGCTCCTGCAGCGGGTTTGGCACCTAGCGGTGCTTCCAGGATGTAATTCTTCTGTGCAACAATGAGGATAATCCTCAAGTTACGGACCCAGTCCGTGTAGTTGCTACCATCATCTTTCAACTTAGCTTTCTCTAGGAACGCATTAAAATTCAACGGAACAACAGCACGGGCCATCTATCTACAACAACATAGACATGCAAAATACTATCAGGTACTAAGTTCATGATATATTAAAGTTCAATTAATCAAATTACTTAAGAACTCCCACTTAGATAGACATCCCTCTAATCATCTAAGTGATCACGTGATCCATATCAACTAAACCATGTCCGACCATCACGTGTGATGGAGTAGTTTTCAATGGTGAAAATCATAATGTTGATCATATCTACTATATGATTCACGCTCGACCTTTCGGTCTCAGTGTTCCGAGGCCATATCTGCATATGCTAGGCTCATCAAGATTAACCCGAGTATTCTGCGTGTGCAAAACTGGCTTGCACCCGTTGTATGTGAACGTAGAGCTTATCACACCCGATCATCACGTGGTGTCTCGGCACGATGAACTTTCGCAATGCTGCATACTCAGGGAGAACACTTATACCTTGAAATTTAGTGAGAGATCATCTTATAATGCTACCTCGATCTAAGCAAAATAAGATGCATAAAGGATAAACATCACATGCAATCAATATAAGTGATATGCTATGGCCATCATCATTTTGTGCCTTTGATCTCCATCTCCAAAGCACCGTCACGATCATCATCGTCACCGGCGCGACACCTCGATCTCCATCGTAGCACCGTTGTCGTCTCGCCAACTATTGCTTCTACGACTATCGCTACCGCTTAGTGATAAAGTAAAGCAATTACAGGGCAATTGCATTTCATACAATAAAGCGACAACCATATGGCTCCTGCCAGTTGCCGATAACTTTGTTACAAAACATGATCATCTCATACAATAAAATTTAGCAACATGTCTTGACCATATCACATCACAACATGCCCTGAAAAAACAAGTTAGACGTCCTCTACTTTGTTGTTGCAAGTTTTACGTGGCTGCTACGGGCTGAGCAAGAACCGTTCTTACCTACGCATCAAAACCACAACGATATTTCATCAAGTATGTGTTGTTTTAACCTTCAACAAGGACCGGGCGTAGCCACACTCCATTCAACTAAAGTTGGAGAAACTGACACCCGCCAGCCACCTGTGTGCGAAGCACGTCGGTAGAACCAGTCTCGCGTAAGCGTACGCGTATTGTCGGTCCGAGCCGCTTCATCCAACAATACCGCCGAATCAAAGTATGGCATGCTGGTAAGCAGTATGACTAGTATTGCCCAAAACTCACTTGTGTTCTACTCGTGCATATAACATCTACACATAAACCTGGCTCTGATACCACTGTTGGGGAACGTACTAATTTCCAAAAAATCGTACGCACACGCAAGATCATGGTGATGCCTAGCAATGAGATGGGAGAGTGTTGTCCATGTACCCTCATAGACCGAAAGTGGAAGCGTTATGACAACGCGGTTGATGTAGTCGTACCTCTTCACGATCGACCGATCCTAGTACCGAATGTACGGCACCTCCGTGATCTGCACACGTTCAGCTCGGTGACGACCCACGAACTCACGATCCAGTAGAGCTTCGTGGGAGAGCTTCATCAGCATGACGGCGTGATGACGGTGATGATGAAATTACCGGTGCAGGGCTTCGCCTAAGCACTACGACAATATGACCGAGGTGGATTATGGTGGAGGGGGGCACCACACACGGCTAAGAGATCAATGATCAACTTGTGTGTTCTAGGTTGGCCCCCTACCCTCGTATATAAAGGAGAAAGGGGGAGGCCGGCCGGCCTTGGGGCGCGCCAAGGAGAGGGGGGAGTCCTCCTCCTAGTGGGAGTAGGACTCCCCTTTCCTAGTCCAACTAGGAAGGAGGAAGGTGGAAGGAAGGAGAGGGAGAGAGGGAGGAAAGAGGGGGCGCCGCCCCCCCTCCTTGTCCAATTCGGACTCCAAAGGGGGGGGGGCAGCCCTAGGCCCTCTCCTCTCTCTCCCACAAGGCCCATGTTGGCCCATTATGTCCCCCCGGGGTTTCCGATAACCCCCCGGCACTCTGATAAATATCCGGTGACCCCCGAAACTCATCCGGTGTCTGAATATAGTCGTCCAATATATCAATCTTTATGTCTCGACCATTTCGAGACCCCTCGTCATGTCTATGATCACATCCGGGACTCCGAACTATCTTCGGTACATCAAAACACATAAACTCATAATACCGATCGTCACCGAACGTTAAGCGTGCGGACCCTACGGGTTCAAGAACTATGTAGACATGACCGAGACTCATCTACGGTCAATAACCAATAGCGGAACCTGGATGCTCATATTGGTTCCTACATATTCTACGAAGATCTTTATCGTTCAAACCGCATAACAACATACGTTGTTCCCTTTGTCATCGGTATGTTACTTGCCCGAGATTCGATCGTCGGTATCTCAATATCTAGTTCAATCTCGTTACCGGCAAGTATCTTTACTCGTTCCGTAATGCATCATCCCACAACTAACTCATTAGTTACATTTTCTTGCAAGGCTTATAGTGATGTGCATTACCGAGAGGGACCAGAGATACCTCTCCGACAATTGGAGTGACAAATCTTATGCCAACTCAACAAGTACCATCGGAGACACCTGTAGAGCACCTTTATAATCACCCAGTTATGTTGTGACGTTTGGTAGCACACAAAGTGTTCCTTCGGTATTCGGGACTTGCATAATCTCATAGTCATAGGAACATGTATACGTCATGAAGAAAGCAATAGCAACATACTAAACGATCAAATGCTAAGCTAACGGAATGGGTCAAGTCAATCACATCATTCTCTAATGATGTGATCCCGTTAATCAAATGACAACTCCTGTCTATGGTTAGGAAACATAACCATCTTTGATTCAACGAGCTAGTCAAGTAGAGGCATACTAGTGACACTCTGTTTGTCTATGTATTCACACATGTACTAAGTTTCCGGCTAATACAATTCTAGCATGAATAATAAACATTTATCATGTTATAAGGAAATATAAATAACAACTTTATTATTGCCTCTAGGGTATATTTCCTTCAGCCCCCCCCCCCAAAAAAGCTAGAACCAACTCCAAGGTGACGCCCAGAGTGAACACGCCATGGAATCACACTATCAACCGCTGTGGGGAATCTGGATTCAAGGTTTTTCCCCAATCAAAGAAAATGAGCTGCAAGAATGATGATGTAACTTAATCAAATATACAGGTTCAATTAAAACATTAATTTTTAATAAAATTACAATTATAACATTATAGCCCTATTAATATGACTTCTCGTGTAAATGCATTTTTTATTCTATCATAGCCGTTGGTTGGGAGTATGGCGTTTTGGATCTTGACCTTCATGGAGGCCAATTTTGTAAAAAAATATCAAAATTTGAAATTTTCTCTTTCAAAAAAAAAACTAAAAAAATTATATAAGTAAACAAGGATGTGAGGTGTACATTTGTAAAATTTCAGGATGAAATACAGTTGTAATGCCACCTGTACAAAAAAAGGCAAATTCATGGTCTAGGAGAATTAATAGTATCGTGTGGTAAAAAAGCTCCAGATTTATTTCTATTTGCATAGTCTAACGTATCTCGTCCTGAAAATTTACACGTTTATGCATTATGCCTTCATCTATCTTTGTATTTTTTCAGAATTTTTGAAATGTAAAAATATGAATTTTCATGAATTTTGAATTTTTCATTAGGAGGCCTGCATGGAGCTTGGCCTCTGAAAGCAATTTTTGGTTGGACAAATCCTATATACTTAAGTAGTTGATCCCAACTAGTCTATTTATCTCAACATGCACACGTGTCACATCATCACACATGCCATCTCATCAACTCCACTAATTTTATTTCTCTTAACATGCAAGCATGAAAATGCTACCTATACTAATTCTCTTAACATGCACACATCCCACTTTATCGACCTTTCATTTCTCCTAACATGCATGACAAATACTACTTAATCTATGTACTTAAGTAATTGGTCTCCGCTAGTATTTTTATCTCAACATGCACATGTACCACGTCATCACACATATCATCTCATCAACTTCACTAATTTTATTTCTCTCACCATGCATGCATGCAAATGCTACGAGTACTAATTCTCTCAACATGCACACAACCCACTTTATCAACTCCACTACTTTCATTTCTGTCAACATGCATGACAAATACTACTTAATACTCCCTCTATTTTTATTTAGTCCGCGTATTAGTTTTGGGCAAAGTCAAGATTTGTAACTTTGACAAAGCTTATAAACAAAAATATTAACATATGAAATAACAAATCAATACTATTAGATTCATTATTGAATGTACTTTCACATCGTATACATTTTTTATGATAAATGTTTATATTGTTTTCTATAAACTTGGTCAAACTTTACAAAGTTTGACTTCAGTCAAATCTAATATACAGAGTAAATAAAAACAAAGAGAGTAATTTTGTTATAACTATATAATAATTCAATACTCCCTCCGCCCCAAAATGCAAGATCATTTTTGACACCATGACATTTTAGGACAGAGGAAGTACAACATATCATGTGTATTTTTTTATCTTTAGTGTCATATTCAAATTCAAGACAACAAAATCTCATCAAAACAACATATTACAACCAAAACCCGTGTGTTCCCGTCGAAACACGTGGGGGGAGGGGGGATCATCTAATTGTACCTATTTCGTAGTCAAGCATCTCAAAAATGTTCTGCATGCTTTTCAACTGCTCCATTTCTCTTTGGCAGATGTTGCTTCTTTACCACTCGGCCGTCTATCAAACCCTTTCCGGACCTCCGCCGCTCCACCCGGTCGTCTCGCCGCTTTGCCTACGCCACCATTCCTTTTCTTGTTCGTCTGCCGCGCATGTACCATCCGCACCTGGGGATTTCGTCTGTGGGAGTCGCCATACCCGACAAGTGTTTGGTGAAGTGCATGTGCTACAATTTTGACAACTAGGTACTCGTTTGGTTGCTCGCATCATTTTTTGCCCATTTGCATACTTGTAACAGTTGGGCCTAGCTGAGCATATGCAGGCAAAAAACCAACATCTGCATGTTGATTGGTTGCTTGCATGTCCTCTCTCTGCATCGTAGCGACGCCTCTATGCACCGCGTTTGGTTGCTCGCATTGTATGTGCTCACACGAGTGCATGTTGTTTGGTTACATACGAGCATAGAGTGGTGCTCACCTTGTACTCTACTTGGTGAGCTTATCAATACTACTACACCTTACACACATTCACACCGAGCACACCAATGCCACAACACTGCTATGACAATGAAATGGACGAATATGATGAAGTTCTTTAGCCCTAACGGTCGATCCACGTTGCTAACCTCAGCCTTGTTGCATGAATGCTCGCACACATACTTGGAGTAAGCATTTCTGCCGCCTGCCTAGTCTTAAACCCTCCTCTGTGGTTGTTGTCGCCGTACCGTGAAACTTGTTCGTTGCAGACTTCCCATGAACTATAAACCCCTGGAACCCTACCTTTGAACACCACATACCACTTGCTAGCCTCTGTAGTACCGCGCAACTTTCACCGGTGCATTAAACCCACCATATACCCTTCCTCAAAACAACCACCATACCTACCTATTATGGCATTTCCATAGCCATTCTGAGATATATTGCCATGCAACTTCCACCCTTCCGTTTATTATGACACGCACCATCATTGTCATATTGCTTTGCATGATCGTAAGATAGCTAGCATGATATTTTCATGGCTTGTCCTTTTTTTTATATCGTTGCTTGATACGTCTCCAACGTATCTATAATTTTTGATTTCTCCATGCTATATTATCTACTGTTTTGGACATTATTGGGCTTTATTATCCACTTTTATATTATTTTTGGGACTAACCTATTGACCCAGAGCCAAGTGCCAGTTCCTGTTTTTTTCCCTTGTTTCAGTGTTTCGAAGAAAAGGAATATCAAACGGAGTCGAAACGGAATGAAATCAACTGGAGAAGTTATTTTTGGAAGGAAAGCTACCGGAAAAACTTGGAGTGCACGTCAGGAAAGAAACGAGGGAGCCACGAGGCAGGGGGCGCGCCCTACCCCCCAGGCGCGCCCTCCACCCTCGTGGGCCTTTCGTGGCTCCCTTGACGTACTTCTTCCTCCTATATATACCCATATACCCTAAAAACTTCGGGGAACAGAAGAGATCTGGAGTTCCGCCGCCGCAAGCCTCTGTAGCCACCAAAAGTCAGTCGGGACCCTGTTCCTGCACTCTGCCGGAGGGGGGAACCCTCACCGGTGGCCATCTTAATCATCCTGGCGCTCTCCATGACGAGGAGGGAGTAGTTCACCCTCGGGGCTGAGGGTATGTACCAGTAGCTATGTGTGTGATCTCTCTCTCTCTCTCTCTCTCTCTCTCTCTCTCTCTCTCGTGTTCTTGATTTGGCACGATCTTGATGTATCGCGAGCTTTGCTATTATAGTTGGATCTTATGTTGCTTCTCCCCCTATACTCTCTTGTAATGGATTGAGTTTTCCCTTTGAAGTAATCTTATCGGATTGAGTCTTTAATGATTTGAGAACACTTGATGTATGTCTTGCCGTGCGTATATGTGGTGACAATGGGATATCACGTGATTTACTTGATGTATGGTTTGGTGATCAACTCGCGGGTTCCACCCATGAACTTATGCATAGGGGTTGGCACACCTTTTCGTCTTGATTCTCCGGTAGAAACTTTGGGGCACTCTTTGAGGTTCTATGTGTTGGTTGAATAGATGAATCTGAGATTGTGTGATGCATATCGTATAATCATACCCACGGATACTTGAGGTGACATTGGAGTATCTAGGTGACGTTAGGGTTTTGGTTGATTTGTGTCTTAAGGTGTTATTCTAGTACGAACTCTAGGGCTGTTTGTGACACTTATAGGAATAGCCCAACGGATTGATTGGAAAGAATAACTTTGAGGTGGTTTCATACCCTACCATAATCTCTTCGTTTGTTCTCCACTATTAGTGACTTTGGAGTGACTCTTTGTTGCATGTTGAGGGATAGTTATATGATCCAATTATGTTATTATTGTCGAGAGAACTTGCACTAGTGAAAGTATGAACCCTAGGCCTTGTTTCCTAGTATTGCAATACCGTTTACGCTCACTTTTATCATTAGTTACCTTGCTGTTTTTATATTTTCAGATTACAAAACCTATATCTACCATCCATATTGCACTTGTATCACCATCTCTTCGCCGAACTAGTGCACCTATACAATTTACCATTGTATTGGCTGTGTTGGGGACACAAGAGACTCTTTGTTATTTGGTTGCAGGGTTGCTTGAGAGAGACCATCTTTATCCTACGCCTCCCATGGATTGATAAACCTTAGGTCATCCACTTGAGGGAAATTTGCTACTGTCCTATAAACCTCTGCACTTGGAG
The DNA here is from genome assembly GCA_021605205.1 of Aegilops longissima. Classification (NCBI taxonomy): domain Eukaryota; kingdom Viridiplantae; phylum Streptophyta; class Magnoliopsida; order Poales; family Poaceae; genus Aegilops; species Aegilops longissima. Next base: position 559,905,846 of record CM038678.1, read on the forward strand.
GCCCAACAACGTCTACAAACCTTTGAAGGTTGTGTAGTAGACATGAAGCTCTTTTCTGGCGCCGTTGCCGGGGAGGTGAGTGCTTGAAGGTATATCTTTAGATCTTGCAATCGAATCTTTTTGTTTCTTGTTTTAGCACTAGTTTATTTTATAAAAGAAAACTACAAAAAATGGAATTGAGTTTGTCTCGTACGCTTCATCTTTTTAATATCTTTCGTGAGTATGATGGAAAAGAAAATTGTGCCACAGTGTTAGAATAAAAATGCACTAAAATGCTTGGCACTAAATCTTTGAATGATGAGCATGATTGCAATGTTGTTAGTATGAACTCCTTGAATATCCATGGTAATAATGATGATTGCACTAGTTATGATGAAAATGTCTCCTATAAACATGTCAATTTTTGTGGAGTGCATTGGGTTTGCAAGTACACACCAAATAGGGAAGATAGATATTGCAAAAGGCATAAGTACTTGGAAACTAAATGGTTGCAAGAAAGGCTAAATGTGAGTGCTGAAATTTTAAAATATCTTTATCGTACTTGTGAACTTTGCAATGAACATGGTCATTTAAATATCAATTGCAAATTGTTTCATGATCGAATCGTGTCCAAAAATTGTGATGAATTGATTTCCCTTGCACAACATAATGAACTTAGTTTGCTTTTGGGTTATGAAGTAATGAAACGTCAAACTAAGCATATTCCAGAATATAACCTTGACAAATTCCTCGATATTGATCTAGAAGAGATTTATATGTATTGTGCGGTGAATTGCATTGAAAATCCTTATATTGCCAATTACATAAAGAGAAGAAAACAAATAGAAGATGAAGAGAATACTAACAAAAGGGAAGAGACTTCCCAATATCCCCCTATTATTTCTTATGATGAATCAGGTAATGAGGAGGAGCCTTCTATTCAACCAATCTCATTAATAAGGAGCTCCAAAAAGAGGATTGAACCGTCACATGATGTGGTGAAGAAGAATAGAAGAAAAAGGAAGAGAGGTAAAAAGGTATCTCTCCCAAATAATGTTGCTTCTATTATTGTTGTTCCTCATGAAAATGAATCAAAAATAATTATGGAAGATGTTGCACTTGATGATGATCTCGTTATGCCTATTGCTTGTTGTGATGATTATGATTGGGAAGATAATGACCTCTTATGATCTTGAAAATATTTTTGGCACTTGCTTGGAAGAATATGATAATTGCTATACTATTGGTGCTATCCATACTATTAATGATGAGAGTGATTATGCTTATGATATGAAAAGGCCCAAGCTTGGGGAAGCTATGTTCGATGAAGATGTTTTTGAGAATATATTTTCTGCAATTAATGTTTGTCCCAAGCTTGGGGATGCTACGTTTAATGAATATGATATTTTTAGCCTCCCAAGTTTTGATATGCAAATTTATAATGACGATAGCATGCCTCCTACTTATGATGATTATATTGATGAAAGTGGGTTTGGAAGAGTGTCAACTTTAGGAAGTAGTGATCCCACTATTTTGGAGGATGTTGAATCTTATAATATTTATGAAAGTGGATTTGGAGAGGTCATGACTTTATTTAGTGATGTATCCACTATTTTGGAAGAGGTTTCAATTGATTATGATGAGAACAAAGTTGCTACTTATGATGATTATTGTGATGAAAGTTATGCTATAAAAAGTAGTGATGATTATATTTATAAAAATTGTCATGATTATGATTACCCTTTTTCTGAACATTGCTCTTTTAATGTGGAAACAATTTATAGTATTCAAGTCTCTTATGATACTCCCACTATTCCGAATGAGAAGAATTTTGCTTATGTGGAGAGTAGTAAAGTTTCTATGCTTGTAGATCATGAAAAGAATGCTTTACGTGCTGGTTATATTTTTGAATTCATTAATGATGCTACTGAAAATTATTATGAGGGAGGAATATATGCTTGTAGGAATTGCAATAATATCAAGTTTCCTCTCTATGTGCTTAAAGTTTTGAAGTTATGCTTGTTTTGCCTTCCTATGATAGTTGATTATTGTTCCCATAAGTTGTTTGCTCACAAAATCCCTATGCATAGGAAGTGGGTTAGACTTAAATGTTCTAGTCATATTCTTCATGATGCTCTCTTTATGTTTCAATTCTTATCTTTTATGTGAGCATCATTGAAATCATCATGCCTAGCTAGGGGCGTTAAACGATAGCGCTTGTTGGGAGGCAACCCAATTTTATTTTAGTTTCTTGCTTTTTGGTTATTTTTAGTAATAAATAATCCATCTAGCTTCTGTTTAGATGTGGTTTTATGTTTTAATTAGTGTTTTGCCAAGTAGAACCTTTGGGAAGACTTGGGTGAAGTCTTTATGATCATGCTGTAAAAACAGAAACTTTAGCGCTCACGAGATTAGCTTCAAATTTTTACTGGAGAGTGATATTTAGTTGATTCTTTTTGCAGATGATTATTAGACAAATTCCTCAGGTCCACCAATTTATTTTAGAATTTTTGGAGTTCCATAAGTTTGCGTTAGTTACATATTACTACAGACTGTTATGTTTTTGACAAATTCTGTTTTCATTGTGTTGTTTGCTTATTTTGATGAATCTATGGCTAGTAAAATAGTTTATAAACCATATAGAAGTTGGAATACAGTAGGTTTAACACAAATATAAATAAAGAATGAGTTCATTACAGTACCTTGAAGTGGTGTTTTGTTTTCTTTCGCTAACGGAGCTTACGAGTTTTCTGTTAAGTTTTGTGTTGTGAAGTTTTCAAGTTTTGGGTAAAGATTCGATGGACTATGGAATAAGGAGTGGCAAGAGCCTAAGCTTGGGGATTCCCAAGGCACCCCAAGGTAATATTCAAGGATAACCAAGAGCCTAAGCTTGGGGATGCCCCGGAAGGCATCCTCTCTTTCGTCTTCGTTCATCGGTAACTTTACTTGGACTATATTTTTATTCACCACATGATATGTGTTTTTCTTGGAGAGGCATTTTATTTTGTTATTATTTGCTTGCTGTTATTTATATTAATGGTCTGCATCTTTATTTTCAATAAAATTTTCAAGTATAGCCTTTACTATGCTTATTTTGCAAGTATACATGTTGCTGTTTGAAAACAGAAAGTTTACCGCTGTTGCAAAAATTCCCTAGAAAAGTCAGAATGTGATAAAATGTTGAAAACTTTTGCATAATAAGCTCTGATAAATTTACTACAGTGGGAATTTTATTTCATAATTTTTGGAGCTTGGGAAGTATGGATCTTGCTGCACTCTTTACAGACTGTCCTGTTTAGGCAGATTGCTGTTATGTTTGCATTGTTTGCATATGTTTGCTTGTTTAATGATTCTATTTGAGGATAGGACTATTAAATATGCAGATGCATTTAGTATTCAATGTTGAATAATAATTTTAGTGATTTGCTACAGTATAATATGATAAGGTTTTTGCATTGGTTTATGCTAACTTATCTCACGAGTCCTTGTTGAGTTTAGTGTGGATGAAGCTTTTGAGATTTAGGAAACCGTGATATGAGAGGAATTAGGGAGACACAAAAGCTCAAGCTTGGGTATGCCCAAGGCACCCCAAGATAATATTTCAAGAAGTATCAAGCATCTAAGCTTGGGGATGCCCCGGTAGGCATCCCACCTTTCTTCTTCAACAATTATCGGTTAGTATCGGTTGAACCTAAGTTTTTGCTTCTTCACATGATGTGTGCTATCCTTGAAATGTAATTTTATTTTGCCTTGCTTGCTGTTGGAATAAAGTACTAAGAACTTAAATTATTAAATGGGAGAGTCTTCACATAACTGCATAATTATCCGACTACTCATTGATCTTCACTTATATCTTTCGGAGTAGTTTTGTTATTGCTCTAGTACTTCACTTATATCTTTTACAGCACGGCGGTGGTTTTGTTTTATAGAAACTATTATTCTATCATGCTTCACTTATATTATTTTGAGAGTCTTAAACAGCATGGTAATGTGCTTCATCCTAATATGCTAGGTATTCAAGAATAGTAAAAACTTTCTTATGAGTGTATTGAATACTATGAGAAGATTGATGCTTGATAATTGTTTTGAGATATGGAGATGGTGATATTAGAGTCATGCTAGTTGAGTAGTTGTGAATTTGAGAGATACTTGTGTTAAAGTTTGTGATTCCCGTAGCATGCACGTATGGTGAACCGTTATGTGATGAAGTCGGAGCATGATTTATTTATTGATTGTCTTCCTTATGAGTGGCGGTCGGGGACGAGCGATGGTCTTTACCTACCAATCTATCCCCCTAGGAGCATGCACGTAATACTTTGCTTTGATAACTTGTAGATTTTTGCAATAAGTATATGATTTTTTCATGACTAATGTTGAGTCTATGGATTATACGCACTTTCTTCCTTCCACCATTGCTAGCCTCTCTAATACCGCGCACCTTTCGCCGGTATCATACACCCACCATATACCTTCCTCAAAACAGCCACCATACCTACCTATCATCGCATTTCCATAGCCATTCGAGATATATTGCCATGCAACTTTCCACCGTTCCGTTTATTATGACACGCTCCATCATTGTTATATCGCTTTGCATGATCATGTAGTTGACATTGTATTTGTGGCAAAGCCACTATTCATAATTCTTTCATACATGTCACTCTTGACTCATTGCATATCCCGGTACACCGCCAGAGGCATTCATATAGAGTCATCTCTTGTTCTAAGTATTGATGTGTAGTTCTTGAGTTGTAATTAAATAAAAGTGTGATGATCATCATTTTTAGAGCATTGTCCCAAGTGAGGAAAGGATGATGGAGACTATGATTCCCCCACAAGTCGGGATGAGACTCCGGACGAAAGATAAATAAATAAAAAGAAAAGAGGCCATAAAAAAAGAAAAGGCCCAGATAAAAAAATGAGAGAAAAAGAGAGAAGGGACAATGTTACTATCCTTTTACCACACTTGTGCTTCAAAGTAGCACCATGATCTTCATGATAGAGAGTCTCTCATTTTGTCACCTTCATATACTAGTGGGAATTTTTCATTATAGAACTTGGCTTGTATATTTCAATGATGGGCTTCCTCAAATTGCCCTAGGTCTTCGTGAGCAAGCGAGTTGGATGCAAACCCACTTAGTTTCTTTTGTTGAGCTTTCATAAACTTATAGCTCTAGTGCATCCGTTGCATGGCAATCCCTACTCACTCACATTGATATCTATTGATGGGCATCTCCATAGCCCGTTCATACGCCTAGTGGATGTGAGACTATCTTCTCCCTTTTTGTCTTCTCCACAACCACAATTCTATTACACATATAGTGCTATATCCATGGCTCACGCTCATGTATTGCGTGAAGATTGAAAAAGTTTGAGAATGTCAAAAGTATGACACAATTGCTTGGCTTGTCATCGGGGTTGTGCATGATTTAAATATTTTGTGTGGTGAAGATAGAGCATAGCCAGACTATATGATTTTGTAGTGATAACTTTCTTTGGCCATGTTATTTTGAGAAGACATAATTGCTTAGTTAGTATGCTTGAAGTATTATTATTTTTATGTCAATATTAAACCTTTGTCTTGAATATTTCGGATCTGAATATTCATACCACAATTAAGAAGAATTACATTGAAATTATGCCAAGTAGCATTCCGCATAAAAAATTATCTTTTTTATCATTTACCTACTCGAGGACGAGCAGGAATTAAGCTTGGGGATGTTGATACGTCTCCAACGTATCTATAATTTTTGATTGCTCCATGCTATATTATCTACTGTTTTGGACATTATTGGGCTTTATTATCCACTTTTATATTATTTTTGGGACTAACCTATTGACCCAGAGCCCAGTGCCAGTTCCTGTTTTTTCCCTTGTTTCAGTGTTTTGAAGAAAAGGAATATCAAATGGAGTCAAAACGGAATGAAATCAACTGGAGAAGTTATTTTTGGAAGGAAAGCTACCGGAAAAACATGGAGTGCACGTCAGGAAAGAAATGAGGAGCCACGAGGAAGGCGCGCCCCCCCTAGGCGCGCCCTCCACCCTCGTGGGCCCCTCGTGGCTCCCCTGACGTACTTCTTCCTCCTATATATACCCATATACCCTAAAAACTTCGGGGAACAGAAGAGATCTGGAGTTCCGCCGCCACAAGCCTCTGTAGCCACCAAAAGTCAATCGGGACTCTGTTCCGGCACCCTACCGGAGGGGGGAACCCTCACCGGTGGCCATATTCATCATCCCGGTGCTCTCCATGACGAGGAGGGAGTAGTTCACCCTTGGGGCTGAGGGTATGTACCAGTAGCTATGTGTTTGATCTCTCTCTCTCTCTCTCTCTCTCTCTCTCTCTCTCTCTCTCTCGTGTTCTTGATTTGGCACGATCTTGATGTATCGCGAGCTTTGCTATTATAGTTGGATCTTATGTTGGTTCTCCCCCTATACTCTCTTGTAATGGATTGAGTTTTCCCTTTGAAGTAATCTTATCGGATTGAGTCTTTATTGATTTGAGAACACTTGATGTATGTCTTGCCATGCGTATATGTGGTGACAATGGGATATCATGTGATTTACTTGATGTATGTTTTGGTGATCAACTCGCGGGTTCCACCCATGAACTTATGCATAGGGGTTGGCACACCTTTTCGTCTTGATTCTCCGGTAGAAACTTTGGGGCACTCTTTGAGGTTCTATGTGTTGGTTGAATAGATGAATCTGAGATTGTGTGATGCATATCGTATAATCATACCCACGGATACTTGAGGTGACATTGGAGTACCTAGGTGACGTTAGGGTTTTGGTTGATTTGTGTCTTAAGGTATTATTCTAGTACGAACTCTAGGGCTGTTTGTGACACTTATAGGAATAGCCCAACGGATTGATTGGAAAGAATAACTTTGAGGTGGTTTCGTACCCTACCATAATCTCTTCGTTTGTTCTCCACTATTAGTGAATTTGGAGTGACTCTTTGTTGCATGTTGAGGGATAGTTATATGAACCAATTATGTTATTATTGTTGAGAGAACTTGCACTAGTGAAAGTATGAACCCTAGGCCTTGTTTCCTAGTATTGCAATACCGTTTACGCTCACTTTTATCATTAGTTACCTTGCTGTTTTTATATTTTCAGATTACAAAACCTATATCTACCATCCATATTGCACTTGTATCACCATCTCTTCGCCGAACTAGTGCACCTATACAATTTACCATTGTATTGGGTGTGTTGGGGACACAAGAGACTCTTTGTTATTAGGTTGCAGGGTTGCTTGAGAGAGACCATCTTCATCCTACGCTTCCCACGGATTGATAAACCTTAGGTCATCCACTTGAGGGAAATTTGCTACTGTCCTACAAACCTCTGCACTTGGAGGCCCAACAACATCTACAAGAAGAAGGTTGTGTAGTAGACATCATTGCTATGCTAGATCATTGCACATCCTGGTACACTGCCGGAGGCATTCATATAGAGTCATATCTTTGTTCTAGTATCGAGTTGTAATTCTTGAGTTGTAAGTAAATAAAAGTGTGATGATCATCATTATTAGAGCATTGTCCCTTGTGAGGAAAGGATGATGGAGGCTATGATTCTCCCTCATCTCGAGGTGAGGCTCCGGACTTCAAAATAGAAAAGAGGCCAAATAGTCCAAATAAAAGAAAAGAGGACAAAGAGCCCAAACTAAAAAATAAAAATAAAAAATGAGAGAACAAGAGAGAAGGGACAATATTACTCTCCTTTTTCCACACTTGTGCTTCAAAATAGCACCATGCATGTTCTTCATGATAGAGAGTCTCCTATTTTATCACTTTCATATACTAGTGGGAATTTTTTATTATAGAACTTGGCTTGTATATTCCAATGATGGGCTTCCTCAAATTGCCCTAGGTCTTCGTGAGTAAGCAAGTTAGATGCACACCCACTTAGTTTTCTTTTGAGCTTTCACACACTTATAGCTCTAGTGCATTCGTCGCGTGGAAATCCCTACTCACTTGCATCGATATCAATTGATGGGCATCTCCATAGCCCATTAATTTGCCTAGTTGATGTGAAACTTTCTCTTTTTTGGCTTCTCCTCACAACCTCCACCATACTCTATTCCACCTATAGTGCTATATCCATGGCTCACGCTCATGTATTGCGTGAAAGTTGAAAAAGCTTGAGAACATTAAAAGTATGAAACAATTGCTTGGCTTGTCATCGGGGTTGTGCATGATAAAATACTTTGTGTGATGAAGATAGAGCATGGCAAGACTATATGATTTTCTTGGGATAACTTTCTTTAGACATGATATTTTGAGAAGACGTGATTGCTTTATTAGTATGCTTGAAGTATTATTGTTTTTATGCCAATATTAAACTTTTGTTTTGAATCTTATGTATCTGAACATTCATGCCACAACAAAGAAAATTGCATTGAAAAATATGTTAGGTAACATTTCACATCAAAAATTATGTTTTTATCATTTACCTACTCGAGGACGAGCATGAATTAAGCTTGGGGATGCTTGATACGTCTCCAACCACTACTGCAGGATGGTCCAAACGCGACACTACAATCAGAGACCCTTCGACGAAACTGTGTGCGGTTCCATAATCACAAATGGTGGTGTAAAAAAAACGTCAAAAAAGGTGCAAAACGTTTGCGATGATGGATGCATCAAACACATTTCAGATTTTAGTTGTGTGTGCGATGTAGGGCATACGGTTCAGTTCAATTAACTGTCTGGGATGAGGAGGAACAAAAGAAATGGACAGCCAGATGAAGGCGTGTGCGATATACAGCATACCATTCACTATGATGAACTGTGTGTGATTAGGCAACACAATGGAAATGATTCAACTGATAAAGATGTGTGTGATACGCGGCAAACAGGTCTGTAATCAGAAATGTGTGCGAAGACCAGTAATAACAGAGACGATTGCTGCTAATAAGCCATGTGATTTGCTCTGTCTACAGTAGAATAACATATATATATAACTAAAATAAACATCCAATTACATAAGTGACTATACAGATCATTCACACACACCTCAATAAACAATTGCATGCATTCTAAAGTAGGAGAAACGATCGTCTAGTCATCTACTTCTTGTGATGCTCCCGCCACTGCTCTGTGGCTCGATCCCTCGTCTGGGGCAGGAAGAAGACACTTCCTCTTGTCAACGATCCTCCTGTGCATCTCGTAGCTTGTGTACGCGTCCATGGCCGCGTACTTGACATATTGTTCATCCAGTCTCTCATGCCACACACTGTGTCAGGCGTTCTTGTCCTTATTTCTCTCATTCTTCATCTTCGTGTAGTAGGGGGCGATGATGGCCGAGGCGAGGTCAACCAGGGAGTTCAGTTTGTTTTTGTCGCTGCCCTAGACCTTGTAGTGGTGCTGGATGTTGACAAGATTCGGGCATTTCAAGTCCGAAACCTTGAGCGCTTTTAGATCGTTGGTGGTGTCCACCATAGCGAAACTGTAGTCGGAGCGGTTGATAAAGCTGGAGAAATGCTCGCAAGGCCTTGTGTCAAGGTGGTAGTGGTAGACGAGGACGTCATGTCGCATGCACAACTGGGCGACGGCAACCTTCTGATCGTGCCCGGCATGACCGATGGTGTACTCGAGGTCGAAGCCGACCACTCGATACTTGTCCTCGGCAAGGAACTGCTCCATAGTTTGGATGGAGCTCTCCGCCGAGACCGGATCATTCGTGTACACCACCGAGAGGGCCTTCCCCTCACGTGGGTGTCCACTACGTGATGCCTGGTGAACTGCCCGCCGTTATCGTCGTCAGCCGCTGGGAGCGCCATTGGAGCCACTGGGAGCGCCATTGGAGCCACTGGGAGCGCCATTGGAACCGCTGGATGTCCTCTCTGTATGTGTCCTCGTGGGTGTGCTTATTGTGTCGTGTTAAGCGAGAGATATAAGGTAAATGGCCACAGGAATAAATGGGGGTCGGGCGGCATGGATTCTCTGCGCGTCCGCATGGCAGTTTTTGCAGCGGGTAAATGCATCGTCGCGCCGCGTCCGGCGCAACCGCATGCACACGAACATGCGTGATCGTGCGCCGGCCCCAAAAACTGGCAGCGGATGTGGAGGGACGAGGGCAGAGAACCCGGAGGGACGCGAGAGCAGAGCGCGCTGCGGCCGCCTGAACCGCAAACAACCACATGCATAGAGCAGTTGAACACGCATGAAATGGTCGCCTACAAGCCGGCCGACAGTTGCGTCGCTGCGTAGAGAGCGGTCGTGTGCTACCACCTCTGTCTAGTCTATAGTCCCCTTTATATTCTGTGCCATACTTTGCCCTAAAATTTAACCAACAAAATGTTAATGCATGTTATAAAAATTATATAATTGGAAACTATGTTCAAATACGAATCCAACTATATAATCTTTGGCGACATGCATTCGTATTTTATTAGTTAAATCATACTTATAAACCAGGACAGGGGTATATTAGGTAATTAAATCGCAAACCTTTTTTTATTAACCGTATGTGTATGTGGCCTTTCGTCCTCCTCTCGCACGTCTTGTCACCCCGCTGCCGTAGACGGCTTACAGCGCAAGCTTGCGCAGCGCGCGGGGACATTCTTTTGGCCAAACGGTGGCGCCAATGAATCGTCAGTGAGCCTGTTCCCGCGCAACCTCGCAAGTTCCCACGCAAGCTTCCCGCCCGACTTGGTGAAATCCCCCAAAATCCCAATACTTATCGGCCTGCTATAAAAACCCTCACGGCTGGTGAGTCCTGCGTCGCATTTTCCCCTCCCTCCATGTAGCTTATCTCATCTGCTTCTCCCACAATCGCCAATGGCACCTGAGGGAGTCCTGGATTAGGGGGTGTCCGGATAGCCAAACTATCACCGTTGGTCGGACTCCTGGACTATGAAGATACAAGATTGAAGACTTCGTCCCGTGTCCGGATGGGACTTTCCTTGGCGTGGAAGGCAAGCTTGGCGATACAGATATGTAGATCTCCTACCATTGTAACCGACTCTGTGTAACCCTAACCCTATCCGATGTCTATATAAACCGGAGGGTTTTAGTCCGTAGGACGAACAACAATCATACCATAGGCTAGCTTCTAGGGTTTAGCCTCTCTGATCTCGTGGTAGATCCACTCTTGTACTACCCATGTCATCAATATTAATCAAGCAGGAGTAGGGTTTTACCTCCATCGAGAGGGCCCGAACCTGGGTAAAAACATCGTGTCTCTTGTCTCCTGTTACCTGTCAAGCCCAAGATGCGACCCTATCCTAAAGGAACTCGAAGGTCCCACCAAGGATAGAAGCGCATCTTGAAGACGCTTTTGCAAGGTGGATATCGTTACATCAACGTTACATAATAGTGGGGATACATCCAATACATACAACGTCACAAGAATACAACAATACATCATATACAAGATCAACATCCGACTACGGATGAAACATAAACAGAAACTCAAACGACATCCACCCTGCTAGCCCAGGCCGCCGACCAGGAACCTAACCCCTGATCGAAGAAGAAGAAGAACTCCAAAACAAGTGAACATCGCTCTCGCGTCATGATCATCACATAGCCTGAACCTGCAACTGTTGGTGTAGTAATCTGTGAGCCACGAGAACTCAGCAATCCCATTACCATGGGTATCAAGACTAGCAAAGCTTAATGGGAAAGGAAGGGGGGGTAAAGTGGTGAGGTTGCAGCAGCGACTAAGCATGTATGGTGGCTAACGTACGAAGCAAGAGCGAGAAGAGGAGCTGAACAAGCGGACGTCAACTAGTAATGATCAAGAAGTGATCATGAACTCCTACTTACATCAAACATAACCCAAAAACCGTGTTCTCCTCTCGATCAACCCCGAAAAGAGACACTCACGGTTACGCACACGGTTGGTGTATTTTAGAAGAGTTTACTTCAAGTTTACTACAACCGGATATTAACAAATTCCCATCTGCCACATAACCGTGGGCACGGCTTTCGAAAGTTCAAACTCTGCAGGGGTGTCCCAACTTAGCCCATGATAAGCTCTCGCGATCAACGAAGGATATTCCTTCTCCCGGGAAGACCCGATCAAACTCGGAATCCCAGTTACAAGACATTTCGACAATGGTAAAACAAGACCAGCAAGACCGCCCGATGTGTCGACAATCCCGATAGGAGTCGCACGTGTCTCGTTCTCAGGACACACCGGATAAGCTAAGCGTACAGATACCGACGTAACCCAAGTTGCCAAGGGATGGTCCCGCACGGTGCTCTAGTTTGGACCAACACTTAGACAAGCATTGGGCCGGGGGGCTAAATAAAGATGACCCTCGAGAGAGCGACTCCCAAGGGAAAAGTAGGAGGTGGTGAGGCAAATGGTAAAACCAAGGTTGGGCCTTGCTGGAGGAGTTTTATTCAAAGCGAACTGTCAAGGGGGTCCCATAAATCACTCAACCGCGTAAGGGACGCAAAATCAAGGAACATAACACCGGTATGACGGAAACTAGGGCGGCAAGAGTGGAACAAAACACCAGGCATAAGGCCTTGCCTTCCACCCTTTACCAAGTATATAGATGCATTAATTAAATAAGAGATATTGTGATATCCCAACATAAACATAATCCAACATGGAGCAATCTTCATCTTCACCTGCAACTAGCAACGCTATAAGAGGGGCTAAGCAAAAGAGGTAACATAGCCAAACAGCGGTTTGCTAGGAAGGGTGACAAAGGTTAGAGGTTCGTGGCAATTTGGGAGGCTTGAGCAGCAAGTGGTAGGTAACGCAGCATAGCGATAGAACGAAGCAACTAGCATAGCAATGATAGTAATGACATCCAAGGTGACGGTCATCTTGCCTGAAATCCCGCTAGGAAGAAGAAACGAGTCCATGAAGAAGATGAACGAGAGTAGTCGAACGAATCCTCACAATCGCAACATTACCGGAACTGAGAAGCAACACCGAAAAAAAAAACAAACAACATGATAAATGCACAAGCCTAAACATGGCATGATGCACAAACAAGTATGATGCATGTCCGATTTAATGAGGCATGGCATGGCAAAGTGCAACAAACAATACTACAAGTTAAGTGGAGCTCAATATGCAACGAGTTGCATATTGAGAAAACACCACATTGACATATTTAGTTCTTTCTCGGTTATGTACCCAACAATATTAAATGTTGTTAAACATGGCAAGAGGTGAAGCATAAGTAAACTAACTATTTAGGCAAGTTTAAATGAGGCCGGAAACAACAAACAACAATTCCGGAAAATCCCCATGTGCATATTTCGAATTTGGTACTGTTCTGCCCTAAAACATATTTTATTGTTGTTAAACATGAAAATAAAGTCCACCATGTTAAACTAGGCATTTTCCTACCCCATTTACATATAAAGTTTATTAAAATCGGAGCTACGGTTATTTAGTTATGAAATAAACCATTTTAACATGGCATTTGAGCAAATTTAAACAAACAACATTTTAAACATATTAAACATGGATGAAAATAGCAGATTATGAAACTAGATGAAAAACTAAGCATTTTTCATATATAAATCCTATTAATCCGATGCACGGTTTGTGAGATTTTAAATGCATGAACATGAGGGTTTTTCGGCAAATCTCTCATCTCTGGAAAATTAGAAAAATTCGCAGACGGAGAAAAAAATGCTATCGGGCCGAAACTGGAGCTACAGGAACTGGGCGGCTCACCAAGGGCCAAGGCCCAGTCGATGCAGAGGCTGGAGGAGGCCGGTTGGGCTGCTAGGCGCGCATCTGGACCGAGCGAGAAGGGGAGGCGCGGTCAAGCGAGGCAGCGCGCGGGTCAACGCAGGGACGAGGCGAGCGAGCTGCTGCTGCTCGTTTCTGAAGAACAGAAACAGCAGCAGGTTCAAGCGCCGGCGGCTGGGCGCGATGGACTTCGGCGACGGGGCAGAGGTGGACTTGGGGCTCCGGCGGGAGGAACTTGAGGCGCAGGGGACGGCGAGCTCGAGCAGATCCGGCCGGCGGGGTTGCACAGGTCGGGCGCGGTCATGGAGGGGCTTGAGCTCCTGATTCCCTGGGAAAAAACGACGCCGGGAGAGCGAGGTGAGAGACGTACAGGAGAAACAAAGGGAGATGGAGAGGAAAAGATCAGGGGATGATCAGCGGGACCTGCTGGACAGTGAAAAAGCTCCAGCGCGGCGGCTTGGCTCGAAGACGGGCTGGATGCGGGCGTTCCTCCTCCCTGCAACGAGGACGAGACGCGAGGCAGACGAGCTGGTCACGCCGAACCAGAGCGACGACGGCGGCCTTCGACGGGAACGGGGCCGGAGGAGGTCGTGGGGGTCGGGAAAAGGCGCGGCGGCGGTGATCCCCTCCAGATCCGGCGCGGTTTGGGATTTGGCAAGCCCGCGCGAGGTGGAACTTGGGAGCGGCGACTCCTGTCCATGGCGTCGGGGCAGAGCTCCTTTGGTTCCTGCGGAAGCAGGAGAAGGAGAGAGAGAGAGGGATTAGAGCAGAGGAGGGAGTAGAAGGCAGGGAAGGAGAAGAAGGGGCGCAGGTGAGGGCGACGGTCTGGTCGTAGTCATCGGCGGGGATGAGGTCTCGGGCGCAAGGAGACCGGCGAGCGGCGCTGGTTGGTTGGGTGCAGAAAATGAGGTGGATTGGAGGCTGCTGGTTTGTCCGGGAGGGATCCCGAGAAGGATTTGGTGGAGTGGCGGCGGCGAGGGACAATCCTCCTAAAATTTAGGGTTTTTCTAGATTAGGTATGAGGTTGGACTATATATAGGGAAAAGAGGGAAGTTTGGATCATCCGATTAAAATTGGATGGTCAAGATAAAATAGGCTATGGAGTCCAATTAAGAAAACGGAGATTGAGCTGTTCGGGTTCGGGGCAGTTTCAGACACGGGCGAGGGGTCGATGCGCTGTGCAAAGAGACTCCGGTTTAGGCAAGAGGGAAAACGAAGAACAAGGTTGGTCCCAGTGTTGGGTAACGTAGTAATTTCAAAATTTTCCTACGATCACGCAAGACCATGGTGATGGCATAGCAACGAGAGGGGAGAGTGTTCGTCCACGTACCCTCGTAGACCGAAAGCGGAAGCGTTATATTAACGCTGTTGATGTAGTCGACGTCTTCACGATCCGACCGATCCAAGCACCGTTACTCGGCACCTCCGAGTTCTTGGCACACGTTCAGCTCGATGGCGATCCCCGAGCTCCGATCCAGCAAAGCGTCGGGAAGGAGTTCCGTCGAGACGACGGCGTGGTGGCGATCTTGATGTTCTACCGTCGCAGGCTTCGCCTAAGCACCGCTACAATATAACCGAGGTGGAATATGGTGGAGGGGGCACCGCTGCACGGCTAAGGAACGATCCGTAGATCAACTTGTGTGTCTTAGGGTGCCCCCTGCCCCGTATATAAAGGAGCAAGGGGAGGGCCGGCCAGCCTTGGGGCGCACCAGGGGGGGGAGTCCTCCTCCTAGTAGAGTAGGACTCCCTTTCCTAGTCCTACTAGGAAGAAGGAAGGGGAAGGAAAGAGAGGGAGAGGAGAGGGAAGGGGGCTGCGCCTCCTAGTCCAATTCGGACTCCCCATGGAGGGGGGCGCACCACCTCTTGGTGCAGCCCTCTCTCCCCTCTTGGCCCAATAAGGCCCATAACTTCCCGGGGTTCCGTAACCCTCCGGCTCTCCGGTTTTCTCCGAAACTTCCGGAACCTTTCCGTGTCCGAATATAACCATCCAATATATCAATCTTTATGTCTCGACCATTTCGAGACTCCTCGTCATGTCCGTGATCACATCCGGGACTCGAACTCCTTGGTACATCAAAATACATAAACTCATAATAACCGCCATTGAAACCTTAAGCGTGCGGACCCTACGGTTCGAGAACTATGTAGACATGACCTAGAACTATTCTCGGTCAATAACCAATAGCGGAACCTGGATGCTCATATTGGTTCCTACATATTCTACGAAGATCTTTATCGGTCAAACCGCATAACAACATCGTTGTTCCTTTGTCATCGGTATGTTACTTTCCGAGATTCGATCGTCGGTATCCAATACCTAGTTTAATCTCGTTACGGAAAGTCTCTTTACTCGTTCCGTAATACATCATCTCACAACTAACTCTTTAGTTGCAATGCTTGCAAGGCTTTATGTGATGTGTATTACCGAGAAGGCCTAGAGATACCTCTCCGACAATCGGAGTGACAAAACCTAATCTCAAATACGCCAACCCAACAAGTACCTTTGGAGACACCTGTAGTACTCCTTTATAATCACCCGATTCGTTGTGGCGTTTGGTAGTACCAAAGTGTTCCTCCGTAAACGGAGTTGCATAATCTCATAGTTACAGGAACATGTATGGGTCATGAAGAAAGCATTAACATACTAAGCGATCAAGAGTTAAGCTAACGGAATGGGTCATGTCAATCAGATCATTCAACTAATGATGTGACCTTGTTTAATCAAACAACAACTCCTTGTTCATGGTTAGGAAACATAACCATCTTTGATTAACAAGCTAGTCAAGTAGAGGCATACTAGTGACATCTTGTTTGTCTATATATTCACACATGTATTATGTTTCCGGTTAATACAATTCTAGCATGAATAATAAACATTTATCATGATATAAGGAAATAAATAATAACTTTATTATTGCCTCTAGGGCATATTTCCTTCAGTCTCCCACTTGCACTAGAGTCAATAATCTAGATTACAAAGTAATGATCCTTACACCCATGGAGTCTTGGTGCTGATCATGTTTTGCTCGTGGAAGAGGCTTAGTCAACGGTCGCAACATTCAGATCCGTATGTATTTTGCAAATCTCTATGTCTCCCACTTGGACTTGGTCCCGAATGGAATTGAAGCGTCTCTTGATGTGCTTGGTCCTCTTGTGAAATCTGGATTCTTTTGCCAAGGCAATTGCACCAGATTGTCACGAAGATCTTCATCGGTCCCGATGCACTAGGTATGACACCTAGATCGGAAATGAACTCTTTCATCCAGACTCCTTCATTTGCTGCTTCCAAGCAGCTATGTACTCCGCTTCACATGTAGATCCCGCCACGACGCTTTGTTTAGAACTGCACCAACCGACAGCTCCACCGCTTAATAAAAACACGATCCGGTTTGCGATTTAGAATCGTCCGGATCGTGTCAAAGCTTGCATCGACGTAACCATTTACGACTAGCTCTTTGTCACCTCCATATCGAGAAACATATCCTTAGTCCTTTTCGTATTTCAGGATGTTCTTGACCGCTGTCCATGATCCACTCTGGATTACTTTGGTACCTTCCTGCCAAGCTTACAGCTAAGCATACGTCAGGTCTGGTACACAGCATTGCATACATGATAGAGCCTATGGCTGAAGCATAGGGAACATCTTTCATTTTCTCTCTATCTTCTGCTGTGGTCGGGCATTGAGTCTGACTCAATCTTACACCTTGTAACACAGGTAAAAAACCTTTCTTTGCCTGATCCATTTTGAACCTTTTCAAAACTTTATCAAGGTATGTGCTTTGTGAAAGTCCAATCAAGCGCCTTGATCTATCTCTATAGATCTTGATGCCTAATATGTAAGCAGCTTCACCGAGGTCTTTCATCGAAAAACTTTTATTCAAGTATCCTTTTATGCTATCCAGAAATTCTATATCATTTCCAATCAATAATATGTCGTCCACATATAATATTAGAAATGCTCTGAGCTCCCACTCACTTTCTTGTAAATACAGGCTTCTCCAAAAGTCTCAGATAAACCCATATGCTTTGATCACACTATCAAAGCGTTTATTCCAACTCCGAGAGGCTTGCACTGCACCATAAATTGATCGTTGGAGCTTGCACACTTTGTTAGCACCTTTTGGATCGACAAAACCTTCTGGTTGTATCATATACAACTCTTCTTCTAGAAATCCATTCAAGAATGCAGTTTTACATCCATTTGCCAAATTTCATAATCATAAAATCGGCAATTGCTAACATGATTCGGACGGACTTAAGCATCGCTACGGTGAGAAAGTCTCATCGTAGTCAACCCCTTGAACTTGTCGAAAACCTTTTGCAACAAGTCGAGCTTTGTAGACAGCTACATTACCATCAGCGTCAGTCTTCTTCTTAAAATCCATTTATTCTCAATAGCTTGCCGATCATCGGGCAAGTCTACCAAAGTCCATACTTTGTTCTCATACATGGATCTCATCTCAGATTTCATGGCTTCAAGCCATTTTGCGGAATCTGGGCTCACCATCGCTTCTTCATAGTTCGTAGGTTCATCATGATCTAGTAGCATGACTTCCGAATAGGATTACCGTACCACTCAGTGCGGATTTTGTTCTGGTTGATCTCTGAAGTTCAAGTGACAACTTGATCTGAAGTTTCATGATCTTTATCATTATCTTCCTCACTAACTGGTGTAGGTGTTACGAAACTGATTTACGTGACGAACTACTTTCAATAAGGGAGCTGGTACTATTACCTCATCAAGTTCCACTTTCCTCCCACTCACTTCTTTCGAGAGAAACTCCTTCTCTAGAAAGGATCCATTTTTAGCAACGAATGTTTTGCCTTCGGATCTGTGATAGAAGGTGTACCCAATTGTCTCCTTTGGGTATCCTATGAAGACACATTTTTCCGATTTGGGTTCAAGCTTATCAGGTTGAAGTTTCTTCACATAAGCATCGCAACCCCAAACTTTCGAAACGACAACTTTGGTTTCTTGCTAAACCATAGTTCATAAGGCGTCGTCTCAACGGATTTTGACGGTGTCCTATTTAACGTGAATGCGGCCGTCTCAAGAGCATAACCCCAAAATGATAGCGGTAAATCTGTAAGAGACATCATAGATCGCACCATATCCAAGAAAGTGCGATTCGACGTTCGGACACACCATTGCGCTGTGGTGTTCCGGGTGGCGTGAGTTGCTAAACTATTCCGCTTTGTTTCAAATGTAGACCAAACTCGTAACTCAAATATTCGCCTCCACGATCAGATCGTAGAAACTTTATTTTCTTATTACGATGATTTTCAACTTCACTCTGAAATTCTTTGAACTTTTCAAATGTTTCAGACTTATGTTTCATTAAGTAGATATACCCATATCTGCTCAAATCATCTGTGAAGGTGAGAAAATAACGATATCCGCCACGAGCTTCAACATTCATTGGACCACATACATCCGTATGTATGATTTCCAATAAATCTGTTGCTCTCTCCATAGTACCGAGAACGGTGTTTTAGTCATCTTGCCCATGAGGCACGGTTCGCAAGTGCCAAGTGATTCATAATCAAGTGACTCTAAAAGTCCATCAAGATGGAGTTTCTTCATGCGTTTACACCGATATGACCTAAACGGCGATTGCCACAAATAAGTTGCACTATCATTATCAACTCTGCATCTTTTGGTTTCAACATTATGAATATGTGTATCACTACTATCGAGATTCATTAAAATAGACCACTCTCCAAGGGTGCATGACCATAAAAGATATTATTCATATAAATAGAACAACCATTATTCTCTGATTTAAATGAATAACCGTCTCGCATCAAACAAGATCCAGATATAATGTTCATGCTCAACGCGCACCAAATAACAATTATTCAGGTCTAAAACTAATCCCAAGGTAGATGTAGAGGTAGCGTGCCGATCGCGATCACATCGACTTTGGAACCGCTTTCCACGCGCATCGTCACCTCGTCCTTTGCCGGTGTTAAGCAATCCGTAGTTCTGTTTGAGTTGCAAATATTAGCAATGAACCAGTATCAAATACCTGTACTATCTGCGAGCTCTAGTAAGGTACACATCAATAACAAGTATATCACATATACCTTTGTTCACTTTGCCATCCTTCTTATCCGCCAAATACTTGGGGCAGTTCCGCTTCGAGGACCAGTCGCTTGCGGAGAAGCACTCGGTTTCAGGCTTAGGTCCAGACTTGGGTTTCTTCTCCGATCGACAACTTGTTTGCTGTTCTTCTTGAAGTTCCCTTCTTCTTCCCTTTGCCTTTCTTCTTGAAACTAGTGGTCTTATTGACCATCAACACTTGATGCTCCTTTTGATTTCTACCTCCGCAGCTTTTAGCATTGCGAAGAGCTCGAGCATAGTCTTTACTAACCCTTGCATATTATAGTTCATCACGAAGCCTTTGTAGCTTGGTGGCGTGATTGAAGAATTCATCAATGACACAATCATCCGGAAGATTAACTCCCAGTTGATTCAAGTGATTGTAATACCCGGACATTTTGAGTATGTGCTCACCGATGTAACTATTCTCCTCCATCTTGCAGCTATAGAACTTATTGGAGACTTCATATCTCTCAATCCGGGCATTCTGTTGAAATATCAACTTCAACTCCTGGAACATCTCATATGCTCCATGACGTTCAAAACGTCGTTGAAGACCCGTTCTAAGCCGTAAAGCATGGCACACTGAACTATAGAGTAGTCATCAGCTCTGCTTTGCGGACGTTCACAACTTCGCTCAAGATCTGCAGCAGTTCGTCACCCAGCGGTGCTTCCAGGGCGTAACTTTTACGTGCAGCAATGAGGATTATCCTCGAGTTACGGACCCAGTCCGTGTAATTGCTACCATCATCTTTCAACTTTGCTTTCTCAAGGAACGCATTAAAATTCAACGGAACAACAGACGAGCCATCTATCTACAGTAAACATAGACAAGCAAAATACTATCGGTACTAAGTTCATGATAAATTTAAGTTCAATTAATCATATTATTAAAGAACTCCCACTTAGACAGACATCTCTCTAGTTATCTAAGTGATCACGTGATCCAAATCAACTAAACCATAACCGATCATCACGTGAGATGGAGTAGTTTTCAATGGTGAACATCTTATGTTGATCATATCGCTATATGATTCACGTTCGACCTTTCGGTCTCCGTGTTCCGAGGCCATATCTGTATATGCTAGGCTCGTCAAGTATAACCTGAGTATTCTGCGTGTGCAAAACTGGCTTGCACCCGTTGTAGATGGACGTGAGAGCTTATCACACCCGATCATCACGTGGTGTCTCGCACGACGAACTTTGGCAACGGTGCATACTCGTGGAGAACACTACTTGATAATTTTAGTGAGAGATCATCTTATAATGCTACCGTCAATCAAAGCAAGATAAGATGCATAAAGGATAAACATCACATGCAATCAATATAAGTGATATGATATGGCCATCATCATCTTGTGCTTGTGATCTCCATCTCCAAGCACCGTCATGATCACCATCGCCACCGGCGCGACACCTTGATCTCCATCGTAGCATCGTTGTCGTCTCGCCAACTATTGCTTCTCGACTATCGCTACCGCTTAGTGATAAAGTAAAGCAATTACATGGCGCTTGCATTTCATACAATAAGCGACAACCATATGGCTCCGCCGATTGCCGATAACTCGGTTACAAAACATGATCATCTCATACAATAAAATATAGCATCACGTCTTGACCATATCACATCACAACATGCCCTGCAAAAACAAGTTAGACGTCCTCTACTTTGTTGTTGCAAGTTTT
This sequence comes from Aegilops longissima, assembly GCA_021605205.1. Lineage (NCBI taxonomy): Eukaryota > Viridiplantae > Streptophyta > Magnoliopsida > Poales > Poaceae > Aegilops > Aegilops longissima. Next base: position 559,927,294 of record CM038678.1, read on the forward strand.
ACGTGGCTGCTACGGGCTGAGCAAGAACCGTTCTTACCTCGCATCAAAACCACAACGATACTTCGTCAAATAGACTCCGTTTAACCTTCTCAAGGACGGGCGTAGCCACACTCGTTCAACTAAAGTGAGAGAGACAGACACCCGCCAGTCACCTTTAAGCAACGAGTGCTCACAGCGGTGAAACCAGTCTCGCGTAAGCGTCTGGCGTAATGTCGGTCCGGGCCGCTTCATCTCACAATACCGCTGAACCAAAGTATGACATGCTGGTAGGTAGTATGACTTGTATCGCCCACAACTCACTTGTGTTCTACTCGTGCATATGACATCAACGCATAAAACCTGGCTCGGATGCCACTGTTGGGTAACGTAGTAATTTCAAAATTTTCCTACGATCACGCAAGACCATGGTGATGGCATAGCAACGAGAGGGGAGAGTGTTCGTCCACGCACCCTCGTGACCGAAAGCGAAGCGTTATATTAACGCTGTTGATGTAGTCGTGCGTCTTCACGATCCGACCGATCCAAGCACCGTTACTCGGCACCTCCGAGTTCTTGGCACACGTTCAGCTCGATGGCGATCCCCGAGCTCCGATCCAGCAAAGCGTCGGGAAGGAGTTCCGTCGACGACGGCGTGGTGACGATCTTGATGTTCTACCGTCGCAGGGCTTCGCCTAAGCACCGCTACAATATAACCGAGGTGGAATATGGTGGAGGGGGGCACCGCACACGGCTAAGGAACGATCCGTAGATCAACTTGTGTGTCTTAGGGTGCCCCCCTGCCCCCGTATATAAAGGAGCAAGGGGGAGGGCCGGCCAGCCTTGGGGCGCACCAGGGAGGGGGAGTCCTCCTCCTAGTAGGAGTAGGACTCCCTTTCTAGTCCTACTAGGAAGAAGGAAGGGGAAGGAAAGAGAGGAGAGGAGAGGGAAAGGGGCTGCGCCTCCTAGTCCAATTCGGACTCCCCATGGAGGGGCGCACCACCTCTTGGTGCAGCCCTCTCTCTCCCTCTTGGCCCAATAAGGCCCATAACTTCCCGGGGGTTCCGTAACCCTCCGGCTCTCGGTTTTCTCCGAAACTTCCGAACCTTTCCGTGTCCGAATATAACCATCCAATATATCAATCTTTATGTCTCGACCATTTGAGACTCCTCGTCATGTCCGTGATCACATCCGGACTCAACTCCTTCGTACATCAAAATACATAAACTCATAATAACCGTCATTGAAACCTTAAGCGTGCGGACCCTACGGTTCGAGAACTATGTAGACATGACCTAGAACTATTCTCGGTCAATAACCAATAGCGGAACCTGGATGCTCATATTGGTTCCTACATATTCTACGAAGATCTTTATCGGTCAAACCGCATAACAACATCGTTGTTCCCTTTGTCATCGGTATGTTACTTTCCGAGATTCGATCGTCGGTATCCAATACCTAGTTTAATCTCGTTACGGAAAGTCTCTTTACTCGTTCCGTAATACATCATCTCACAACTAACTCTTTAGTTGCAATGCTTGCAAGGCTTTATGTGATGTGTATTACCGAGAAGGCCTAGAGATACCTCTCCGACAATCGGAGTGACAAAACCTAATCTCAAATACGCCAACCCAACAAGTACCTTTGGAGACACCTGTAGTACTCCTTTATAATCACCCGATTCGTTGTGACGTTTGGTAGTACCAAAGTGTTCCTCCGTAAACGGAGTTGCATAATCTCATAGTTACAGGAACATGTATGGGTCATGAAGAAAGCATTAACATACTAAACGATCAAGAGTTAAGCTAACGGAATGGGTCATGTCAATCAGATCATTCAACTAATGATGTGACCTTGTTTAATCAAACAACAACTCCTTGTTCATGGTTAGGAAACATAACCATCTTTGATTAACAAGCTAGTCAAGTAGAGGCATACTAGTGACATACTGTTTGTCTATATATTCACACATGTATTATGTTTCCGGTTAATACAATTCTAGCATGAATAATAAACATTTATCATGATATAAGGAAATAAATAATAACTTTATTATTGCCTCTAGGGCATATTTCCTTCACCCAGAACAGTCCACAAAAGCAAGGGGGCGCGGCAACTACGAGCGGATGCAAGTTTTAAAAACAATGACAGCAACGAGTGCCGATGCAATGCAAATGATGCGATGATGAAATGCATGACATGAACAAAATGCAAAACGAAAGACAAAAACCCAACCACGGAGGAAATAACATATCACATAGCCAGAAATGGCAAGAGTTGGAGTTACGAATATGGAAAGTTGTATCCAGGGCGTTACATTACCATCCGCCTAGACGCATAGTTCGGGACCCCCTACCCGAGATCCGCCGGTTTTGACACCGACATTGGTGCTTTCATTGAGAGTTCCTCTGTGTCATCATCTTTAGGCCCGATGGCTCGACGTGGTCCAGGGTGAGACTTTTCTCCCCGGACAGATCTTCGTATTCAGCGGCTTTGCATTGCGGGCCAATTCACTTGGCCATCTGGAGCAGATCGAAAGCTACGCCCTTGGCCATCAGGTCAGGTTTGGGAGTTTGAACTACACGGCCGACATGCGCGGAGACTTGATCTTCGACGGATTCGAGCCACAGCCAAGCGCGCCGCACTGTCTCGATGGGCACGATCTAACTTTGCCGCCGAACAGTGCCCTGGAGGCCCCACCAGCGTCCGCTCCGACCCTTAGCTCGGAGCCGACTCCGCCAATCGAGGACGAGTGGTTGCACACCGCCTCGGGGGCTACGATCTCTACGGCTATTGAGCCGAACTCCATCCCTGTCCTTTGCGAAGACCGTGACTCCAAGGTGCGGACTCCTCTCCGGACTCAACCCTCCGTGCCCCCGCCAATCGAATCCAATTGGGCGCCGGTCATGGAGTTCACTGCGCAGAGACATCTTTCAAGACTCGCCCTTTGGCGACATCCTGAATTCACTAAAGTCTCTCTCTTTATCGGAGATCCTGGCGGACTACGGTCGGGAAGGTTGAGATGCGGACGACGAAGAAATTCAACGCCCACCCACCACCCACTTTGTAGCCACTGTCGATGATTTAACCGACATGCTCGACTTCGACTCCGAAGACATCGACGGTATGGACGAAGATGCTGGAGACGACCTAGAACCAGCGCCTACAAGGCACTGGAAGGCCACCTCGTCATACGACATATACTTGGTGGACATCCCAAAAGATGGGAACGGCGATGGAACAGCGGAGGATGACCCCTCCAAGAAACAGCCCAAGCGCCGGTGTCAGCGGCGCTGCAATAAATCCCGCCACAGCAAAAACAGTGATTCCGGCACGGGAGATAATAACACCCCGGACAGTGCCGAAGACAACCCCCTCCAGCAGGATTCAGCACAGGATGAGGGAGAAGCCAGCCCTCATGATAGAGCGGCGAGGGGGAGGTGGAGGACGATAATTATATGCCTCCTCCGAAGATGAGGCAAGCCTCGGCGACGACAATTTGTCGTGCACGAGGATCCCGCCAACAGGAGCATTTCAAACGCAGGCTTATGGCCACGGCAAGCAGCCTCAAGAAAAAGCAGCAGAACTTAGAGCTGACCAAGACTTGCTAGTCGACAGATGGATCAAGTCCTTGCAGCCAAGAGTACGAACTCGAACGCCCCTCCAAGAGATACCCAAAACGCAGGCTGCTACGCCAATTAGAGGAAGCAGCACCCAAACCTACATCACCAGCGCATGATGCGGCCGACCGGCCACCCCGTGGCCACGACAGAGAGGCCTCTAGACCCTCCATTCAAGCTGCACCCCGGCGTCGCTCGAAAAGTACCAAGGCACGGGGAAACGCGCCAGACCTGCAAGACATATTGGAGGACAAGGCAAGGCAAACAAGATCGATCTACGGATCGCGTGGGCGCCCCACGACACGCGACGATAACCGTCACGCCGGATACAGCAATTCCGGCCGGGCCGAACACAGTAGACAAAGCTCATTCGAGCTGCGTCGTGATATAGCTCAATACAGAGGCGCCACACACCCACTATGCTTCACAGACGAAGTGATGGATCATCAAATCCCCGAGGGTTTCAAACCCGTAAACATCGAATCATACGATGGCACAATAGATCATGCGGTTTGGATCGAGGACTACCTCCTCCATATCCACATGGCCCGCGGTGATGATCTACACGCCATCAAATACCTCCCACTCAAGCTTAAAGGACCAGCTCGACATTGGCTTAACAGCTTGCCAGCAGAATCAATTGGTTGTTGGGAGGACCTGGAAGCCGCATTCCTTGATAACTTCCAGGGCACATACGTGTGACCACTAGACGCCGATGACCTCAGCCACATAATTCAGCAGCCGAAAGAATCGGCGGACAATTCTGGACACGGTTCCTAACAAAGAAAAATCAAATCGTTGACTGTCCGGATGCAGAGGCCCTTGCAGCCTTCAAACATAACATCCGCGACGAGTGGCTTGCCCGGCACCTAGGACAGGAAAAGCCGAAATCCATGGTAGCCCTCACAACGCTCATGACCCGCTTTTGCGCGGGAGAGGACAGCTGGCTAGCTCGTAGTAACAACTTGACCAAAAACCCTGGTAGTTCGGATACCAAGGACAGCAATGGCAGGTCGCGTCGCAACAAGCACAAGCGCCGCATTAACAGCGATAATGCTGAAGATACGTCAGTCAATGCCGGATTCAGAGGTTCTAAACCCGGTCAGCAGAAAAAGCCGTTCAAAAGAAATACTCAGGGCCCGTCCAATATGGACCGAATACTCAATCGCTCGTGCCAAATACATGGCACCCCCGAAAAACTAGCCAACCACACCAACAGGTATTGTTGGGTCTTCAAACAGGCAGGCCGGTTAAATGCCGAACTCAATGACAAGGGGCTGCATAGCGATGACGAGGAGGAACCCCGGCCGCCGAACAATAGAGGACAGAAGGGCTTCCCCCACAAGTGCGGACGGTGAACAGGATATACGCAACCCACATAGCCAAAAGGGAGCGGAAGCGTGCACTAAGGGACGATATGCGATGGAGCGATCGCCCAAGTTCAACCCATGGTCCTCCTGCCCGATCACCTTTGATCGAAGGACCACCCACTAGCATCCGCCACGGCGGATTCGCGCATTGGTTCTTGACCCAATCATCGACAGATTTCACCTCACTAGAGTTCGATAGACGGCGGTAGCAGCCTGAACCTGCTCTATCGTGATACAAGGCGCAAAATGGGCATAGACCCTCAAGGATTAAACCCACAAAGACGACCTTTAAAGGCGTCATACCAGTGTAGAGGCCAATTGTACAGCTCGCCACACTTGAAGTGGTCTTCGATCCCGGATAAGTTCCGGCGGAGAATTAATCTTGACATAGTCCTGCTCATGGCGGCTATCACGCCTTCGCTTGGACGAACCGCATTTGCAAAGCTCAATGCGGTGCCGCACTACGCATACCTCAAGCTCAAGATGCCAGGCCCGCGAGGAGTAATCACGGTCAATGGAAACACCAAACGCTCTCTCCGTACGGAGGAGCATACGGCGGCTCTCGCGGTGGAGGTGCAAAGCAGCCTCTCACAGCAATTCTCGAGTCCGGCCACTAAACGTCCGGGCACCATCAAGCGCGCCCGGAGTAATCTACAACAAGACCGCCTGGCACGACCCGAGCACGCGTAGCAATCCGGCCCCAACCCCAGCCCTCGTGAAATTGCGAAGCCATTACTACGTACATAACTACGCCCGGAGATACCATGGGCATAAGGGAGGGCACGACCACCGCGACGCCTGCATGCGGCTCAACCGCACTGTGGGCTCCCGATTGTGTCATTCTTTTTTTCTTCTTTTCTCTTACTTTCAGACTCCGTTTTCCGAAGCCCCGTCCGGCTCTAGAATTGCCGAACTCACGATGCAACAGCCAGGGAAGCAGAAAGCTACGTCGAGTATCCAGGTGGTCTCTACTACGAGCATTATACCTGTTTTACATACCATCCCGCAGCTTACCCCTGGAGGGGGACATGTCAAATAATCCCATCCCTTGCTTATCGCACTATTTGTATCGCTCGCTTTCATTGCAGTACCTTTTGAATAAACAATACATAGCTTTTGCCTATTATTGCACTCCTTTCTTTATCTATATATATGTTCATTCATAACACGTTGCACCCGTACACTTTGGTACGGCCAATACACCAGGGGCTTAAGCACCCCAAAAATATGGTGTGATAAGTCCGAACACTTTCACAAGTGCGGCACCCCGAACTTATAGCATTATATACATCGGCTCCGAATCATGTCTTGGGTCAATAGTTGGGTATGCCCGGCTCCCATGTTTTGGTACCTTACGTTCCGTTATATCGGCTAAGGTAGCTGGGAGAACCGATCGCGATTGTGCCCCGTTGAGCTGGGTTGAGCACCTCGATGGAAAGCTAAAACTGACCGTCATGATAGGGCGAGAGCCGATCGCTGTTCGAGAGGTTTTTTCGGTCCCTAAAGACTTATGCCGCTTAGAGCGAGGAGTCGGCATTGTCCGGCCAAGGCGTGGATAGCGCCCGAACTCGGTCTTCGAATACTAGGGGCTTCACGAAATTTAAAATTATAGAATTCTATGGCTAAGTGAGAGTGTTCAAGCACTATAGTTCGGTTGCCTTGTTCGTTATGTTGATCGCCTCCTCGAAGGACCCAAGAATGGGAACAAGAGCGCTCAAGTTTATCCCAACACCCCACTCATGGCATGGGGCTGAAGCCAACGACTTGCCATCTCTCAAACTTGATAAACAGCCGCATGAAGGTAATATTTTAAATTCACAAGCGTTGCTTAGCGATATGAACAAGTTTTCAGCGACAGGATAACAAATGCGAGTCTATTCAAAATTACATCTTTGGAGCATTCACCGCTATAAAGCGGGCACCCTTCACGACGCCCTCATAGTACATTTCGGGCTTGCGATGCTCCTTGCCCTTTGGTGGCCCGTCTGTCACAAGCTTCTCAAGATCCAGCTTGCCCCAAAGCACTTTAGCATGGGCAAGGGCCCGACGGGCACTTTCAATGCAGACGGAGCGCTTGATGACTTCAATCCATGGACAGGCGTCCACCAGCCGCCGCACTAGCCCGAAGTAGCTCCCAGGCATGGCTTCCAATGGCCACAGCCGAATTATGAGGCCCTTCATGGCCTGTTCGGAGACCTTATGGAGCTCGACCAGCTGCTTCAGCTGGTCGCTCAGGGGCACCGGATGTCCGGCCTCAACATACTGAGACCAGAAACCTTTTCCGTCGAGCTCCCCTCCTTGGCGCGGTAGAACGCGGCAGCATCATACACACTACGGGGCAGATCTGCGAATGCTCCTGGAGAGCTCTGGATTCGGGTAAGTAACAGATAATTCACTTTCACATGCTTGCTTTGCATAAAGAATTCCTTACCCGCCGCTATCTTCTTTAATGATTCAATTTCTGGAGGGCTTTTTGGCTTGGCCTTAGCGGCTTTGGCACTCTCAAGAGCCGAGGCGAGCTCGGACTCGAAGTCTTGAGTCACGCTCCAAACTCGTGTTTTTCCACGAGCACAGGAGCTCATGCCGCACCTCCGCCACCCGCGCCTCCTGCTTCTCTCGCTCGGTGCGCTCCGCGGCCGCTTTGCTTTCGGCCGTGGACACCGCTTCCTTCAGGGTCACCACCTCGTTCGTGGCCCCTACAATACCCACGTTAGTCCTGTCATTTTTGCAACCAAATCCTTTCTATAAGGTATTACTTTAATAAGGTATTACTTACCTTCCTTGTCCTCGAGGTGCTTCTTGGCAAGGCCGAGCTCGTTCTAGGACCGCTCGAGGCTCTGCTTCGATGCATTGACCCCCGCAGTCAGTGCGGCAGAGGTCAGCAGCGCAACCTGCATTCCCATATTGACATACTTATGTTAGACTCCTGCGTATATCTTTTTAGATCCTCAGTCCGGTTTTCTTTCCGAACACCAACTAAGCATCGAGGGCTACTGGCTGTCACGGTAATATTTTTACATATTCTAAACTTACCTCAAAGCCTGTTAGAAGGCTGGTACAAGCTTCACCAGCCCGCTCTTGGTGGATGAACTTTCGGATCACCACACTCATAACAATGGCGGTGCTCCTCGTTGATGGAGGCGCCGTTAAGCGCCTCCGGCAAGCTATCCGGTGCCTCCGGATGGGCGGAGGTCACCGGCGTCGCGATCTTGCCCTTCTTCGAAGGGGCGCTTGCGAACTTCGAACCATCAAGGTTCCGCACAGGGCGGACTTAGAGCCCTCTGGGGTCTCGCCCCTTCGCCGGAGTCCGGAGGTCGCCTTCGGCGCCTCCAGACCACCTCCTCCTGGCTGGGCCCGTTTTGGGACTCCACCGCGGTGTCGTCTGCGTCACGAGGAGAGGAGGCGGTCGAAAGTGAAGTGTTATTCACGTCCGACGAATCCAGGGAGCCGCTCGACGAAGCGGCGAGCTCGTCCTTGGGCGGGCTACATGGTTATATTCGGCGTTAGAAGACACTATGCAACAAATAAAAAGTCATGAGCTATTCCGGAGTCCCGACACTTATGATCTCGCCAGGGGCTTGGCCCTTGGTGGCCACTCCTCCTCGTCGTTGTCGGCGTTGGTGGAGAAGTCCGGAGGAAGGGTCCTTCCTTTCTTGGACCCTCCGGCCTCCCCAGTCGGGGCGGCCTTCCTTTTCTTCTCTCCCCCCGCTGGGGGAGAGGCTTCTTTTTCCTCCTCCCCGTCCTCAGGGGAGGATTCCGCCTCAGAGTCGTCGGACGATGAGTCCGACAACACCTGGCGTCGGGTGCTCCTTCGAGTCCCCGTGGCCTTCTTCTTGGCCTTCTTCTCTGGCACCATGTGAGGTGCCGGAGCCAGCAGCCCCGTCAAGCGGGCGTCCGCTGGGTCTTCTGCCAAGGGAGCCGGACAGTTAATCTGTCCGGACGTCTTCAGCCAGTCCTGTCAAAGGTTAGGGAGTTTTATATCCCGCATAGAGTCAAACTATGAAAAAAGAGTCCCATAAAGGGTAAAGTAACTTACCTCGCTGGCTTGACGCTGCGAGCTGAATCCGCGATCTTCGGTAGCGGATGTGGGAGCCTCGGCGCCCTTGAACAGCACCTATCAGGCATCTTCGTACGTAGTGTCGAAGAGCCTTTTCAGAGTTTGGTTCTGTGCCGGATCGAACTCCCACAATTTGAAGGCCTGTTGTTGGCATGGGAGGATCCGGCGGATGAGCATCACCTGGATTACATTGACAAGCTTGAGATTCTTGTCCACCAGGTTTCGGACGCAGGTTTGGAGTCCGGACAGCTCTTCCGAATCACCCCACGTCAGGCCCGTCTCTTTCCATGATGTGAGCCGTGTGGGGAAGCCAGATCGGAATTCGGGGGCCGCCGCCCATTGAGAGTCGCGCGGCTCGGTGATGTAGAACCACCCCGATTGCCACCCCTTTATGGTCTCCACAAAGGAGCCCTCGAGGCATAGGACTTTGGCCATCTTGCCAACCATGGCACCTCCGCACTCCGCTTGGCGGCCGCCCACTACCATCGGCTTGACATTGCAGGTCTTCAGCCATAAGCCGAAGTGGGGCTGGATGCAGAGGAAGGCCTCGCACACGACGATAAACGCCGAGATGTTGAGGATTAAGTTCGGGGCCAGATCGTGGAAATCCAGGCCGTAGTAGAACATGAGCCCCGGGACAAACGGGTGAAGTGGAAAACCTAGTCCGCGGAGGAAGTGGGTGAGGAACACCACCCTCTCATGGGGCCTGGGGGTGGGAATGAGCTGCCCCTCGTCGGGGAGCTGGTGCGCGATGTATCTCGGACAAGTATCCGGCCTTCCGCAGCTTTTTGACTTGTCCCTCCGTGACGGAGGAGACCATCCACTTGCCTCCCGCTCCGGACATGGCTGGAGAAGGTTGAGGAGGGATGTCCGGACTTGGGCGCTGGAGCTCGAGTGCGCGGAAATGGATGAGCAAAGGAGGAAGAAGGCGTAGGTGAAAAGGTGGATCCTTATCCCCTTATATGGATGGACGAAGCTATGCGTCCCCCACCAGCCTGGTAAAACTCGCTTATCTCCCAAGCGCCGTAATCAATGGCGCGGTTGGGTTACCCACGTCCATATTGATGGGAATACCGGAATAAGGGGGCATGATCTCCGCTTTGATAAGACGTGCCAAGGAAACCGCCTCGCTAAACGCGCTGAGGTGGAACAGTAAAAACGATTCGTATAAAGGCCTGGCCGTGGTGTGATGTCACGCAGCGGAATACGTCAGCAGATCTGTGCAAAGGTTATTCTCTCTACGGTGGTATGTGGAACTTGTTTTGCAGAGCCGGACACAATCCTTGTGTTCAAAATCTTCTATGAAGTATTTGGAGGAGGAACACGCCTTGCAATGCCGAAGATAATGTGCGCGCGGATTAAATGCGTCATTGAAGCCTGGTTCGAGGGCTCTTGAGGAGTCCCGGATTAGGGGTGTCCGGATAGCGAACTATCACCGTTGGCGGACTCTGGACTATGAAGATACAAGATTGAAGACTTCGTCCCGTGTCCGGATGGGACTTTCCTTGGCGTGGAAGGCAAGCTTGGCGATACAGATATGTAGATCTCCTACCATTGTAACCGACTCTGTGTAACCCTAACCCTATCCGGTGTCTATATAAACCGGAGGGTTTTAGTCCGTAGGACGAACAACAATCATACCATAGGCTAGCTTCTAGGGTTTAGCCTCTCTGATCTCGTGGTAGATCCACTCTTGTACTACCCATATCATCAATATTAATCAAGCAGGAGTAGGGTTTTACCTCCATCGAGAGGGCCCGAACCTGGGTAAAAACATCGTGTCCCTTGTCTCTGTTACCATCCGCCTAGACGCACAAATCGGGACCCCCTACCCGAGATCCGCCGGTTTTGACATCGACAGCACCGGTCTATCGTCGTCGCTCAGCCACTCCGCAGTCATCAAAGGACAGCTCCAGCTGGGAGGCTACACCACGGCGACGGCGCAGTCCCCGGTGTAGTGTAGTGTGCGTGGCGTCCCTATTGGGTGTGCACGGAACACACACCACACGCTCCGCCGCCGCTGCCCATCGTGGCCGCCACACCACCGTCGAAAGCTAGGGCCATCGCCCGCTCCCCGCCACGGCCCGAAGGCGGGAGGTGCCCGTCGTAGCCGCCACCCCATTGTCAGCCACCGTGGCCATCACCCGCTCCGCCACCGCGGCCCAAAGGTGGGAGGTGGTGGTCGTGGCCGCCACCCCATTGTCGGCCGCCATGGCCGCCAACCCACCATCGACCGCCGGGATCATCACCCGCTCCGCCACCGCTGTCCGAAGGTGAGAGGCGGAGGTGGATGCCCGCACGTGCGTCAGGGACCTTGCGCGCTACACCGAGTTCCTGCGGGAGGAGGATGAGCGCCTCGTCGAGCACGCAAAGAGCCTTACCGCCGTCATGGCCTCGACACACGCCGCCTCAGAGGCGAGGAATCAGGAGACCTATGAGGAGAACCACCCCTTCGAGAGGGGTCGTCTGGAGCGGTAGAGGGTGTTCGAGGTGAGCGTCGCTGAAGCTGCAATAGCGACAGTCACTATCTCGGTTGCCCAGCTCGTCGGTAGGCTCCTCCTCCTCCTCCGCCTCTTACTAAGCGCGCTTCACAGAGGAGAGGCAGCCAGAAGTAGTAGTAGTAGTATTTAGAGGCTATTTTGTTCAGTTCATCTGACTATAGATGTGGTGAAATTGTACAACGTACTTAAAATTAGCTAGTATATATAGTTGAACTAGCTATTTCAGTACATGGTTGGCAACAATTGGGGAAAAGTTTGGTCGGTTCAGCTATCGAGTTGAACTGTTTGTATAAATTAAGAACGAGTGCTTAATCTATGAATGAAATCTATGCTTAATTTCTGAATTTTAGTTGCCAAAATCAGATACTGCTAGTGATTTTTAGCTTCATATTTTGACAAATCGCATTGTTACAAGGTTGACAAATGGCAATGTTACTAGATCAACAAATGTCAATCTTTCCAGTTCGACAAATGGCAACATACCCAATATGATAGATGCAAATCTTAAATTGTTTGTAAGTGGTTGCACATGGGTCATCCAAAAGAACCGTTTATGTTGAAGAGATGCACAAATCCTGCTCTCACTTTGCATACGGTGTTCTATCATGTCGTCCTGGGATCGAATGGCGGGGCGCGGGAGGATGGCAGCTGGCGGCGCTGAGAGGTAGCATTCGACGGTGGCGTCCCATGCCGCTGAGGTGGGCATGATACGTCTCCGTCGTATCTATAATTTTTTATTGTTTCATGCCAATATTATTCAACTTTTACATACTTTTGGCAACTTTTTATATGATTTATTTGGACTAACTTACTTATCCAGTGCCCAGTGCCAGTTCCTGTTTGTCGCATGTTTTTGTTTCGTAGAAAATCTATATCAAAGGATGTCCAAATGCGATAAAAATTTACGAAGATTTATTTTGGAATTTATGTGATTTTTGGGAGGTGGAATCAACGCAAACAGGGGCCCACAGAGCCCACAACCCACCAGGGCGCGCCATGCACCCCCTGTAGCACCCAGGTGTCTTGTGCCCTCCTCGAAGGTTGGTTGGGGCCCTTCTTCTGGTACAAGAAAGATAATTTATGGAAGAAAATCGTGTAAAAATTTCAGCACAATCAGAGTTACAGATCTCCGGAAATTTAAGAAACGGTGAAGGGCCAGATCAGGGGAGCGCGAAACAGAAGAGAACGGAGAGGGAGATCCAATCTCGGAGGGGCTCCCGCCCCTCCGCCTCCATGGAGGCCATGGACCAGAGGGGGAACTCTCCTCCCATCTAGGGGGGATGCCAAGGAAGGATAAGAAGGAGGGGGGCTCTCTCCCCCTCGCTTCCGGTGGCGCCGGAGTGCCGCCGGGGCAACGATCGGGATGGCGATCTGCATCAACAACCTTGAGACCGTCAACACCAACTCTCTCCCCCTCTATGCAGCGGTGTAACACTCCTTCTCCCCGCTGTAATCTCTACTTAAACATGGTGCTCAAGTCCATATATTATTTCCCAATGATCTATGGTTATCTAATGATGTTTAAGTATATCCGTTTTGTCCTGTGGGTTAATCGTGATCTTGGTTGGGATGATTGTATATTTTATTTATGGTGTTGTCCTACGGTGCCCTCCGTTCTCACGCAAACATGAGGGCCCCCCGCTGTAGGGTGTTGCAATATGTTCATGGTTCGCTTATGGTGGGCTGCGAGAGTGACAGAAACTTAAAACCCGAGTAGGTGGGGTATGACGTATAGGAGTAATGCTATGGTTGGGTTTCATGACCTTAATGATCTTTAGTAGTAGAGGATGCTTGATAACCCACAAGTATAGGGGATCGCAATAGTTTTCGAGGGTAGAGTATTCAACCCAAATTTATAGATTCGACACAAGGGGAGCCAAAGAATGTCTGAAGGTATTAGCAGTTGAGTTGTCAATTCAACCATAGCTGGAGATTAATTATCTGCAGCAAAGTGATCAGTAGCACAGTAGTTTGATAGTTTTGATAGTAGTGACAACAGCAATGGTAACAATAACAATGATAGCGGTAATTTGTAGCAAGTGTAACAGTGATGATAGTAATAGTAACGCAGCAAGATCAATATAAATAAATTCGTAGGCAATGGATCGGTGACTTGTTGGATGATATTCATCATGTGACAGTTATAACCTAGGGCGATACGGCACTAGCTCCAGTTCATCGATATAATGTAGGCATGTATTCCGTAAATAGTCATACGTGCTTTATTAAAAGAACTTGCATGGCATCTTTTGTCCTACCCTCCCGTGGCAGCGGGGTCCATATTGGAAACTAAGGGTTATTAAGGCCTCCTTTTAATAGAGAACCGGAGCAAAGCATTAACACATAGTGAATACATGAACTCCTCAAACTATGGTCATCACCGAGAGTGGGCCCGGTTGTTGTCACTCCGGTGTTGTCAGATCATAACATGTAGTAGGTGACTATAACTTGCAAGATCGGATCTAAAACATGGATATAATGATGAATTCATAAACGGTTCAGATCTAAAATCATGGCACCCGGGCCCACAGTGACAAGCATTAAGCATAGCAAAGTCATAGCAACATCAATCTAAGAACATAGTGGATACTAGGGATCAAGCCCTAACAAAACTAACTCGATTATATGATGAATCTCATCCAACTCCTCATCGACCAGCGAGCCTACGAAGGAATTACTCACTCCCGGTGGGGAGAATCATGGAATTGGCGATGGAGATTGGTTGGTGATGACAAAGAGCGAAGGTCCCCCTCTCCGGAGCCCCAAACGGACTCCAGATCTGCCCTCCTGAGGAAGAACAGGTCTTGGCGGCGGCTCCGTCTCGTGAAACGCGATAATTCTTTCTCCCTGATTTTTTTTTCAATAATGTGAATTTATAGTATCAGGGGGTCGTCAGCGGGGACACCAGGTGGGTACAACCCACCTGGGCGCGCCCCCTCTCCTGGCGCCCCTAGGGGCCCCTCTCCGGTGGTTGTTGGCTCCAAAAATCTTCTTTTATTCCATAAAAAATCCTCGCGAAGTTTCACTGTATTCCGAGAACTTTTATTTCTGCACAAAAACAACACCATGGTAGTTCTGCTGAAAACATCGTCAGTCCGGGGTTAGTTTCATTCAAATCATGCAAATTAGAGTCCAAAACAAGAGGAAAAGTGTGAGAAAAAGTAGATACATTGGAGACGTATCAACTCCCCCAAGCTTAAACCTTTGCTTGTCCTCAAGCAATTCAGTTGATAAACTGAAAGTGCGAAAGAAAAACTTTTACGAACTCTTTTGCTCTTGTTTGCATAAATAAGCTTAAACAGCACCCAGGTTTTCAGCCAGCATTATAACTAACCTTGTCAACAATAACATTTAAAGATTATATTAACTCAAATCAATGACATAATCAGCTAGCGAGCAATAATAAGATATCTCAAACAGCAACACGTTGTCAAAACAACCATGATGTAATATGACAATAGTGGTATCTCGCTAGCCCTTTCTGAGACCGCAAAACATAAATGCAGAGCACCTCCAAAGTTCAAGCAGCGACTAGACATTGTAATTCATGGTAGAAAAGATCTAGTCATGATGCACCCAACATTAGCTATACATAATGCATAAATCATGACAATTGTGTTCTTAGGGTCTGGCGCTTGTTTTAGAAGGTGATGACACAACATAAAAGTAAATAGAAAGTCCCTTCGCAGAGGGAAGCAGTGATTTCAAGAGGTGCCAGAGCTCAATTTTTAAAATAGAAGTAAATGATATTTTGAGACATGCACCCTTCTTATGCACTTCACGACCATCAGTTATCAACATCTTCCATGCTAAGCACGCTAATGGCGGTTCCCAAGCGATAAAAGTAAAGGTTTTGACTCCATTGGGAGTTTTTGTTTGATTATTTCAGAGATGAACTCTTTTTCATTTTTGCAGTTTGGGACTGGGCATCCCTAATACCGCGCATTTTCTCATGCGATGGCGAGTGAATAAACACTCGACTTGAGGATAACTTGCTTAGAACGGAAGATATCGAACACCTCCTGTCATTCCATGAACGATCCAGGCACACAAAAAGGGATAATTTTTAGAAGTTTTTAGAGGTGGCACATGCAAATTTACTTAGGACGGCAGGGTAATACCGTATATAGGTAGGTATGGTGGACTCATCTGGAATAACTTTGGGTTCAAGGTTTTTGATGTACAAGCAGAATTCCCACTTAGTACAGGCGAAGGCTAGCAATTAAGATTGAGAAGCGGCCAGCTAGAGAGCAACAACGATCATAACCAGGCATTATGCATAAATAACATTGGACACTAGCATGAGTAGGATATGAACACCATGAACATAAATATCTTAGAGGCTATGTTGGTTTTGATTCAACTACATGCATGAACATGTGCCAAGTCAAGCCACTCGAACATTCAGAGGAGGATACCATATCATCATACTACATCACTAGGTTAAACATATTTACAAAGACAGAACAAGTCGAGTTCATACCAGTTTCTCTTTGCCACGGCCAGCTTATCGAATATCGTCATTATTGCCTTTCACTTGCATGACCGAATGATATGAAAATAATAATAGTGCAAGAGTGCCATGGACTAAGCTAGAATTCCCCCAAGCTTAGACTTTTGGCCTAAGTTGGTAGTCGATCAGTAGCCTGGAGGGTAGTAGGGATCCTGAGGAGCGGGCATCCATTCATCCCACTTCTGAGGTGCCTGTGCAGCCTCTGCAGCAGCAGGGCCGTTCCAGTAAATGAGGATGTCTGCAGGCATAATCTGATATCCGCCCCTGGCAATAGAATCAAACAAAGCAGGTGCAGGCAAGGGGATAACATCACGAGTGTCAATGCTATAGACCAGGTTATAAGGAATGGCAATGTTAGGATTATCATGTGCAAGAAAGTGATGGTGATACATGGCCGCCTGGTCTAGGTAAACCTTGGTCATGGGGAAATCATGGGGGCATATCTCAACCTCGAAGTGAGCTGCCAAACGAGTGGCAAAAATCCCACTGAGGGAGTCCTGGATTAGGGGGTATCCGGACAGCAGGACTGTATACATCGTCCAGACTATGGAAGAGTGAAGATACAAGACTCAAGACTTCGACCCGTGTCCGGATAGGACTTTCCTTGGCGTGGAAGGCAAGCTTGGCGATCCGGATATTATATTTCCTTCCTTGTAACCGACTCCATGTAAACCCTAGCCCTCTCCGGTGCCTATATAAACCGCAGAGGTTGGTCCTTAGAAGGCCGATCACAATTACAATCATACCATCATAGGCTATCTTCTAGGGTTTAGCCTCTACGATCTCGTGGTAGATCTACTCTTGTACTACCCATATCTTCAATATTAATCAAGCAGGAAGTAGGGTTTTACCTCCATCGAGAGGGCCCGAACCTGGGTAAACATCTGTGTCCCTTGCTTCCTATTACCATCAGCCTTGACGCACAGACCCCTACCCGAGATCCGCCGGTTTTGACACCGACATTGGTGCTTTCATTGAGAGTTCCTCTGTGTCGTCGCTACGGGGCTCGATGGCTCCTTCAACCATCATCAATAACACGGTCCCGGGTGAGACCTTTCTCCCCGGACAGATCTTCGTGTTGGGCGGCTTCGTCCTGCGGGCCAATTCGCTTGGCCATCTGGAGCAGATCAATAGCTACGCCCCTGGCCACCAGATCAGGATCGAAAACCTGAATTACACGGCGGATATCAGCGGAGACTGGATCGCCGACGAATTCGTGCCTATGCCAGGAGCACCGGACAGTCACGACGAGCACGGCTTAGACCTGCTGTCGGACAAAGCTCAGGATATCACCCCCGTAGTAGCCTCGGACCTAAATCCGGAGCAGGCCGCGTTGCCTGTGGACGGAGGGCTGGACCCCGCCCCGCAGGTCGCACACTTATCGGCGGTGGAGCCGAACACGGGCCTTACCTCTGTGGTGGCGTGTGACTCCGGACCCCCGGATTCATATCCGGATGTTGGTCCCAGTCCGCGCACTCCCGAGCCAGTCGAGCCAGGTTGGGCTCCGGTAATGGAGTTCACCGCTGCAGATATCTTTCAGCACTCGCCCTTTGGCGACATGCTGAACTTGTTAAAAACTCTCTCTTTGATAGAAAATTCTGGGCCAAACTATGTCCGGCTCGAGTGGGAAGCAGGCGACGAAGAAATTCGTTGCCCACCCACCACCCACTTCATAGCCACAGTCGATGATTTAACCGGCGTGCCTGACTTCGAATCCGAAGGCATCGACGGTATGGACGACGATGCAGGAAAAGATTCGAAATCTATGGGGCGCTGGACTTCTCCCTCGTCACACGACATATACATGGTGGATACGCCAAAAGAGGACAAAGAAGACAATCCGGACGATAAAACCCCCGGACAAAAGCCAAAGCGATGGCGCAGACGCCGTTCTAAGTCCAGCAACAGTAAAAATAGCGACAAGAGCGCCAGAGGGATCGATACTACAACCAACTCCGAAGGCAACAACGACCATACAGACCCAGCGATGGAGCAGAACGAACCAGGTCACCCTGAACACAATTCGGAGCAGACGCCCGAGGACAATGATCCCGACGGACGAGGTCATCAAACCGAACCAGCACAGGAAAACAGTCCGGATAATGATGCAATCCCGGAAAAACACGTGGAACGAGATAACCGCCACAGAAAGCTTATGGCCACTGCAAGAAGTCTAAAGAAGCAGAAGCAACGGCTCAAAGCCGCACAGGAAATGCTCAACCGCAGATGGAATAAAGTACTAGACACTGAAGAAAGATACGGCGATGATCGCCATACAAAGAGCTATCCAAAATGCAAGCTACTGCCAGAATTCGGCGACGAAGCTGTACCACTTCATAACCGCAACAAAGCGGCTACCAACGCTGCGCACGATCCACGTGAACACCTGAATAAGGAAGCTGGTGCGGCCAGGTCCATTTATGGATCCAAGGGACACACCTCGGCGAGGGACTATGGTCACCAAAACGATTATGCCAATCGAATACCAGTCCGGAATAAACACTGGACACAACAACAGCCGACGGCATGCCACAACACGTCCAGATACAGAGGGGCTGCTCACCCCCTGTGCTTTACCGAAGAAGTACTGGACCATGAATTTCCAAAGGGCTTTAAACCTGTGAACATAGAGGCATACGACGGAACAACAGATCCAGGTGTCTGGATTGAGGATTTTATCCTGCATATACATATGGCTCGTGGGGATGACCTCCACGCCATCAAATACCTTCCCCTCAAACTGAAGGGACCAGCCCGACACTGGCTGAAAAAGCTCCCCGAAAATTCAATTGGGAGCTGGGAGGAACTCGAGGACGCCTTCAGGGACAATTTTCAAGGGACCTATGTCTGGCCTCTGGATGCTGACGATTTAAGTCACATAATCCAACAACCTGGAAAGTCCGCCCGCAAGCTTTGGAATAGATTCCTCACTAAGAAAAACCAAATTGTCGATTGTCCGGACGCTGAAGCTTTAGCGGCATTCAAACTCAGCATCCGTGACGAGTGGCTCGCCAGACACCTCGGCCAAGAAAAGCCGAGGACAATGGCAGCCTTAACAAACCTCATGACCTGCTTTTGCGCGGGTGAGGATAGCTGGCTAGCCCGTAAAGGCACCAACGACCCCAGCACATCCGAAATAAGGGATGGCACCGGGAAGCCACAACGTAATAAACACAAATGCCAAAAGAGGGAAGAGAGCCCGGATAACACAACAGTTCATGCCGGATTCAGGGGCTCTCGACCTGATCAGCAAAAGAAGCCATTTAAAGGCAGTAAAGAGGGACCGTCCGGTCTGAATAGAGTCCTAGACAGACTATGCAAATTCATGGCACCCCTGACAAACCTGCAAACCACACGTACAGAGAGTGCTGGGTTTTCAAGCAGGCCGACAAATTAAATGCCGAACACAAGGGAAGGGAAATACCAAGTGAAGACGAGGATGAACCTCGCCAGCCGAACACCAAGGTGTTGGGTAACGTAGTAATTTCAAAAAAATTCCTACGATCACGCAAGACCATGGTGATGGCATAGCAACGAGAGGGGAGAGTGTCCGTACACGTACCCTCGTAGACCGAAAGCGGAAGCGTTATAACAACGCGGTTGATGTAGTCGTGCGTCTTCACGATCCGACCGATCCAAGCACCGAGCGTCACGGCACCTCCGAGTTCTGCACACGTTCAGCTCGATGGCGATCCCGGACTCCGATCCAGCAAAGTGTCGGGGATGAGTTCCGTCAACCTGACGGCGTGGTGGCGATGATGATGTTCCACCGACGCGGGGCTTCGCCTAAGCTCATGACGATATGACTTCTCCGGCGCAGGCTTCGCTAAGCTCCGCGACGATATGACCGAAGTGGAATATGGTGGAAGGGGCACCGCACACGGCTAAGGAACGATCCGTAGATCAACTTGTGTGTCATGGGGTGCCCCTGCCCCGTATATAAAGGAGCAAGGGAGGCCGGCCAAGGAGGAGGAGGCGCCAAGGGGGAGTCCTACTCCCACGGAGTAGGACTCCTCCTTTCCTAGTAGGAGTAGGAGAGAAGGAAGGGGAAGGGAGGAAGGGGTGCGGCCCTCCCCTAGTCCACCCGGACTAGGCCTTGAGAAGCGCGCCTGCCCTAGGCAGCCCTCTCTCTTTCCGCAGGCCCAATAAGGCCCAATACTTCTCCCGGCGAATTCCGTAACTCTCGGTACTCGAAAATACCGAATCATTCGAACCTTTCCGAACTCCGAATATAGTCGTCCAATATATTGATCTTTACGTCTCGACCATTTCGAGACTCCTCGTCATGTCCCCGATCTCATCCGGGACTCCGAACTCCTTCGGTACATCAAAACTCATAAACTCATAATATAACATCATCGAAACCTTAAGCGTGCGGACCCTACGGGTTCGAGAACTATGTAGACATGACCTAGAACTATTCTCGGTCAATAACCAATAGCGGAACCTGGATGCCCATATTGGCTCCTACATATTCTTGAAGATCTTTATCGGTCAAACCGCATAACAACATACGTTGTTCCCTTTGTCATCGGTATGTTACTTGCCCGAGATTCGATCGTCGGTATCCAATACCTAGTTCAATCTCGTCACCGCAAGTCTCTTTACTCGCTTCGTAATGCATCATCCCGTAACCAACTCATTGGTCACATTGCTTGCAAGGCTTATAATGATGTGCATTACCGAGAGGGCCTAGAGATACCTCTCCGACAATCGGAGTGACAAAACCTAATCTTGAAATACGCCAACCCAACATGTACCTTTGGAGACACCTGTAGTACTCCTTTATAATCACCCAGTTATGTTGTGACGTTTGGTAGCACCCAAAGTGTTCCTCCGGTAAACGGGAGTTGCATAATCTCATAGTTACGGGAACATGTATAAGTCATGAAGAAAGCAATAGCAATATACTAAACGATCAAGTGCTAGGCTAACGGAATGGGTCATGTCAATCACATCATTCTCCTAATGATGTGATCCCATTAATCAAATGACAACACATGTCTATGGTTAGGAAACATAACCATCTTTGATTAATGAGCTAGTCAAGTAGAGGCATACTAGTGAATATATGTTTGTCTATGTATTCACACATGTATCATGTTTCCGTTAATACAATTCTAGCATGAATAATAAACATTTATCATGAAATAAGGAAATAAATAATAACTTTATTATTGCCTCTAGGGCATATTTCCTTCAGTCTCCCACTTGCACTAGAGTCAATAATCTAGTTCACATCATCATGTGATTCAACACTAATATTCACATCTGTATGTGATTAACACCCATAGTTCACATCGTCATGTGACCAACACCCAAAGGGTTTACTAGAGTCAATAATCTAGTTCACATCGCTATGTGATTAACACCCAAAGAGTATTAAGGTATGATCATGTTTTGCTCGTGAGAGAAGTTTAGTCAACGGGTCATCACATTCAGAGCCGTATGTATTTTGCAAATATTCTATGTCTACAATGCTCGCACGCAGCTACTCTAGCTAATTGCTCCCACTTTCAATTTGTATCCAGATTGAGACTTTAGAGTCATCTGGATCAGTGTAAAAAGCTTGCATCGATGTAACTCTTTTACGACGGGCTCTTTTATCACCTCCATAATCGAGAAATATTTCCTTAGTCCTCACTAAGGATGTTCTTGACCAATGTCCAATGATCTACTCCTAGATCACTATTGTACTCCTTGCCAAATTCAGAGCAAGGTATACAATAGGTCAGTACATATCATAGCATACTTTATAGAACCTATGATGAGGCATAGGGAATGACTTTCATTCTCTTTTCTATTTTCTGCCGTGGTCGGGTTTGAGTCTTACTCAATTTCACACCTTTGCAACACAGGCAAGAACTTTTCTTTGACTGTTCCATTTTGAACTACTTCAAAATCTTGACAAGGTATGTACTTATTGAAAAAAACTTATCAAGCGCCTTGATCTATCTCAATAGATCTTGATGCTCAATATGTAAGCAGCTTCACCGAGGTCCTTCTTTGAAAAACTCCTTTCAAATAATCCTTTATGCTTTGCGTAATAATTCTACATTATTTCCGATCAACAATATGTCATTCACATATACTTATCGAAATGCTTGTAGTGCTCCCACTCACTTTCTTGTAAATACAGGCTTCTCCAAAAGTCTCAGATAAAACCATATGCTTTGATCAAATCATCAAGCATATATTCCAACTCGAGATGCTTGCACCAGTCCATAGATGGATCGCTGGAGCTTGCACATTTTGTTAGCATCTTTAGGATTGACAAAACCTTCTGGTTGCATCATATACAACTCTTCTTTAATAAATCCATTAAGGAATGCAGTTTTGACATCCATTTGCCGATTTCATAAAATGTGGCAATTGCTAACATGATTCGGATAGACTTAAGCATCGTTACGAGTGAGAAAATTTCATCGTATTCAACACCTTGAACTTGTCGAAAACCTTTTGCAACAAGTCGAGCTTTGTAGATAGTAACACTACTATCGGTGTCCATCTTCCTCTTGAAGATCCATTTATTTAACATGGCTTGCTGATCATAGAGCAAGTCAATCAAAGTCCATACTTTGTTCTCATACATGGATCCTATCTCAGATTTCATGGCCTCAAGCCATTTCGCGAATCTGGGCTCATCATCGCTTCCTCATAGTTCATAGGTTCATCATGGTCTAGTAACATGACTTCCGAACACGATTACCGTACCACTCACTCGTGCGGATCTTACTCTGGAAGACCTACGAGGTTTGGTAGCAACTTGATCTGAAGTTTCATGATCATCATCATTAACTTCCTCACTAATTGGTGTAGGAATCACTCGAACTGATTTCGTGATGAACTACTTTCCAATAAGGGAGAAGGTACAATTACCTCATCAAGTTCTACTTTCCTCCCACTCACTTCTTTCGAGAGAAACTTCTTCTCTAGAAAGGATCCATCTTAGCAACGAAACTTGCCTTCGGATCTGTGATAGAAGGTGTACCCAATAGTTACCTTTGGGTATTCTATGAAGACGCATTTTTCCGATTTGGGTTCGAGCTTATCAGGTGAAAACTTTTTCACATAAGCATCACAATTCCAAACTTTAAGAAACGACAGCTTAGGTTTACTTTTAAACCATAGTTCATACGGTGTCGTCTCAACGGATTTAGATGGTGCCCTATTAAACGTGAATGCAGCTGTCTCTAATGCATAACCCCAAAACGATAGTGGTAAACCGATAAGAGACATCATAGATCACACCATATCAAATAAAGTGCGGTTATGACGTTCGGACACACCATTACGTTATGGTGTTCCATGTGGCGTGAGCTGTGAAACTATTCCACATTGTTTTATATGTAGGCCAAACTCGTAACTCAAATATTCTCCTCCACGATCAGATCGTAGAAACTTTATTTTCTTGTTACGATGATTCTCCACTTCACTCTGAAATTCTTTGAACTTTTCAAATGTTTCAGACTTGTGCTTCATTAAGTAGATATACTCATATCTGCTCAAATCATCTTGTGAAGGTCAAAAAATAACGATACTTGCCGTGAGCTTTAACACTCATCGGGCCGCATAGATCAGTATGTATTATTTCCAATAAGTCATTTGCTCGCTCCATTGTTCCGAGAACGAGTCTTTAGTCATCTTGCCCATAAGGCATGGTTCGCAAGCATCAAGTGATTCATAATCAAGTGATTCCAAAATCCCATCAGCATGGAGTTTCTTCATGCGCTTTACACCAATATGACCTAAACGGCAAGGCCACAAATAAGTTGCACTATCATTATTAACTTTCCATCTTTTGGCATCAATATTATGAATATGTGTATCACTACGATCGAGATCCAACAAACTATTTTTATTGGGTGTATGACCATTGAAGGTTTTATTCATTTAAATGAACAACAATTATTCTTTGACTTTAAATGAATAACCGTTTTGAAAACTATTTTCATTGGGTGTATGACCATCAAGGTTTTATTCATTTAAACAGAACAACAATTATTCTTTGACTTAAAATGAATAACCGTTTTGCAATAAACATGATCAAATCATATTCATGCTCAACGCAAACACCAAATAACATTTATTTAGGTTTAACACTAATCCCGAAAGTATAGGAGTGTGCGATGATGATCATATCAATCTTGGAACTACTTCCAACACTCATTGTCACTTCCCTTCAACTAGTCTCTGTTTATTCTGTAACTCCTGTTTGAGTTACTAATCTTAACAACCGAACAAGTATCAAATACTCGGGGCTACTATAAACACTAGTAAGGCACACATCAATAACCTGTATATCAAATATACTCTTGTTCAATTTGCCATCCTTCTTATCCGCCAAATACTTGGGGTAGTTCCGCTTCAAAGACCAGTTCCATTGCAGCAAAAGCACTTAGTCTCGTGCTTAGGTCCAGACTTGGGCTTCTTCACTCGAACAACAACTTGCTTGCCGCTCTTCTTGAAGTTCCCTTCTTCCTTTGCCCTTTCCTTGAAACTAGTGGTCTTGTCAATCATCAACACTTGATGCTCTTTTCTTGATTTCTACCTTCGTCGATTTCAGCATCACGAAGAGCTTGGGGATTGCTTTTGTCATCCCTTGCATATTATAGTTCATCACGAAGTTCTACTAACTTGGTGATGATGACTAGAGAATTCTGTCAATCACTATCTTATCTCGAAGATTAACTCCCACTTGATTCAAGCGATTGAAGTACCTGCACAATCTGAGCACATGCTCACTAGTTGAGCGATTCTCCTCCATCTTTTAGCTATAGAACTTGTTGGAGACTTCATATCTCTCAACTCGGTATTTGCTTGAAATATTAACTTCAATTCCTGGAACATCTCATATGGTCCATGACATTCAAAACGCCTTTGAAGTCCCGATTCTAAGCCTTTAAGCATGGTGCACTAAACTATCAAGTAGTCATCATATTGAGCTAGCCAAACGCTCATAACGCCTCGCATCCGATCCTGCAATAGGTTTGTCACCTAGCGGTGCATTAAGGACATAATTCTTACAGGCAGCAATGAGGATAAACCTCAGATCACGGATCCAATCCGCATCATTGCTACTAACATTTTTCAATACAATTTTCTCTAGGAACACATATAAAACCATAGGGAAGCAACAACGCGAGCTATTGATCTACAACATAATTTGCAAAATACTACCAGGACTAAGTTCATGATAAATTAAAGTTCAATTAATCATATTACTTAAGAACTCCCACTTAGATAGACATCCCTCTAATCCTCTAAGTGATTACGTGATCCAAATCAACTAAACCATAACCGATCATCACGTGAGATGGAGTAGTTTTCAATGGTGAACATCACTATGTTGATCATATCTACTATATGATTCACGCTCGACCTTTCGGTCTCCGTGTTCCGAGGCCATATCTGCATATGCTAGGCTCGTCAAGTTTAACTCGAGTATTCTGCGTGTGCAAAACTGGCTTGCACCCGTTGTAGATGGACGAGAACTTATCACACCCGATCATCACGTGGTGTCTCGGGTACTACTTAACTTTAGCAACGGTGCATACTCGTGGAGAACACTTCTTGATAATTTTAGTGAGAGATCATCTTATAATGCTACCGTCAATCAAAGCAAGATAAGATGCATAAAGGATAAACATCACATGCAATCAATATAAGTGATATGATATGGTCATCATCATCTTGTGCTTGTGATCTCCATCTCCGCAACCGTCATGATCACCATCGCCACCGGCGCGACACCTTGATCTCCATCGTAGCATCGTTGTCGTCTCGCCAACTATTGCTTCTACGACTATCGCTACCGCTTAGTGATAAAGTAAAGCAATTACATGGCTTTTGCATTTCATACAATAAAGCGACAACCATATGGCTCCTGCCAGTTGCCGATAACTCGGTTACAAAACATGATCATCTCATACAATAAAATATAGCATCACGTCTTGACCACATCACATCACAACATGCCCTGCAAAAACAAGTTAGACGTCCTCTACTTTGTTGTTGCAAGTTTTACGTGGCTGCTACGGGCTGAGCAAGAACCGTTCTTACCTACGCATCAAAACCACAACGATAGTTTGTCAAGTTGGTGTTGTTTTAACCTTCGCAAGGACGGGCGTAGCCACACTCAGTTCAACTAAAGTGAGAGAGACAGACACCCGCCGGTCACCTTTAAGCAACTAGTGCTCAAGCGGTGAAACCAGTCTCGCGTAAGCGTCTGGCGTAATGTCGGTCCGGGCCGCTTCATCTCACAATACCGCTGAACCAAAGTATGACATGCTGGTAAGAAGTATGACTTATATCGCCCACAACTCACTTGTGTTCTACTCGTGCATATGACATCAACGCATAAAACCAGGCTCGGATGCCATTGTTGGGTAACGAGTAATTTCAAAAATTTCCTACGATCACGCAAGACCATGGTGATGGCATAGCAACGAGAGGGAGAGTGTCGTCCACGCACCCTCGTGAGACCGAAAGCGAAGCGTTATAACAACGCTGTTGATGTAGTCGTGCGTCTTCACGATCCGACCGATCCAAGCACCGAACGTCGGCACCTCCGAGTTCTGCACACGCTCAACTCGATGACGATCCCGGACTCCGATCCAGCAAAGTGTCGGGATGAGTTCCACAAGACGACGGCGTGGTGACGATGATGATGTTCCACCGACGCAGGGCTTCGCCTAAGCTCCGCGACGATATGACTTCTCCGGCGCAGGCTTCGCCTAAGCTCCGCGACGATATGACCAAGTGGAATATGGTGGAAGGGGCACCGCACGGCTAAGGAACGATCCGTAGATCAACTTGTGTGTCATGGGGTGCCCCCTGCCCCGTATATAAAGGAGCAAGGGAGGGCCGGCCAAGGAGGAGGAGGCGCGCCAGGGGGAGTCCTACTCCCACCGGGAGTAGGACTCCTCCTTTCCTAGTAGGAGTAGGAGAGAAGGAAGGGAAGGGAGGAAGGTGCGGCCCCTCCCCTAGTCCAATTCGGACTAGGCCTTGGGCGCGGCCTGCCCTAGGCAGCCCTCTCTCTTTCTGCAGGGCCCAATAAGGCCCAATACTTCTCCCGCGAATTCCGTAACTCTCGGTACTCCAAAATACCGAATCATTCGAACCTTTCCGAACTCCGAATATAGTCGTCCAATATATTGATCTTTACGTCTCGACCATTTCGAGACTCCTCGTCATGTCCCCGATCTCATCCGGGACTCCAAACTCCTTCGTACATCAAAACTCATAAACTCATAATATAACCATCATCGAAACCTTAAGCGTGCGGACCCTACGGGTTCGAGAACTATGTAGACATGACCTAGAACTATTCTCGGTCAATAACCAATAGCGGAACCTGGATGCCCATATTGGCTCCTACATATTCTTCGAAGATCTTTATCGGTCAAACCGCATAACAACATACGTTGTTCCCTTTGTCATCGGTATGTTACTTGCCCGAGATTCGATCGTCGGTATCCAATACCTAGTTCAATCTCGTCACCGCAAGTCTCTTTACTCGCTCGTAATGCATCATCCCGTAACTAACTCATTGGTCACATTGCTTGCAAGGCTTATAATGATGTGCATTACCGAGAGGGCCTAGAGATACCTCTCCGACAATCGGAGTGACAAAACCTAATCTTGAAATACGCCAACCCAACATGTACCTTTGGAGACACCTGTAGTACTCCTTTATAATCACCCAGCTTATGTTGTGACGCTTGGTAGCACCCAAAGTGTTCCTCCGTAAACGGAGTTGCATAATCTCATAGTTACAGGAACATGTATAAGTCATGAAGAAAGCAATTGCAATATACTAAACGATCAAGTGCTAGGCTAACGGAATGGGTCATGTCAATCACATCATTCTCCTAATGATGTGATCCCATTAATCAAATGACAACACATGTCTATGGTTAGGAAACATAACCATCTTTGATTAATGAGCTAGTCAAGTAGAGGCATACTAGTGACTATATGTTTGTCTATGTATTCACACATGTATCATGTTTCCGGTTAATACAATTCTAGCATGAATAATAAACATTTATCATGAAATAAGGAAATAAATAATAACTTTATTATTGCCTCTAGGGCATATTTCCTTCACAAGGGATAGAAAAAAATCCCGCCAGTGGTTAAAACAGTGAACATGATCCACGCGACTCACACATCCATGAGGAGGCACGAACACGCGCATAGACACACGCTCGATATAGGGCCCATCGTACTCACACCTAACCACTGGATGCCTTATCCGATCACTTTCGATCGCTTGGACGACCGAACTAGTATTCGGCGCGGAGAATCAAAGGCCTTGGTGCTTGACCCGGTAATCGACAGATACCGTCTCACCCACGTCCTTATGGACGGCGGCAGCAGTCTCAATTTAATATATGAGGACACTATCCGCAGGATGGGGATAGACCCATCCAGAATTAACCAAAGCAACACCACCTTTGAAGGGGTGATACCAGGCGTTGAAGCCCACAGCAGAGGCTCCGTCGTACTGGAGGTAACATTCGGCTCTCCAGGCAACTCTAGAAGCGAAGAGCTACTCTTCATCATCGCACACTTCCAAAGCAACTATCATGCATTGCTCGGAAGAACGGCCTTCGCCCGCTTCAACGCATTGCCGCACTATGGCTACCTTACACTCAAGATGCTCGGTCCACGTGGCGTCATCACTGTTAGAGGAATCATAGAGCGCCCTTCACGCGCAGAGGAACTCGCGATGGCCCTAGCGGCCGGACTATAAGCGCCCTCCAATATCAGAAAACATGACTGGTCATTAAGACCACAGACACGGTTAGACGAGTCCGGTCGCCCGGATAAAATTGAATCAGGGCACCGTATATGCAATCCCATAGCGGACACCAGGGGCTATAAATACTTGATACAGCCCCACACTTGGCTCAACCTTATTGGCAGGCCAACATCTTACACTTTTATTATCCATCGCATACTAACATTGTAATCTCCTACGAGTTTTCCTTTTTTCACAGACAACGTTCGCGCGATACCCTTCCAGGATACGGCACAACGAAGACAAAGGCGCAGACGTGCAGCAGGGCCCCGTTCAATAGGTTTCTTTTTAGATTAAGCCCCTGTGTAAACCTTTTCTATTGCCTCTTGTTGTTCAACCATCCCATGTGTTCCATACCCACAGAGGATACTGCCGTTTTTGGCATTTCACCACGACATATTAACGCATGTACCTGGAAACACAGGGTTTATAACGAATGGGCATTCTTGAGCCCATCGTTTGTTATAAAGTCCGAATACCTTCGGGAGTGTTCGGCGTCACGAGTTTGGCCTTATATGCATCAGCTCCAAATCATGTCTTTGGTCAAATGTTGGGTTTGCCCGGCTCCTGGGTTTGCTGCCTTACGTTCCGTTATTATCGGCTAAGGTGGCCAAAGGAGAACTACTGCGATTGTGGCCTGGTTATTCCGGACGAGCACCTCAGTAGAGAAAGCCGAAAACTGACTGTCATGATACAACAAGAGACTATTCAACCACTCGAAGACTTATCGGCATCTTTAGGATCCCTCTGCATTAACGAAGGACCGTTTCCCGGTCATGTACACACGCGCTCATATTCGGATGCATGCGAAGGTACCAGGGGCTACATAGTAGACTCCCATGGCTAAGCGAAAGTGTTACAGCTATATAGTCCGGTTGCCTAGTTCGACGTGCAATCACCTCCTTAATGAACCAAGACGTTGGATCAAGTGTGATTAAGCATATTTTTCGCGAACACCCCCGCATTATATGTGTGGGGGCTGAAGCCAACGACTGCTATCTTTCAGATTACACATTCATATATATATATATATATATATATATATATATATATATATATATATATATATATATATATATATATATATATATATATATATATAGGAAAAAGCAAACTTATGAAACTTCACCAGACGGCTGCAATCACGAGCGCCTGCTTGTGTTGGGATCTGGTCCTTGCTCTTTACCTCTTTTGATTTCTTTGATATTGAGTGGTTGAACGTTATTTCCTTATATAGACTAAGCAGGACCACCCGGGCTGCAAATGGCCAGTAGTGACAGGTCATAGGCTGGCAAAAGTGGCAGGTGGCCAGACTTGGGCCCAGCCTTGTTCGGCTTGGGGGAGGACATTCTCCAACTCACTGTTCAATTTCAGGACAGTCATCCAAAAGGGACAGAATAAATAGGAATCAAAACTAATTCTAGAAGCGAATCGAAACAAAAACCCACACAATTCCTGGATGGTAGAACACTCAAAGACGTCGGGCTGTTCGGAGCAGGAGATGATTGCTCTGGGCAGGAGATGATTAGCCCTGCACTGCACGGCCAAGTCTCTCCTACAGATATTCGTCTGCCTGTCTTTGTGTTGTTTACAAGAGTAAGTCTGTCAACAAAATTAAAATACGCTCGAGCGCTTACTTACAAAAAACGCACCAAAAACTGGGGGTGGGGATGGGTGGTCTTGCCTTTTCTCAAGATCCAAGTAAACATATATGCAAGTGGAGGTGAGGTAGTGCTGAGTGATGCCGTTGTACTTTGTAACAAGATCAGAAATCACCAAGTACTCATCGCAAAAAAACAAAAACAAATCACCAAGTAATCGACGGAAAACCATAAATAGATTTCTCTGTCACACACCTCATAGAGTACGTGCGCGAGGGAATCACGCATCCTTATAGAGCCATTAACTAATATATGTAATCAGCATTGCTGCATGTGTTTTATGAATGCATTATCGTCAGAGAGAGTACAAAACATGCGACTTGGTATAATGGTATATATGAGTCACACGCACTTACTCCGATTTAAATGCAATGCCTGTGATGCACTCCGAGCCGATCATCCGCAAATCGATAGACGAACATTTACTAAGCACACTTTTTTGGATGCCCAACATGGGGCTTTTCCTCTGCGAAAAACGAATTTATGGAGCCGTAGTTCCATTATGGTGCAGCATCGTCTTACCTTTTGCTAGACTAAAAATGACAGGACATGTCGCAGTCCAATTCCTAGTTCCATAAGGCGCCAAACCTTTGACCGAACATACGAAAATGGAAGTTCTTACCATGTCCGTCCAGCACGCAGGACCAAGAACTTTTAGCACATTGCCACCGTCGGTCAAATTCGTAACATGCCCGAAGTAGCTCCTGTAGCGGTCTGCATTTTCAAAAAGGCAAAAAAAATTGCACGCGGTGTTTTTTCGGTACTGTATTCGCTCTAATTTTTTAACCGTTTATCGGAATGAGGCATGTAATATACCATTGAAAAGCTATGGATTAGGCGCAACTTTGACATGTTGAACACTTTTCGAGATTCCACACGGTTTAAGAGCAGTTTTGAAAATAGTGCGGCGGATGACGAGTGGCAGCGAAGCGTTTTCGCGTTTTTTCTAAACCGCTTGTCGGAATGAAGCAAATGATACGCCGTTGGATAGATATCATCGAGGCGCATCTTTTTCATATATAAATCTTTCTCTAATTCATTACGGTTTAAGAGCAGTTTCAAATTTAATAAATCGCGGAATTCTGTTTTTCAAATTTTTTCAAATTTTCGGTACTGTTTTCGCTCTAGTTTTTGAACCGTTTGTCGAAACGAGGCGTGTAATACGTCGTTGGAAAGCTATGGACAAGGCGCAACTATCATATGTAGGAATGGTATTGAGATTGCTTACGGTTTTAAGTTAATTTTGAAAATCGTGCGGCGGAGGACGAGTGGCAGCGGCCGTTTCTTTGAAATTTTTACAAACCGGTTTGTCGAAATGATTCAAATGATATGCCGTTGGAAAGATATCGACGAGACGCAACTTTTTCATGTAGAACACACTCTCTAATTCCTTACGGTTTAAGAGCAGTTTTAAAATTAGCAAAAAGCGGACACTCTGTTTTTTCGTGACACCAAAATCGTCGTCGGAAAAAAAACGCACTGCTTCAAACTGAAAACTGCACTGCAATAGACAGTCAAGTGAACTTCATGATTTCTTTCTGTCAAACATAAATTTCCTCGCACAAGTTTTTGTTGTCTTTTTTTCAACTTTTTTCCGGACGAGAGTGGACCACAACACTTACGAAAGTGAACCGTAACACTACCAAAAGTGAACCTCGTGAGTACTTGTTGTCTTTTTTATACTTATTATTTTTTTACGCGTGTTGACCAAGCGAGTGGACCTTTCATCAGACAGAAGAATGCACTGCTTCAAAACGGAAACCGCACTACAGCAAGCAGTCAAGTGAACTTCATGATTTCTTTTGGTCGGACATAAACTTTCTCGCAAAAGTTTTTGTTGTCTTTTTTCAACTTTTTTTTTGAACGAGAGTGGACCGCAACACTCCCGAAAATGAACCGCAACACTACCAAAAGTGAACCTCATGAGTTTTTGTTGTGTTTTTTCATACTTATTAATTTTTACGCTGCTCACCAAGCAAGCGGACCACAATGGATCGAAAGCGAGTGAACTACATCTAATATAGAAGCGAGCTTCTTTGAGATATTAATTTGTTTTGTCGGACATTTTTTTCTCATACGCAAGTGAACAACATCAGTCTCAAAAGTGAACGACATTCGAAGACCGAAGGCACTGCAAGTGTTGATGTAGTCGACTGATTTTTTGAGACACACAAACAAATTGCACTTCATACATAGGTGTAATGAGCTGCTACACAATTTGGTGTGAACTACTTTTTCCAATCGTCCCACATACAAAAAAATTGAATTAAGAAAGAGAGTAAACTTTCCGTGGGGATTTCTTCTCTCTTTCTACAAGCTGAACCACTAAGGGGCTGCAGTGCACTTCTTTCCTTCTTTTTTCGTTGATAGTCTTCTTTCGTATAAAACAATAAAGTCAACAGCTGCAGATGCAGGCGAAGCGAGCTGTAGATATATGAAAAACGGGTGCAGGAGGAAAAATATGAGCCCCTGGAAAAATAGCATGAGCAATAATGCAAACTAGAAGCAGTTTGCCATCGGGCCGGGCACTGGAAAAATAGCATGAGCACGCACGCGCCCAGCATACTGAACCGCAACATGCGTGTCCCCAAGCTGCAAATGCATTAAACTGCAAGAAATCATTTCTATGCTGAACTTATTTGGAAATCATTTCTATGTCTACTACTTCCAAAATTCACTAGCCGCTCTAACCGCACTGCATCAGAGACATCAAGTGAACCTCTCGCCGATTAAAAAAAACACTGCGTTGGCCGTAGGTAGCACCTCTCGCTTGCGGCTTCGAGCTTCACAGGAAACATCGACATGTTCGTGGAGGAGAGTGGGAGATCAGACGCTGGAGCCAGTACTCATCGGAGGACGGAGGTGCCACTTTTTGGATGTGTGGCCGCGATGTCGCATGACCGCAATTCCTGTAAGTCACCGGCGCTCGCTGCTTGTACCGGAGAGGAAGGGAATACGGAGTTGGATCCAAGGGGATGCTTGCCCAGGCCTCGTGTTCGCCGGAGAGGAGGAAGGGAGCCAGCTGCTCAACTCCATCGGGGGCGCCACGCCTACGTAATCGCGCACGATGGCACATCGCACCGCAACCATACGGCCGCGAACAGCTCGCCAAGCGATTGAATCTGCACGTCGCGCCGCCGTCCAAGCGAGAGTTCGCCGAAAGCCGTCGGTGCCATGGGCGAACTGCAAGGCCCGTTGGTCGAGCAGCACGCCCATGTGGGCGAAATCGCACGCCTGCAAGCGTAGTCGACAAGGAGCTTACCTAGCCGCGCCGCTGCTGTGAGCCACCGGACTCATGGTCGGCAAGGTGGGGCTGACGGGGGAACACTGGAGCCGAGACGGAGCTTAGTGAGGTGAGAAGGGCAGCAGGGCCATGGTGACCGGATCCGAGGCCGGTGCTGCCAGATCGGAGCTCGGTGTGGAGCAGGTCGCCGGCATGGTGGTTGGCCTAGACTGCGCCGGGCCGGATGTGGCAGCCGGGCATCGCGGAGGCCGCCATGACACTGCTCGGCGCAGCGGGGCATTACGGAGGACCGCCGTGGCCTGGCTCCGGCGGTGGGGTGTCGCCGTGAGGCGTTGCAGCCAGGATCCGTCGCTGGGATGTCATGGGGGCCCGCCGCAGCCTGGATCCGGCGCTGGCTCGTCCTACGAGGTTGCCGGGGGAGGGTTGGCTCGCCGGCGAGGAGTGGAAGGCCGCGGGCTGGGCAGGGGCGCAGGAATTGGCGCCGGTTGTGGCAGTGGGGGAAGAGAGGGAGGAGATGCGGTGGGGGGGGGAGGGAGAGACGAGGAAGGTTGGTGGGTGGGTTGGGCACGATGAGATGGGAAGTGTGCGGCCGGGTGGGCTTCTGCCGGCGTTAGGTGTTAGCAGAATAAGGTTCCGGTGTGCAGAATAAGACTCTAGAGGGGTGTTATCATAATAGACCCACCCTATATATATATATATATTTGTAAACGGCCGCACAGGGGACACAATCATATTTTCAGGCAAATAGTATAAATATTGTCTAATAATCAAAATAAACATTGTTTTTACAATGATTTGGTTCATCACTCGAACATGACATTCTTCGAGCACTGCGCTTCTATTAGGCGGGCACCTTTCGTGACCTGCGCCAAGTAGTGCTCGGCCGGATATTGGCCCCCCGCCGGATCCTGGGTCTCTATAATGGTGGCCTCCATATCCGTCCAATAGGCTTTAACGCGGGCAAGAGCCATTCGTGCACCTCTATGCACGCCGACCTCCTCATGGCGTCGATCCGAGGCACGGCCCCAAGGAATTGCTGCACCAAGCCAAAGTAAATGTCCGGCTTAGGCCCCTTCGGCCAAAGATGGTCTATCACAGACCTCATTGCAAGATCGGACAGCCTGTGAAGCTCCGCTACAGCAGCCATCTTGTCACTTAACGGCAGCGGGCGGGTGGTGATACGTCCATTTTGCATGATGCTTTTATATCGATATTTATCACATTATGGGCTGATATTTCACGTTATGTCACAATACTTATGGCTATTCTCTCTTATTTTACAAGGTTTACATGAAGAGGGAGAATGCCGGCAGCTGGAATTCTGGGCTGGAAAAGGAGCAAATATTGGAGACCTATTCTGTGCAACTCCAAAAGTCCTGAAACTACATGGAATGTCTTAAAATAAATAAAGAAAAATCGTCGCCAAAGATGAAGGCCAGGGGGCCCACACCCTATTCACGAGGGTGGGCCCCCCCTGGGCGCGCCCCCTACCTAGTGGGCCCCCTGGTGGCTCTCCGATGCCATCTTCTCCTATATGAGCTCTTTCGATGAGAAAAAAAATCATAAGCAACCTTTCGGGACGAGACTCCGCCGCCACGAGGCGGAACCAATCTAGGGCTCCGGCAGAGCTGTTCTGCCGGGGACACTTCCCTCCGGGAGGGGGCAATCATCGTCATCATCATCACCAACGCTCCTCTCATCGGGAGAGGGCAATCTCCATCAACATCTTCACCAGCACCATCTCATCTCCAAACCCTAGTTCATCTCTTGTATCCAATTCTTGTCTCCTAGTCCGGGATTGGTGCTAGTAGGTTGCTAGTAGTGTTGATTACTCCTTGTAGTTGATGCTAGTTGGTTTACTTGGTGGAAGATCATATGTTCAGATCCTTTATGCATATTATTACCCTCTGATTATGAACATGAATATGCTTTGTGAGTAGTTACGTTTGTTCCCGAGGACACGGAGAAGTCTTGCTATAAGTAGTCATGTGAATTTGGTATTCGTTCGATATTTTGATGAGATGTATGTTGTCTAACCTCTAGTGGTGTTATGTGAACGTCGACTACATAACACTTCACCATTATTTGGGCCTATAGGAAGGCATTGGGAAGTAATAAGTAGATGATGGGTTGCTAGAGTGACAGAAGCTTAAACCCCAGTTTATGTGTTGCTTCGTAAGGGGCTGTTTGGATCCATATGTTTCATGCTATGGTTAGGTTTACCTTAATACTTTTGTTGTAGTTGTGGATGCTCTCAATAGAGGTTAATCATAAGTGGGATGCTTGTTCAAGTAAGAACAGCACCCAAGCACCGGTCCACCCACATATCAAATTATCAAAGTACCGAACGCGAATCATATGAACGTGATGAAAACTAGCTTGACGATATTCCCATGTGTCCTCGGGAGCGCTTTCCCTATTATAAGAGTTTGTCCAGGCTTGTCCTTTGCTACAAAAAGGATTGGGCCACCTTGCTGCACCGTGTTTACTTTCGTTACTTGTTGCTCGTTACAATTGACCTTATCACAAACTATCTGTTACCACTTATTTCAGTACTTGCAGAGAATACCTTGCTGAAAACTGCTTATCATTTCCTTCTGCTCCTCGTTGGGTTCGACACTCCTACTTATCGAAAGGACTACGATAGATCCCCTATACTTGTGGGTCATCAAGAATCTTTTCTGGCGCTGTTGCCGGGGAGTGTAGCGCCTTTGGTAAGTGGAATTTGGTAAGGAAAAATTTATATAGTGTGCTGAAATTTCCGTCACTTGTTACTATGGAAAGTAATTCTCTGAGGGGCTTGTTCGGGTATCTTCACCCGTCCAAGAGAGCAAAGAGTTGCTCCTCAACCTTCTGAACCTATTGAAGATGAAACTCCTTTTGAATTTCCTTCGGTATGATGGAAAACTGCTAGCTAATCCTTTTACCGGAGATGGAACAAAGCATCCTGATGAGCACTTAATATATGTGGATGAAATTTGTGGATTATTTAAGCTTGCAGGTATACCCGATGATGTTGTTAAGAAGAACGCTTTCGCTTTATCTTTGAAGGGAGACGCATTGACATGGTATAGGCTATGTGATGATATGAGATCATGGAACTATAAAAGATTGAAATTGGAATTTCACCAAAAGTATTACCCTATGCATCTTGTTCATCGTGATCGCAATTATATATATAATTTTTGGCCTCACGAAGGAGAAAGCATCGCTCAAGCTTGGGGGAGGCTTAAATCAATGTTATATTCATGCCCCAATCATGAGCTCTCAAAAGTGACAATTCTTCAGAATTTTTATGCTCGGCTTTCTGATAACAATCGCACCATGCTCGATACTTCTTGTCTGGCTCTTTTATGATGAAGACTATTGAATTCAGATGGAATTTATTGGATAGAATTAAACGCAACTCAAGATTGGGACCTCGACGAAGGTAAGGAGTCAGTATGACACCTAAGTTTGATTGTGTTAAATCCTTTATGGATACCGATATTTTCCGTAAGTTTAGCACTAAATATGGACTTGACTCTGAGATAATAGCTTCTTTCTGTGAATCTTTTGCTACTTATGTTGATCTCCCCAAGGAGAAGTGGTTTAAATATCATCCTCCCATAGAAGTAAAAGTAGCTGCACCTATTAAAGTTGAAGAAAAGACTATCACTTATAATGATCCTATTGTTCCTACCTCTTATATTGAGAAACCACCTTTCCCTGCTAGAGTAAAGGATCATGCTAAAGCTTCAACTGTTGTTCGTAAAAGCAATATTAGAAATTATACACCTCCTGAGCAAGTTAAAGTAGAACCTAATATTGCTATTGTTAAAGATCACTTGTCAGATAATATTGATGGGCATGTTATTCAATTCTGTGGTGAAACTGCTAGAATTGCTAAACCTTGTGCTAAAGATAAACGTAGACCTGTGGTAGGCGTGCCTGTTATTTCTGTTAAAATAGGAGATCATTGTTATCATGGCTTATGTGATATGGGTGCTAGTGCTAGTGCAATACCCATTGACTTATACAAAGAAATTATGCATGATATTGCACCTATTGAGTTAGAAGAAATTGATGTCACAATTAAGCTTGCCAATAGAGATACTATTTTACCAGTGGGAATTGTTAGAGATGTTGAAGTCTTGTGTGGGAAAACTAAATATCCTGCTGATTTCCTTGTTCTTGGTTCTCCACAAGATTTCTTTTGTCCCATTATATTTGGTAGACCCTTCTTGAACACTATTAATGCTAGGATAGATTGCAAAAAGAATGCTGTTACTATTGGCTTGGATGATATGGTTCATGAGTTTAATTTCTCTAAATTTAGTAAACAACATCGTGAGGAAGAATTGCCTAGTAAGGATGAAATTATTGGTCTTGCTTCTATTGCCGTACCTCCTAGTGATCCTTTAGAACACTATTTGCTAGACCATGAAAATGAGATGTTCATGAATGAAAGAAGGGAAATAGATGAAGTATTCTTTAAACGGGAACCTATTCTGCAACATAATTTGCCTATTGAAATCTTAGGGGATCCTCCTCCACCCAAGGGTGATCCCGTGTTTGAGCTTAAACCGTTGCCTGATAATCTTAAATATGCTTATCTTGATGAAAAGAAAATATATCCTATTATTATTAGTGCTAACCTTTCAGAGCATGAAGAAGAAAGATTATTGAAAACTCTGAAGAAGCACCGTGCCGCTATTGGATATACTCTTGATGATCTTAAGGGCATTAGTCCCACTCTATGTCAACATAAAATAATTTGAAGCGGATGCCAAACCAGTTCGTGATCCTCAACGACGCTTGAATCCTAAAATGAAAAAAGTGGTAAGAAAAGAAATACTCAAGCTTCGGAGGCAGGTATAATTTATCCCGCTGTTGATAGTCGTGGGTAAGTCCTGTCCATTGTGTCCCTAAAAGGGAGGTATTATCGTTGTCCCTAATGATAAAGATGAATTGATTCCGCAAAGAATTATTACAGGTTATAGGATGGTAATTGATTTCTGCAAATTAAATAAAGCTACTAAGAAAGATCATTACCCCTTACCATTTATTGATCAAATGCTAGAAAGATTATGCAAACATACACATTATTGCTTTCTAGATGGTTATTCGGTTTCTCTCAAATACCGTGTCGGCTAAAGATCAATCAAAGACTACTTTTACATGCCCTTTTGGTACTTTTGCTTATAGACGATGCCTTTTGGTTTATGTAATGCACCTGCTACCTTTCAAAGATGCATGATGGCTATATTCTCTAATTTTTGTGAAAAGATTTGTGAGGTTTTCATGGACGACTTTTCCGTCTATGGTTCCTCTTTGATGATTGCTTGAGCAATCTTGATCGAGTTTTGCGAGATGTGAAGAAACTAATCTTGTCTTGAATTGGGAAAAGTGCCACTTTATGGTTAATGAAGGTATTGTCTTGGGGCACAAAGTTTCGAAAGAGGTATTGAAGTTGATAAAGCCAAGGTTGATGCTATTGAAAGATGCCATGTCCCAAGGACATCAAAGGTATAAGAAGTTTCCTTGGTCACGCCGGATTTATAGGAGGTTCATTAAGGACTTCTCAAAATTTCTCGCCTCGACTAATTTATTACAAAAGATGTACCATTTGTCTTTGATGATGATTGTGTAGAAGCATTTGAAATACTTAAGAAAGCATTAGTCTCTGCACCGTTGTTCAGCCACCGATTGAATTTACCTTTGAAATTATGTGTGATGCTAGTGATTATGCTGTAGGTGTTGTTCTAGGGCAAAGAGTTGATAAGAAGTTAAATGTTATCCATTATGCTAGTAAGACTCTAGACAATGCTCAAAGAAGTTATGCTACCACTGAAAAGGAACTTTTAGCAGTTGTATTTGCTTGCGATAAATTCAGACCCTATATTGT
Organism: Aegilops longissima; assembly: GCA_021605205.1. Lineage (NCBI taxonomy): Eukaryota > Viridiplantae > Streptophyta > Magnoliopsida > Poales > Poaceae > Aegilops > Aegilops longissima. The sequence continues at coordinate 559,966,931 of CM038678.1, forward strand.
TGATTCTAAAGTAACTATTCACACCGATCATGCTGCTATTAAATATCTTATGGAAAAGAAAGATGCTAAACCTAGACTTATTAGATGGGTTCTCTTGCTGCAAGAATTTGATTTGCATATTGTTGGTAGAAAAGGAGCTGAGAACCCCATTGCAGATAACTTATCTAGGTTAGAGAATGTTCTTGATGACCCACTACCTATTGATGATAGCTTTCCTGATGAACAATTAAATGTCATAAGCACTTCTCGTAGCACTCCATGGTATGCTGATTATGCTAATTATATTGTTGCTAAATTTATACCACCTAGCTTCACATACCAACAAAAGAAAAAGTTCTTTTATGATTTGCGACATTACTTTTGGGATGATCCACATCTTCATGAAGAAGGAGTAGATGGTGTTATTAGACGTTGTGTACCTGAGCATGAACAGGAACAGATCCTACGCAAGTGTCACTCCGAAGCTTTTGGAGGACACCACGCTGGAGATAGAACTGCACATAAGGTATTGCAATCTGGTTTTTATTGGCCTACTCTCTTCAAGGATGCCCGTGAGTTTGTTTTGTCTCGTGATGAATGTCAAAGAATTGGTAATATTAGTAGACGTCAAGAAATGCCTATGAATTATTCACTTGTTATTGAACCATTTGATGTTTGGGGCTTTGATTATATGGGACCTTTTCCTGCCTCTAATGGATATACACATATTTTAGTTGTTGTTGATTACGTTACTAAGTGGGTAGAAGCTATTCCAACTAGTAGTGCTGATCATAACACTTCTATTAAAATGCTTAAGGAAATTATTTTTCTGAGGTTTGGAGTCCCTAGATATTTAATGACTGATGGTGGTTCACATTTTATTCATGGTGCTTTCCGTAAAATGCTTGCTAAATATGAAGTTAATCATAGAATTGCATCTCCTTATCACCCACAGTCTAGTGGTCAAGTAGAATTGAGTAATAGAGAACTCAAATTAATTTTGCAAAAGACTGTTAATAGGTCTAGAAAGAATTGGTCCAAGAAACTTGATGATGCATTATGGGCCTATAGAACTGCATATAAGAATCCTATGGGTATGTCTCCATATAAAATGGTTTATGGAAAAGCATGTCACTTACCTCTCGAACTAGAACATAAGGCATATTGGGCTATTAAAGAGCTCAACTATGATTTCAAACTTGCCGGTGAGAAGAGGTTATTTGATATTAGCTCACTTGATGAATGGAGAACCCAAGCCTATGAAAATGCCAAGTTATTTAAAGAAAAGTTAAAAGATGGCATGACAAAAGGATACAAAAGCGTGAGTTTAATGTAGGTGATTATGTATTGCTATACAACTCTTGTTTAAGATTTTTGCAGGAAAACTTCTCTCTAAATGGGAAGGTCCCTACGTTATCGAGGAGGTCTACGCCCGTGCCATAAAAATCAACAACTTCAAGGCACAAATCCAAGGTGGTAAACGGTCAAAGAATCAAACATTATATCTCGGTAATCCCATAAATGTTGAAACCAATATTATTGAAACCGTACCCCGGAGGAATACATAAGGGACACTTTCCGCACTGCCTGCACTCAAAAGGAATAGGTATGTGGTACGGTAAGTAAACCGACTCCAAAACAATTTTAAGGCAATATTTCTCCGTTTTGGAATATTTAGAAAATAGAAAAATAAGTGGCAGTCCGGGAAGGACACGAGGCCTTCACGAGGGTGGTGGGCGCGCCCCCCTACCTCGTGAGCACCTCGTGTGCCCTCCGGACTCCGTTTTCTTGCACGATACGTATTTTGGTCGGTAAAAATTCATTATATATTCTCCCGAAGGTTTTGACTCCCGTATCACGCAAATATCTCATGTCCTTGTTTCGAGCTGTTTTTCTGACAGATCTAGATCATCATGACGTCCCCAAGTGCTTCCAAGGACAAGTTCTTCGAGAAGGTGATCAACCCTTACCTCGCGGAGGTGTTGCGACACCCTCAAACCATTGAGATGCGTGATGGGTTGCTGCACATCCGCGATGTTGAGGGACCAAAGGGAACCGGAAGCATGGAGGCGAGGCTCGAAGCAATGGAGCAACAAGTTTTCAAGTGCCAGGGGATGGTGGAGCGTGGAATTAACGCTAGCCACAAGGTGCTCGCGGAGTTCACCAACAACCACGAGCCGGATGCCAAGAACACCGAGGAAGCCATCTTCAAGCTACATGAGAAGATCGAGCACCTCCAAGCCCAAATCTATGATCTGCAAAATCAAAACTGTGAGTATGAATATAGATTTAAGAGGATGAGTTTGGCTGCAGATCTGAGGATTCCAGAGACTCGATCATCCTTCTATGATGGTGAGCCTATGCCATGGAAGGTGGACGACAAGCCCGCATCATCAACAACACCTCCACTTCCTTCACCAGCAAAGGGGTTATAATCACATGGGTATGGGCACTCCCCTTGGCAACCGCCAAGCTTGGGGGAGGTGCCCCGGTATCGTATCACCATCACAACTCCTATCTTTTCCATTTTTCTTAATTCGGTCCTATTAGTAGTATCTTGATTTAGTAGAATAAAGTCATGTCATAATCTAGTTTTGAAGTTTGCTTTATGATCCCTCTATATAATCGAGCCTATGAGCTATATATATAATAAAGATTAGTGTTGAGTCAAGGGCTTGATTATTTTACCATGGTCTTGTGTGAATAAAAGAAAAGAATAAAAAGAAACAAAGAGTTCATATTGATCTTATTGAGAGTAATGACTTCACATAAAAAGAGTATGATGATCAAAAATTGTTGGGAGTTGGCAAATATAGTTTTGGTCATCGTTGCAATTAATAGGAAGTAATAAGGAGAGAGAGGTTTCACATATAGATATATTATCATTGACATCTTTTATGATTGGGAGCACTCATTAAAATATGACATGCTAAAGAGTTGATGCTGGACAAGGAAGACAACATAATGAGTTATGTTTTCTTGTATCTGAGATAAAGTATATTGTCATGGATCCTCTAACATGTTGAGCTTGCCTTTCCCCCTCATGCTAGCCAAATTCTCAGCACCAAGTAGAGATACTACTTGTGCTTCCAAATGCCCTTAAACCAGTTTAGCCATGAGAGTCCACCATATCTACCTATGGATTGAGTAAGATCCTTCAAGTAAGTTGTCATCGGTGCAAGCAATAAAAAAATTGCTCTCTAAATATGCATGACTTATTAGTGCAGAGAAATAAGCTTTGTACGAACTTGTTGTGGAAGTAATAAAAGCGACGGACTGCATAAGAAAGTTCCACATACAAGGGGCAATATAAAGTGGCGTTCTTTTGCATTAAGATTTTGTGCATCCAACCATAAAAGCGCATGGCAACCTCTGCTTCCCTCTCGAAGGGCCTATCTTTTATTATTATCTTCTACCTTATGCAAGAGTCACGGTGATCTTCACCTTTCCTTTTCATTTTATCCTTTGACAAGCCCAACATGTTGGAAAGAACATGATATATATATATATATATATATATATATATATATATATATATATATATATATATATATATATATATATATATATCTAATTGGATGTAGGGAGCATGAATTGTTATTGTTGACATTACCCTTGAGGTAAAAGGTTGTGGGGCAAAATTATAAGCCCCTATCTTTCTCTGTGTCCGATTAAAACTCCGTAACCACAAGTATTGCGTGAGTGCTAGCAATTATGAAGGACTAAGTGATAGTTGAGTATGTGGAATTGCTTTTAAGCTCTGACATAGACTATTTCCGATGTTATGATAAATTGCAATTGCTTCAATGACTGAGGTTATTCTTTGCTGGTGCCCAATAAAGTTTCTAATTCATACTTTTGCATTGTGAAAAGATCATCACTTGAACATAAGTAATCATATGACAAATCTATATATGTTGATGTTATGAGAATAATCATGATGCCTTCATGTCCGTATTTTATTTTTATCGACGCCTCTACCTCTAAACATGAGGACATATTTATTGTTATCGGCTTTTCGCTTGAGGACAAGCAAGGTCTAAGCTTGGGGGAGTTGATACGTCCATTTTGCATCATGATTTTATATCGATATTTATCGCATTATGGGCTGATATTTCACGTTATGTCACAATACTTATGGCTATTCTCTCTTATTTTACAAGGTTTACATGAAGAGGAGAATGCCGGCAATGGAATTCGGCCGGAAAAGGAGCAAATATTGAGACCTATTCAGTGCAACTCCAAAAGTCCTGAAACTCCACGGAATGTCTTAAAATAAATAAAGAAAAATCGTCGCCAAAGATGAAGGCCAGGGGGCCCACACCCTATTCACGAGGGTGGGGGCGCCCCCCCTGGGCGCGCCCCCCTACCTCATGGGCCCCCTGGTGGCTCTCCGATGCCCATCTTGTCCTATATGAGCTCTTTCGATGAGAAAAAAATCATAAGCAACCTTTCGGGACGAGACTCCGCCGCCACGAGGCGGAACCTTGGCGAAACCAATCTAGGGCTCCGGCGGAGCTATACTGCCGGGGACACTTCCCTCCGGGAGGGGGAAATCATCGCCATCATCATCACCAACGCTCCTCTCATCGGGAGAGGGCAATCTCCATCAACATCTTCACCAGCACCATCTCATCTCCAAACCCTAGTTCATCTCTTGTATCCAATTCTTGTCTCCAAGTCCGGGATTGGTGCTAGTAGGTTGCTAGTAGTGTTGATTACTCCTTGTAGTTGATGCTAGTTGGTTTACTTGGTGGAAGATCATATGTTCAGATCCTTTATGCATATTATTACCCCTCTAATTATGAACATGAATATGCTTTGTGAGTAGTTACGTTTGTTCCTGAGGACACCGGAGAAGTCTTGCTATAAGTAGTCATGTGAATTTGGTATTCGTTCGATATTTTGATGAGATGTATCTTGTCTAACCTCTAGTGGTGTTATGTGAATGTCGACTACATAACACTTCACCATTATTTGGGCCTAGAGGATGGCATTGGGAAGTAATAAGTAGATGATGGGTTGCTAGAGTGACAGAAGGTTAAACCCTAGTTTATGCGTTGCTTCGTAAGGGGCTGTTTGGATCCATATGTTTCATGCTATGGTTAGGTTTACCTTAGTACTTTTGTTGTAGTTGCGGATGCTTGCAATAGAGGTTAATCATAAGTGGGATGCTTGTTCAAGTAAGAACAACACCCAAGCACCGGTCCACCCACATATCAAATTATCAAACTACCGAACGCGAATCATATGAATGTGATGAAAACTAGCTTGACGATATTCCCATGTGTACTCGGGAGCGCTTTTCCTATTATAAGAGTTTGTCCAGGCTTTTCCTTTGCTACAAAAAGGATTGGGCCACCTTGCTGCACCGTGTTTACTTTTGTTACTTGTTGCTCGTTACAATTTACCTTATCACAAAACTATCTGTTACCACTTATTTTAGTACTTGCAGAGAATACCTTGCTGAAAACTGCTTATCATTTCCTTCTGCTCCTCGTTGGGTTCGACACTCTTACTTATTGAAAGGACTATGATAGATCCCCTATACTTGTGGGTCATCAGGTGGGAGCATTGAATTGCGACCAGAGAAGCTTCTTCTCCACTTCCTTATCACCCTGACCCTCGAAGAGCTTGGCAGCGTCGGTTGTACTCTTCGCCAGATCCGCATACGCGTCCGCAGGACTCCAGCGTCCATCCAGGGGAGCATACTTCGGATCGAAAAACTTCGTCCGCAGCAAGTAGGAGCCTCCAGCCGCGATCTTACCGGCCTGTTGAAGCTCCTCCCGCGCACCCCTGAGCTCGGTCCGTATTTCCTTGGTGGCATTATGTGCCTTGTTCAGATCGGCCGAACTATCCTTATGCTCCTTTCTAAGGAGCTCATACCGGTCAGCGGCATTTTTTAACTCCACAGCCATTTCGGCTATCTTTTCCTCGCTTCGGCGATGAGCAGCCTGTTCGGCTCTCAATTCTTCGGCTACCTTTAGGGCAGCCGCATTGCTTACCTGAGCTTGTTTCTTGGCCCGGGCAAGTTCTGCCCTCAGGGCCTTCACGGCAGCAGCACTATCTGCAGTCCGAACATATTACATTAATATCATGCTGCCTCCATGTTTTCCTATACAAAGGAAGGCAGAGCACATACCTTGTGATTTGTCCAGCCGCTCGTTCACCAGCGTGATATCGGCATCAATCGATCCAATCTGCCTGATTAGTTCGGCAACTTCAACGGACTGATCGGCGGCCGGACTCACAGGTACCTGCATATATTTACAGCTAAATCATTGATTTATGATCCCCCGTTTGCCGCCTAGGGCGGGCAACCAGAGTCTCAGGGGCTACTATCTATATGGAGCACACCTAATGCGTGCCTCACAGCCAAAAACAGTGTATTCTTCACTACATACCTCAAAGCCTCTGAGCAGACTTGTAAATGCTTCATTCAAACAGCTTGTAGCGGATGAAATCTTCTTGAGCACCACGCTCATTAATGAGCGGTGCTCCTCCGAGAGCGCAGCTCGCTCTAGTAGGCCCGTCAGTATGTCCGGCCGGACATCAAACTGTGCCGGACCCTTCCCATCGCCCCTCGTGGGAGCCAAACGCTCCGGGCTCATGGCGGCTGACGCATTGGCTTCCGGCTCCGGCAGATCTGGACTCCTCTGTGACGACACCTTGGTGTCGCCCGCTTCATGAGCCGGAGAGGTGGGTGGGGTCTCGCTCTCCATCATCTCCGGAGGAAGATCCCCCGAAGATGAACTCTGTTGAGAAGGGCTGCTAGCCGGACTGCGAAAGAAGAATCCTGGTTATTGATTTAGGAGGAACGCAGTACCTTCAAATTAAAAATTAACTTACAGCTCGGTGGAGGGCCGGCCCGTTGGTGGGCACGACGCGGTGAGGGTGCCCGTCGGGGCAGAGCTCCCTGGTGTTATCTTTTTCCCTGGTTTGGGCATCTCCATCTCCGAATCTTCGAAGGCAGCCCTCTTCTTCCCGCGCGGGGAGGAGGCCTTAGCCTCTCCTTCCCGAATATCCTCCTTAGGGGAGGCAGCAATTCCCCCGGTTCGGATGCGTAGCGTGTGAAGTTCGGTTTCTTTGTTCTTCCCCTTGTCTTTCCCTGAGGGCATTCTGCTGAGTACCCGGTCAAGCATCTTGGCCATGGTGGGACCAGGCGAGCCTTCAGGAAGTGGCGCCGGACACCTGATTCTCTCCGCCTTGCTGAGTCATTCCTGGCCACAGATGATTTTCAGAATAAACAATTATGACAAATGCAAAACACGGTGTCCGGTATCAAGTTTACTTACTTGGGTATCTAGGCGATTGCAGCTTAGGCCCGCATCCTCGATGGTGTCCGGACACTTTACTTTCGGTCCGAAAAACAATTTGCACATCCTTTCGAGCTTTAGGCCAAAGAAGTGCTTAACAGTCCGCGAACCCTCTGGATTGAACTCCCACGTCTGGAGAGGCCGGCGTTGGCACGGCAACATCCGTCGGATTAACATCACTTGCATTATGCTGACAAGGTTAATGTCCCTCTCAAGAAGCTCTTGGATGCGGCTCTGTAGTACTGGTACATCACCAGCGGGCCCCCAATTCCGTCCTACGTCGGTCCAAGACGCTAGTTGTGACGGAGGGCCCGAGCGGAACTCGGGAGCGGCCACCCACTTTGTGCCTCTGGGAGCGGTGACATAAAACCACCTCCGTTGCCATACATCGGATACTTCTGGGAAAGAACCCTCCGACCATGGGGCATCAGCGTTCCTGCTTATTACGGCACCTCCGCACTCCGCGTGTCGCCCCTCGATCATCTTTGGCTTCACATTGAAGGTCTTGAGCCATAAGCCGAAGTGTGGGGTGACATGGAGGAAAGCCTCACACACTATAATGAACGACGAGATATGGAGGATAGCGTCCGGAGCTAGATCATGAAAATCCAACCCATAATAGAACATGAGCCCCCTCACAAAAGGATCGAGGGTGAGGCCCAAGCCACAGAGGAAGTGAGGAACAAACACGACGCACTCATTTGGCTCCGGCGTAGGGATGACCTGCCCTGGAGCAGGAAGCCTGTGTTGGATGTCGGCTGTCAGATATCCGACCTCCCTGAGCTTCGCAATGTCCTCCGCTTGAATCGAGGAGGCCACCCACCGACCTTGAGGGTCGAATCCGGACATATTGGAGGATCTGGGGTGTTGGAGCTTAGATCTCGGGTGTTAGAACTCGAGGTTCGAAAGGGCGCGAGGGAGGTGGAAAAGAGGCATAGGCCTCGGCCCCTTTTATAAACGGGGTGAATACCAAGAGTCCTTAGGATGACCGCTTGAGGTTTACCTTACGGCACACGGAGTCATGCCAACGGCCGTCGTAGGGCTACGCACGCCCTCATTAATGGAGGATCCCGTAATAGAAGGAACACGATCTCTACCTCGACAGGACGTGCCAATAAAACCGCCTCGCAACGCGAGTCGAGGTGGGGCAAGAGGCGCCGGTTCGCGTTGGACCGGGCCACGATGCGAAGGCACGGCGTACAAAGGTTGCCCGCGGATCGGGTTCGCGCTGTGTTCCCTACAATGGTATGTGAAGATTATCTTGCAGATTCGGACACGGTTTGAGTGTTCAATAACAACTTTGGAGTATTCGGAGGAGGAACCCGCCCTGCAATGCCGAAGACAAGACTGCGCGCCGGACTCATCGTCATTGAACCTTGGTTCAGTGGCTACTGAGGGAGTCCTGGATTAGGGGGTATCCGGACAGCCGGACTGTATACATCGTCCGGACTATGGAAGCGTGAAGATACAAGACTCAAGACTTCGACCCGTGTCCGGATAGGACTTTCCTTGGCGTGGAAGGCAAGCTTGGCGATCCGGATATTATATTTCCTTCCTTGTAACCGACTTCATGTAAACCCTAGCCCGCTCCGGTGCCTATATAAACCGGAGAGGTTGGTCCTTAGAAGGCCGATCACAATTACAATCATACCATCATAGGCTAGCTTATAGGGTTTAGCCTCTACGATCTCGTGGTAGATCTACTCTTGTACTACCCATATCTTCAATATTAATCAAGCAGGAAGTAGGGTTTTACCTCCATCGAGAGGGCTCGAACCTGGGTAAACATATGTGTCCCTTGCTTCCTGTTACCATCAGCCTTGACGCACAGATCGGGACCCCCTACCCGAGATCCGCCGGTTTTGACACCAACACCCACCATGTATTTTACCCTGGGATTTATTAAGATGGAGGAGACGAGCCACAATAGCTCCCAAGCTATAAGTGTTGTCGCCATGTAATGCTCGACGCAAAACAGCAAGGTCTAGTGAACTAAGTGCACCCACCTTCTCCCTAGCAATCAAGCATTTAGTAATGAAACATGCAAAGTAACGAACAACGGGAAAATGTAAGCCACCAGCAGTGATGGCTGACACTCTCCTCTTATCACCCACTGTCAAAGTGCGACAAAAATCCTCAAACTCAGCCGGCCTAGGCTCAGCCAAGCTCCCATCAGACGGGATCATGCATATGTTGCAAAACTCAGTAAGTGGTATCTGATGGTTTTCAGCATATAAATCAAAACTCACTTTAGGAGGATTATTCCTAGGCGGTAAAGTAAAACTTTGAACAAACATGTTTGTGAGGATTTGGTGATGTTCACACTCATCTGCGATGAAGTCGGTGAGACCGGCATTGGCAATAAATTGCATGAACTCCTCATGAATTCCAGCCTCTTGCAAGAACGGAGTGTGCAGCCATCCGCACGGCCGTACCTCCGCCAACCTCCGAGGGCGAAGATCACTGTCAGAAGACTCCCCAATGACACCCTTGGAGTTCTTCTTAAAGCCAAATTTCCTGAAGATATTCATGTCCGCGTACAAATTTCTGAAAATAAAAATTTTGGGGTAACAAAAATTTGTCAACAAAACATTACAAAATTAATAGCAACTACTCATATGGATACATAGAGGCCATAGCAAGCATTCAAACTACTTAGAACACTAATAATTCAACATGCAAGCACATCTACAGTAGCACCAAGAGTAGCTATTTATTCAAAGTATAAACCACAGAAATAAAAACTAATTGGACAAACGGTGGAGTCATATACCAAGCAACAATCCCCCGAAAAAGTTTCAGGAACGGAGCTTCGAGCAAAGAGATCGAAATCCGCGGGTTTGAGCTCAAGAACACGAGAGAGAGAGAGAGAGAGCAAGAATGATTTTTTTATGGAGGTAAGTGACAATGTGGGATGAAGAGGTAAGTGAGGGGGCCCACGTGGGGACCACAACCCCCAGGGGGTCTGGCGCGCCCAGGTGGGTTGTGCCCAGCTGGTGCACCTCCCTGTGGTAATTTTTGCACCAAAGATTCTCAAATATTCAGAAAAAATCGTATAAAATTTTCAGGGCATTCTGAGAACTTTTATCTTTGGGTCATTTTTTATTGCACGAGAAATTCAGAAAACAGACAAAACATGGCATTTTATTTTATTTAACTAATAAAAACAGAAAACAAAAAGTAAGGAAACAAGGTAGTGCTTACTAAATTCATCAACTTCATACCGCTCAAAAATGATTCATTAATAAGGTTGATCAGGTCTTATTAACAACCACTTTCGATTAGCATGAAACCGAAGAACATTCATAAATCACTAAGTTACCTCAATGGGGATATGCATCTCCGTAACAATAAGCATTTCATATTTCTTTTTGGCAGTAGGTAGAGGTATTTGAAAACTTCCAATAGTGATTGTCAGAGATTTTTCAATAACATTAATACCATTCACTTGGAATTGTTTCTTCAGAAAGTGCACCGTATGCTCATTACCATTAATATGAAACGTGACCTTGCTTTTATTGCAATCAATAACATCCCCTGCAGTATTCAAGAAGGGTCTACCAAGGATAATCGACATGTTGTCGTCCTCGGGCATCTCAAGTATAACAAAGTCAGTCAAAATAATAACATTAGCAACAACAACGGGCACATCCTCACAGATACCGATAGGTATGGCAATTGACTTATTAGACATTTGCAAAGATATTTCAGTAGGTGTGAGTTTATTCAAGTCAAGTCTTTTATATAAAGAGAAAGGCATAACACTAACACCACCTCCTAAATCACACAAAGCAGTATTCACATAATTCTTTTTGATGGAGCAAGGTATAGTTGGTGTACCCGGATCTCCAAGTTTTTTAGGTACTCCATCTTTGAAAGTATAATTAGCTAGCATAGTGGAGATTTCAGCTTCTGGTATTTTTCTCTTATTTGTGATGATGTCTTTCATATACTTTGCATAAGGAGGCATTTTCAAGATATCAGTCAAGCGAGTACGCAAAAAGACTGGCCTCAGCATTTCAGCAAAGCGTTCAAATTCTTCATCATCATTCTTTTTTGTTAACTTGGGTGGAAAAGGCATAGGTTTTTGAACCCACCGTTCTCTTTCTTTACCGTATTTTCTAGCAATGAAGTCACTTTTATCATTTCTTTTATATTTAGGTTGTGGGTTATCAAGATCAACAGGTGGTTCTATCTCAACATCATTATCTGGTTCTTTTTCATTGGGTTGAGCATCTTCATGAACATCAGCATTATCTTTTTTGTTATCACTAGGTGGATGTTCATTACCAGATTGAGTTTCAGCATCTGAGGTAGAAGTTTCATTTTCATTATCAGGAGGTTTTTCTATTTCAGGTTCACTAGAAGTATGCAAAGTCCTATCATTTTTCTTTTTCTTTTTAGAAGAACTAGGTGCACTAGTGTTGTTTCTTTGTGAGTCTTGTATAATTATTTTTGGGTGTCCCTCATGATAAAGTGGTTCCTGAGCCATTTTACCTCCTCTAGTTGCAACTCTAACAGCAAAGTCATGCATATTATTATTATTCATTTCATCAAGTAATTCTCTTTGTGATTTAGCAACTTGTTCTAGCTAGGTTTGAATCATAGAAGCATGTTTTCCAACACCTCTAACATCATTTGAAATTCTAAATAACAAGTCACTCAAGCGAGCAATCATATCAGAATTGTATTTCAATTGTTTCATAACATTTGCATTAAAGTGATCTTGTTTTCTAATGTAGTTTTCAAACTCATAAATGCATTGACTAGGATGCATATTGTGAGGATTATTGTTTTCATAGAACTTCATAAGAGAATTTACCTCTACCACCTTAGGCAGTGGTGGTGCATTAAGTGTTGGGGAACGTAGTAATTTCAAAAAAAATCCTACGCACACGCAAGATCATGGTGATGCATAGCAACGAGAGGGGAGAGTGTTGTCCACGTACCCTCGCAGACCGTAAGCGGAAGCGTTATGACAACGCGGTTGATGTAGTCCTACGTCTTCATGATCGACTGATCCTAGTACCGAAAGTATGGCACCTCCGCGATGTGCACACGTTCGGCTCGATGACGTCCCACGAACTCACGATCCAATAGTGCCGAGGGAGAGCTTCGTTAGCACGACGGCGTGATGATGGTGATGATGAAGTTACCGGTGCAGGGCTTTGTCTAAGCACTGCAACGATATGACCGAGATGGATTATGGTGGAGGGGGCACCGCGCATGGCTAAGAGATCAATGATCAACTTGTGTGTCTATGGGGTTCCCCCTGGCCACGTATATAAAGGATGGAGGGAGGAGGAGGCCAGCCCTCATAGGGCGCGCCCAAAGTGTGGAGTCCTACTAGGACTCTCTAGTCCTAGTAGGATTCCACCTCCCACATGGAACGGGAAAAAGGGAAGGGAGAAGGAGAACGAAGGAAGGGGCGCCCCTTTCCCTAGTCCAATTTGGACCAGTCCATGGGGAAGGGGCGCGGCCACCCTTGAGGCCTTTCTCTCCTTTCCCGTATGGCCCATTAAGGCCCAATACGAATTCCCGTAACTCTCTGGTACTCTGAAAAATACCCGAATCACTCGGAACCTTTCCGATGTCTGAATATAGCCTTCCAATATATTGATATTTACGTCTCGACCATTTCGAGACTCCTCGTCATGTCCCCGATCTCATCCGGGACTCCGAACAAACTTCGGTCATCAAATCACATAACTCATAATACAAATCGTCACAGAATGTTAAGCGTGCGGACCCTACGGGTTCGAGAACTATGTAGACATGACCGAGACTCATCTCCGGTTAATAACCAATAGCGGAACTTGGATGCTCATATTGGTTCCTACATATTCTATGAAGATCTTTATCGGTCAAACCGCATAACAACATATGTTGTTCCCTTTGTCATCGGTATGTTATTTGCCCGAATTCGATCGTCGGTATCCTCATACCTAGTTCAATCTCGTTACCGGCAAGTCTCTTTACTCATTCCGTAATGCATCATCCCGCAACTAACTCATTAGTCACAATGCTTGCAAGGCTTATAGTGATGTGCATTACCGAGAGGGCCCAGAGATACCTCTCCGATACAAAGAGTGACAAATCCTAATCTCGATCTATGCCAACTCAACAAACACCATCGAGACACCTGAGAGCATCTTTATAATCACCCAGCTTCGCTGTGACGCTTGATAGCACACAAGGTGTTCCTCCGGTATTCGGGAGTTGCATAATCTCATAGTCTGAGGAACATGTATAAGTCATGAAGAAAGCAGTAGCAATGAAATTGTAACGATCATAATGCTAAGCTAACGAAAGGTCTTGTCCATCACATCATTCTCCTAATGATGTGATCCCGTTCATCAAATGACAACACATGTCTATGTTTAGGAAACATAACCATCTTTGATAAACGAGCTAGTCAAGTAGAGGCATACTAGGGACACTTTGTTTTGTCTATGTATTCACACATGTACCAAGTTTTCGGTTAATACAATTCTGGCATGAATAAAAAATATTTATAATGAAACAAGGAAATAAACTAGGGCATATTTCCTTCAGTCTCCCACTTGCACTAGAGTCAATAATCTAGTTCACATCGCCATGTGATTTAACACCAATAGTTCACATCACCATGTGATTAACACCCATAGTTCACATCGCCATGTGACCAACACTTAAAGGGTTTACTAGAGTCAGTAATCTTAGTTCACATCGCCATGTGATTAACACCCAAAGAGTACTAAGGTGTGATCATGTTTTGCTTGTGAGAGAAGTTTAGTCAACGGGTCTGCCATATTCAGATCTGTATGTATTTTTCAAATTTCTATGTCAACAATGCTCTGTACGGAGCTACTCTAGCTAATTACTCCCACTTTCAATATGTATCCAGATTGAGACTTAGAGTCATCTGGATTAGTGTCAAAACTTGCATCGATGTAACCCTTTACGACGAACCTTTTGTCACCTCCATAATCGAGAAACATATCCTTATTCCACTAAGGATAATTTTGACCGATGTCCAGTGATCTACTCCTAGATCACTATTGTACTCCCTTGCCAAACTCAGTGTAGGGTATACAATAGATCTGGTACACAGCATGGCATACTTTATAGAACCTATGGCTGAGGCATAGGAAATGACTTTCATTATCTTTCTATCTTCTGTCGTGGTCAGGCTTTCAGTCTTACTCAATTTCACACCTTGCAATACAGGCAAGAACTCCTTCTTTGACTGTTCCATTTTGAACTACTTCAGAAATTTGTCAAGGTATGTACTAATTGAAAAAACTTATCAAGCGTCTTGATCTATCTCTATAGATCTTGATGCTCAATATGTAAGCAGCTTCATCGAGGTCTTTCTTTGAAAAACTCCTTTCAAACATTCCTTTTATGCTTTCAAGAAAATTCTACATCATTTCCGATCAACAATATGTCATTCACATATACTTATCAGAAAGGTTGTAGTGCTCCCACTCACTTTATTGTAAATATAGGCTTCATCGCAAGTCTGTATAAAACTATATGCTTTGATCAACTCATCAAAGCGTATATTCCAACTCTGAGATGCTTTGCACCAGTCCATGGATGGATCGCTGGAGCTTGCACATTTCGTTATCACCTTTAGGATCAACAAAACCTTCTGGTTGCATCATATAAAACTCTTCTTTAAGAAATCCATTAAGGAATGTAGTTTTGACATCCATTTGCCAGATTTCATAAAATGTGGCAATTTGCTAACATGATTCGGACAGCCTTAAGCATCGCTATGAGTGAGAAAATCTCATCGTAGTCATCACCTTGAACTTTGTCAAAAACCTTTTTTCGACAAGTCTAGCTTTGTAGATAGTAACACTACTATCAGCGTCCGTCTTCCTCTTGAAGATCCATTTATTTTCTATGGCTTGTCTCTAATGCATAACCCCAAAATGATAGTGCTAAATCGGTAAGAGACATCATAGATTGCACTATATCCAATAAAGTACGGTTATGACGTTCGGACACACCATTATGCTGTGGTGTTCCAGGTGGCATGAATTTGTGAAACTATTCCACATTGTTTTAATTGAAGACCAAACTCGTAACTCAAATATTCGTCTCCGTGATAAGATCGTAGAAACTTTATTTTCTTGTTACGATGATTTTCCACTTCACTCTGAAATTCTTTGAACTTTTCAAATGTTTCAGACTTATGTTTCATCAAGTAGATATACCCATATATGCTCAAATCATTCGTGAAGGTCAGAAAATAACAATACCCGCCGCGAGCCTTAGCACTCATCGGACTGCATACATCAGTATGTATTGTTTCCAACAAGTCAGTTGCTCGCTCCATTGTTCCGGAGAACGGAGTCTTAGTCATCTTGCCCATGAGGCATGGTTCGCAAGCATCAAGTGATTCCAAAAGCCCATCAGCATGGAGTTTCTTCATGCCCTTTACACCAATATGACCTAAACGGCAGTGCCACAAATATGTTGCACTATCATTATCAACTTTGCATCTTTTGGCATCAATATTATGAATATGTGTATCAACACGATCGAGATTCAATCAACCATTTATTTTGAGTGTATGCCCATCGAAGGTTTTATTCATATAAACAGAACAACAATTATTCTCGGACTTTAAATGAATAAACGTATTGCAATAAACATGATCAAATCATATTCATGCTTAACACAAACACCAAATAAAATTTATTTAGGTTCAACACTAATCCCAAAAGTATAGGGAGTGTGCGATAATGATCATATCAACCTTGGAACCACTTCCAACACACATCGTCAGTTCACCCTTAACTAG
Organism: Aegilops longissima; assembly: GCA_021605205.1. Classification (NCBI taxonomy): domain Eukaryota; kingdom Viridiplantae; phylum Streptophyta; class Magnoliopsida; order Poales; family Poaceae; genus Aegilops; species Aegilops longissima. Next base: position 559,983,023 of record CM038678.1, read on the forward strand.
TCTTTGTTCATTCTGCAACTCCTGTTTCGAGTTACTACTCTTAGCAACTGAACCAGTATCAAATACCGAGGGGTTGCTACGAACACTAGTAAAATACACATCAATAATTTGTATATCAAATATACCTTTGTTCACTTTGCCATCCTTCTTATCCACCAAATATCTAGGGCAGTTCCACTTCCAGTGACCATTTCCTTTGCAGTAGAAGCACTCAGTTTCGGGCTTGAGTCTAGCTTTGGGTTTCTTCACGGGAGTGACAACTTGTTTGTCATTCTTCTTGAAGTTCCCTTTCTATTCTTTTGCCCTTTTTCTTGAAACTAGTGGTCTTGTAAACCATCAACACTTGATGCTCTTTCTTGATTTCTACCTTCGCCAATTTCAACATCGCGAAGAGCTCGAGAATTACTTTCATCATCCCTTGCATATTATAGTTTATCATGAAGTTCTAGTAACTTGGTGATAGTGACTAGAGAACTTTGTCAATTACTATCTTATCTGGAAGATTAACTCCCACTTGATTCAAGCAATTGTAGTACCCAGACAATCTAGGCGCATGCTCACTGGTTGAGCTATTCTCCTCCATCTTGTAGGCAAAGTACTTGTCAGAGGTCTCATACCTCTCGACTCGGGCATGAGTCTGAAATACAAATTTCAGCTCTTGGAACATCTTATATGTTCCGTGGCGTTTCAAAACATTTTTGAAGTCCCGGTTCTAAGTCGTAAAGCATGGTGCACTAAACTATCAAGTAGTCATCATACCGAGCTTTGCCAAAATGTTCATAACGTCTGCATCTGCTCCTGCAATAGGTCTGTCACCTAGCGGTGCATCAAGGACATAACTCTTGTGTGCAGCAATGAGGATAATCCTTAGATCATGGAGCTAGTCCGCATCATTGCTACTATCATGTTTCAAATTATATTTCTCTAGGAACATATAAAATAAACGGGGAGCTACATTGCGAGCTATTGATCTACAACATAGTTATGCAAATACTATCAGGACTAAGTTCATGATAAATTGAAGTTCAATTAATCATATTACTTAAGAACTCCCACTTAGATAGACATCCCTATAGTCATCTAAATGATCACGTGATCCAAATTAACTAAACCATGTCCGATCATCACGTGAGATGGAGTAGTTTTCAATGGTGAACATCACTATGTTGATCATATCTACTATATGATTCACGTTCGACCTTTCGGTCTCCATTGTTCCGAGGCCATATCTACATATGCTAGGCTCGTCAAGTTTAACCCGAGTATTCTACATATGCAAACTGGCTTGCACCTATTGTATGTGAACGTAGAGCTTATCACACCCGATCATCACGTGGTGTCTCAAAGACGAAGAACTGTCATAAAGGCATACTCAGGGAGAACACTTATACCTTGAAATTTTAGTAAGGATCATCTTATAAAGCTACCGCCGAACCAAGCAAAATAAGATGTATAAAAGATAAACATCACATGCAATCAAAATATGTGACATGATATGGCCATCATCATCTTGTGCCTTTGATCTCCATCTCCAACGTACCGTCGTGATTTCTATCGTCACCGGCATGACACCATGATCTCTATCAATGTGTCATCATATGGTCGTCTCGCCAACTATTGCTTTTGCAACTGTTGCTATCGCCTAGTGATAAAGTAAAGCAATTACATGGAACTTGCATCTTATGCAATAAAGAGACAACCATAAGGCTCCTGCCAGTTGCCGATAATTTCAAAAACATGATCATCTCATACAACAATTTATATCTCATCACGTCTTGACCATATCATATCACAACATGCCCTGCAAAAACAAGTTAGACATCCTCTACTTCATTGCTGCAAGTTTTACGTGGCTGCCACGGGCTGAGAAAGAACCGTTCTTACCTACGCATCAAAACCACAACGACTTTTCGTCAAGTATGTGTTGTTTTAACCTTCAACAAGGATCGGGCGTAGCCACACTCGATTCAACTAAAGGTTGAGAAACTGACACTCGCCAGCCACCTGTGTGCGAAGCACGTCGGTAGAACCAGTCTCGCGTAAGCGTACGCGTAATGTCGGCTGGGCTGCTTCATCCAACAATACCACCGAATCAAAGTATGACATGATGGTAAGCAGTATGACTATTATCGCCCACAACTCACTTGTGTTCAACTCGTGCATATAACATCTACGCATAAACCTGGCTCATTTGCCACTGTTGGGGAACGTAGTAATTTCGAAAAAAATCCTACCCACACGCAAGATCATTGTGATGCATAGCAACGAGAGGGGAGAGTGTTGTCCACATACCCTCGTAGACCGTAAGAGGAAGCGTTATGACAACTCGGTTGATATAGTCGTACGTCTTCACAATCGACCGATCCTAGTACCGAAAGTATGGCACCTCCGCGATCTGCACACGTTCGGCAAGGTGACGTCCCACGAACTCACGATCCAGCAGAATGTCGAGGGAGAGCTTCGTCAGCACGACGGTGTGATGACGGTGATGATGAAGTTACCGGCGCAGGGCTTCGCCTAAGCACTGCAACGATATGACCAAGGTGGATTATGGTGGAGGGGGGCACCGCACACGGCTAAAAGATCAATGATCAACTTGTGTGTCTATGGGGTTCCCCCTGGCCACGTATATAAAGGATGGAGGGAGGAGGAGGCTGGCCCTCATAGGGCGCGCCCAAAGTGTGGAGTCCTACTAGGACTCTCTAGTCCTCGTAGGATTCCACCTCCCACATGGAATAGGAAAAAGGGAAGGGAGAAGGAGAAGGAAGGAAGGGGCGCCCCCTTTCCCTAGTCCAATTTAGACCAGTCCATGGGGAAGGGGCGCGGCCACCCTTGAGGCCTTTCTCTCCTTTCCCGTTTGGCCCATTAAGGCCTAATACGAATTCCCGTAACTCTCCGGTACTCCGAAAATATCCGAATCACTCGAAACCTTTCCGATGTCCGAATATAGCCTTTCAATATATCTATCTTTACGTCTCGACCATTTCGAGACTCCTCGTCATGTCCCCAATCTCATCCGGGACTCTGAACAAACTTCGATCATCAAATCACATAACTCACAATGCAAGTCGTCACAGAACGTTAAGCATGCGGACCCTATGGGTTCGAGAACTATGTAGACATGACCGAGACTCATCTTCGATCAATAACCAATAGCGGAACCTGGATGCTCATATTGGTTCCTACATATTCTACGAAGATCTTTATCGGTCAAACCGCATAACAACATATGTTGTTCCCTTTGTCATCGGTATGTTACTTGCCCGAGATTCGATCGTCGGTATCCTCATACCTAGTTCAATCTCGTTACCGGCAAGTCTTTTTACTCGTTCCGTAATGCGTCATCCCGCAACTAACTCATTAGTCACAATGCTTGCAAGACTTATAGTGATGTGCATTACCGAGAGGGCCCAGAGATACCTCTCCGATACACGGAGTAACAAATCGTAATCTCGATCTATGCCAACTCAACAAATACCATCAGAGACACCTATACAGCATCTTTATAATCACCAGTTACATTGTGATGTTTGATAACACACAAGGTGTTCCTCCGGTATTCGGGAGTTGCATGATCTCATAGTCTGAGGAACATGTATAAGTCATGAAGAAAGAAGTAGCAATGAATCTGTAATGATTATAATGCTAAGCTAACGAATGGGTCTTGTCCATCACATCATTCTCCTAATGATGTGATTCGTTCATCAAGTGACAACAGATGTCTATGGTTAGGAAACATAACCATCTTTGATAAACGAGCTAGTCAAGTAGAGGCATACTAGTGACACTCTGTTTGTCTGTGTATTCACACATGTACTAAGTTTCCGGTTAATACAATTCTAGCATGAATAATAAAAATTTATCATGAAATAAGGAAATAAATAATAACTTTATTATTGCCTGTAGGGCATATTTCCTTCATTAAGCCCATGTATTTCTTCAATAGGAGGTAAATTTTTAACATCCTCGGCTTTAATACATTTTTCATTCATAGATATCTTTGCCTCTTGCATATCTTCAGGACTGAGATATAATATACCCCTCTTCTTCGGAGTGAGTTTACCCGGTGGTTCAGGAAGAGTCCAATCATCATAATTTTTCAATATGTTATTCAATAATTCCTCAGCTTGAGCAACAGTTCGTTCCCTGAAAACACAACTAGCACAACTATCTAGGAAGTCCCTAGAAGCATTGGTTAGTCCATTATAGAAGATATCAAGTATTTCATTTTTTCTTAAGAGGTTGATCAGGCAAAGCATTAAGTAGCTGGCAAAGCCTTCCCCCAAGATTGTGGGAGACTCTCTTCTCCAATTTGCACAAAGTCAAATATTTCCTGCAAGGCAGCTTGTTTCTTATGAGCAAGAAAATATTTTTCAGAGAAGTAACAAATCATATCCTGGGGACTACGCACACAACCAGGAGTAAGAGTATTGTACCAAGCTTTAGCATCACCCTTTAATGAGAAAGGAAATAATTTGAGGATAAAGTAATAGCGAGTTTTCTCATCATGAGTGAAAAGGGTGGCTATATCATTCAACTTAGTAAGATGTACCACAACAGTTTCAGTTTCATAACCATGGAAAGGATCAGATTCAACCAAAGTAATTAACTCTGGGTCGATGGAGAATCCATAATCCTTATCAGCAATACAGATAGGTGAAGTAGCAAACTTAGGATCATACTTCATTCTAGCATTCAGAGATTTTTCTTTATACTTGCATAGTAATTTCTCTAGATCATCTCTATCCTTACAAGCAAGAATATCTCTAGTTGCCTCCTCACTCATAACATAACCTTCCGGTACCTTAGGCAATTCATACCTAGGAAGGCTAGTTCTAGCAGGTGTTTCAGGAGTTTCAGTTTCAAGCTCATCATCAGATGCAACAACATCATGTTGTATTACTCTAGCAATTTGTTCATCAAGAAATTCACCAAGTGGCACATCATCATTATCAAGCAAGGTCCTAGCATCATCATAAGCATCATTCATAGTAGAAGTAGCATCATCAATAGCTTGAGACATATTATAATTCATAGCATGTGGTAGTGTTGCAAGTTTACTCATAACAGAAGGTGAATCTAAAGCAGAACTAGATGGCAGTTCCTTACCTCCCCTCGTCTTTGAGGGATAAATCTTAGTCTTCGGATCCTTCAGATTCTTCATAGTGATAATATGATAATAATCCCAAGTGACTCAACAAATATTTGCTATGCTCCCCGACAACGGCGCCAGAAAAAGGTCTTGATAACCCACAAGTATAGGGGATCACTACAATTTTCGAGGGTAGAGTATTCAACCCAAATTTGTAGATTCGACACAAGGGGAGCCAACGAATATTTGAAGGTATTAGCAGTTGAGTTGTCAATTCAACCACACCTGGAGATTAATTATCTACATCAAAGTGATTAGTAGCACAGTAGTTTGATAGTGTTGATAGTAGTGACAACAGCAATGGTAACAGTAACAGTGATAGCAGTAATTTGTAGCAAGTGTAACAGTGATGATAGCAATAGTAACGCAGCAAGATCAATATAAATAAATTCGTACGCATTGGATCGGTGACTTGTTGGATGATATTCATCATGTGAAAGTTATAACCTAGGGCGATACGGCACTAGCTCCAGTTCAACGGTATAATGTAGGCATGTATTCCGTAAATAGTCATACGTGCTTTATTAAAAGAACTTGCATGACATCTTTTGTCCTACCCTCCCGTGGCAGCGGGGTCCATATTGGAAACTAAGGGATATTAAGGCCTCCTTTTAATAGAGAACCAGAACAAAGCATTAACACATAGTGAATACATGAACTCCTCAAACTACGGTCATCACCGAGAGTGGGCCCGGTTGTTGTCACTCCGGGGTTGTCGGATCATAACACGTAGTAGGTGACTAAAACTTGCAAGATCGGATCTAAAACATGGATATAATGATGAATTCATAAACGGTTCAGATCTGCAATCATGGCACCCGGGCCCAAAGTGACAAGCAGTAAGCATAGCAAAGTCATAGTAACATTAATCTAAGAACATAGTGGATATTAGGGATTAGGCCCTAACAAAACTAACTCGATTACATGATGAATCTCATCCAACTCCTCACCGACCAGCAAGCCTACGAAGGAATTACTCACTCCCGGTGGGGAGCATCATGGAATTGGCGATGGAGATTGGTTGGTGATGACGAAGAATGAAGATCCCCCTCTCCGGAGCCCCAAACGGACTCCAGATCTGCCCTCCCGAGGAAGAACGGGGATTGGCGGCAGCTCCGTCTCGTGAAACGAGATAATTCTTTCTCCCTGATTTTTTCTGGAATAATGTGAATTTATAGTATCAGGGGGGTCGTCAGCGGGGCCACCAGGTGGGTACAACCCACTTGGGCACGCCCTGGTGGGTTGTGCCCACCCAGGGGCCCCTCTCCGGTGGTCGTTGGCTCCAAAAATCTTCTTTTATTCCATAAAAAATATCCTTGCGAAGTTTCACTTTATTCCGAGAACTTTTATTTCTGCACAAAAACAACACCATGGTAGTTCTGCTGAAAACAGCGTTAGTCCGGGGTTACTTTCATTCAAATCATGCAAATTAGAGTCCAAAACAAGAGGAAAAGCGTGAGAAAAAGTAGATACGTTGGAGACGTATCAATGCTTGCTAGAGTTCCAATCATAAGTGCATATGATCCAAGTAGAGAAAGTATGTTAGCTCATGCCTCTCCCTCATGTAAAATTGCAAGAATGATTACCGGTACTTGTTATCGATTGCCTAGGGACAAATAACTTTCTCGTTGACACAAACCCTTTTACTAAACACCTAACTTTTATTATCTTGCAAAGTACTTCTAGTTTTATTCTTGCAAAGAAGTTCTAGCATCACTCCTACAAACTAGTTTCATACTTATTTCCTGTAAAGGAAACGTCAAGTGTGTGTAGAGTTGTATCGGTGGTCGATAGAACTTGAGGGAATATTTGTTCTGCCTTTAGCTCCTCGTTGGGTTCGACACTCTTATTTATTGAAGAAGGCTACAAATGATCCCCTATACTTGTTGTAACATCCCAAGTTTCCTATTTGGAATGTTTTACAATTATAGCTAAGCATCTAATGCATCCTGTTTGAATTTGAATGCCATTTGAAGTTTCAGAGGATTTTGAGTTTTCAAATTTGAATTCAAACTTTGGCAGGTGGGAATCATTTCAAAAACTATGCCTGATAAATACTTGATCAAAAGTATGAGAGGAGTAAACATGACACTCCAAAAATATCAGAGGAAAACCTTGCCAAAAGTTTTGAATTCAAACTTGAGATTTATTTGAATTTGAAAAAAATGGAATTTTATAAAGTTTGGATTTTGCCTTTGGAAAAATGTTCAAATGATAGGGAGTATTCCCCTGATCATTTTGGTATATATATGTCCTATATAAAATATTTATATTTTAAAAGATATCTCTGTTTTTGTTTTATTTTAAAAAAATTTAAAAAAAAAGGGAAACCCTCCCAGCGCCACCAGCCCCTGCCCACCAGCCAAGCCACCGACCAAGACTGCCCACCAGCGCCCAGAGGCCAGCCAGTGAGGCCAGCCGAGCCGCCTCACCTCCCTCGCCTCAAACCCTTTGGGCCGGTCGCCCGACCGCACCACCCCTCTCTCTCTCACCGACAGCGGACCCCACCCCTCCTTCAACCTCCCGCCCACGCCACGCCACGCCGCCGATCGCGGATCCGTGAGATCCGGATGCCGATCTCCCCGATCGCCCCTTGCCAAGGCCGAGGCCCCCTATATAAACCTCCCCGCACCCCATTCTCCCCTCGCCCCTCCGAACCCCTCTCTCTCACACGCCATTGCCGGAGTTCGAACCCACCGCCGCCGCCATTTGCGTCGCCGTCGCCGCCTAGCCTCCCCGAGCTCGACCGAGTCCACCAAGACCTCCCGAGCTCGTCGGCACCACCGGGCCACTCCATCGACCCCCGACGACCGGAGAGGCCAGCGACTCGCCGCCGAGCTCCGTAAGCCGAATCCCACCCCGCCGTCCGATTCGTAATCTCACTTGTAGATTAGACCCCAAAGGGTGCACGCTTTAATAAAACCGCCGGTTCGACCGGTTTAGTCCGTTCAGTTTTTAGCTAGGGTTTATTTTTATTTAGCCGCCCGACTCGTTTAACCCTAGGCCCGCTTAGTTTATATTACGCTCGGTCGTAGTTTAGGCCCATTAGGCCCTTTTTCATTTAATTTTGTTTTCTGTTTTAACAGAATAGTTCCTGTTTTGAAAAATTCATATCTTTTATTCTGTTTAATATTTTAGGTGATTCTTTTTTGTTGGTTTGCAAATTTTCTGTAGTTTTTGTAGAAAATATAATTATCTATGTTAAAATTATTTTAAATTGCTTTAATTTAGTTTTAGTCAGAATAGTAAATCTGTTATAACATGAGTTAGAAAAATTATTTTTATATGATTCTTTTGTCCCAACTTTATTTTGGCATTGCCAAACCATAGGAATTAATTTGGGTATTTTAGGATTAATAAAAAATAGTTTTAAGCAGAATCTTGTTAATCCTAATTAATTGACTAGCTACTGTTTTCCTATTATTTTAATTAGTAAATAAATTTATTTTTAACATGTGATTTATTATTCTAGGATAGTTTCTGTAACTTTATAGGATGAACTTTTATTTATAATAAATAAAAGTTTTATTTTATTTTCTTAATAGAAATTTGAATTAGGCCTAACAGGAGTTTCATAATAGATTTTAAATTAATTCTTTTTGCTCCTAGTTGCTTAATGAAATCTTTTCTGTTAAGTTAACATAAAACCATGATTTGGTTATGTTGAGAAAATTTTGTTATATAAAACTATTCTAGTTGTTGTTTGAAGTAGGAAACTTGAGTTGGTTTTCTTTGAGTTTTCCCTTGGGTTTTGATTTGGTTGTTTTGGTGTGTTATGTTGCTATTGTTATGCTATTGTATTATGTGATCCTATGCTATATGCTTATTGTGATCATTGTTTGTCTCGGTAGAGTTTCCGAGTCTGAAGCTTGCTACTCTGAATCTTTAGCTTACGAGGATCATCAAGAAGGCAAGTTTTGATCATGTTATTTTCTATACCTATGTTTTTGTGCATTAGAAATTGTCACCACCCCACCATGCATGCAGTAGTTGAAATTTTGAAGTTATTAATCTTGAGTAGTATCATGTGGTAGGATGAACCAATCCCCTTGTTACCATGACCCCGGACTAAGTAGTTTACTTTGCTATGCTCGTGAGACGGGTTTTGGTTGAGTGAAATTCATAAGAAAGATGTGAGAGTCAATGATGATGACAACCCCATGAACTACAAGAATCAAGATGGACTTGAATTCACTCTTGGGTGGAGGACGGTTGACGGGCACCTGGAGAACCCAAGGTTGGCGGGATGCATGGAGAAGTGCCATGACATCTTGCGGAAAGCTTCACCCAGCCACGAAGAGACGGATGGATGCCCCATGACCGAAGCTTACTCGTGCAGCCGCAAGCCATTATGGGCTCGGCTGGGTCAACCCTAGTAGTGACGCTGGCTGGGCGGTACTACGAGATGTAGAAGAACGGTAGGATTGGATGGGTACCGGCAGTAGCCATAAGAACTCTTTGGAAGACCCTGTTTCATTCGTCCCGTCTTCAAACACCATGAAGTGCGAAGACTTAAAAGGAGGGAGTGATTCTTGCGGGAAAAGTGCGCAAACCTCTGCAGAGTTAAAGATCTAATCGATTAGCCGTGTCCCCGGTTACCAACAATTTGAGCCTCTGGAATTTGGAAGTATTCGGAAATCTCAACACTAAAACTAATAAATTAATTTGAGGGGTTTTATGACTTAATAATTTGGGAATGAGATTTTGGTTGGCGGAACCATCTCAATAACTACCAACAATTTGTAGTAATATTTGCAAGCAAGTCCACTGTAGTAGGAGAAAATTGGCTTTTCGCAAAATGATGAAACTTAGAGCTCCACAGCCAAAATGCATATAGTGTTAGTAACTTTATTATTGTTATTCTCTTCATGACTTGCCAGCTTATTCAAAAAGCTGACCTACATGGCTGCAACGCCTTATGTTGCGGGTATATTCCGATCAGAGTGAGGCTATGCTCGCGCTTGGCGATTGCCCTTTGGAGTCGGATGGACTCGCTTTATCTTCTACGCTTCCGCAGCATTAGTAGTTTATTTCTCATGAGTTGGCCTTGAGCCGAATTTATTCCCTTGTAATAAAGACTCTATATGAGAAACGTGTAATAAATTCAGGTGTGATTGAACTTTGATTATTTCATCGATGTACTTGTGAGTACCAAAGATGATCTTGGGATGGCATGCATACGTAGATTTGACCGATTTTGGGTCAGGTCGCTACAGAGATGGTATCAGAGCACACGCTGACCGTAGGATCATAACCCCTAGGATCGGAAAGCCATAGGAAGAGACCATTTACTTTATATCCTTATCATTCCGTAATTCTCCCCTGTTCATTTCTAACTCCTCTCCGATTTTCAACATTCTAGATGGCCGTCGAGTTCACCCCAGTTTTGCTACCGGAGTTTTGCCAGCCCGATGAGACGATGCCCTTCGGCAGGAAGCTGGTCCAGATGGTGAATAAGCTGAAGATTGCTCTACCCTCGATCACCGCGAAGCCAACCAATGCACTTCCGACGGACACCCGCTACAGGATTGAGGTGCATATCCCAGGGAGAACCTTCGGAGGACATACAGAGCCTATTGACTTCGATTTCACCGACTTCAACTGGATCATCGGAAGGGACATGGTGATCTATCGTGCCCTTGGACATCTCCGAGAGGAGTACAGGGCCGAGCTCGATCCCTCAGACCTCGCCATGGTTTCTCGCAGGGCAAGGAATGGAGATATCATCCGTACCGTGGAGGACGACTCCATTCTCTCTTATGTCCAGGACTTGGAGTGTCTCCTCAGGAAACGGGAGATTCGGACTCGCCAGTAACTCAAGGCACATAGGAGGCTTTTGTTCCGTGAACTGGAACTAGAGGAGAAGGCACACGCAGACTTCCTTAACCATGAGGAAGAAGTCGCGGACTTCATGGAGACAGTCGACGACCTGAAGATGAAACTTGCCGCGATAGAGGAAAAGATGGACTTGGGAGAGGACCTCTTTCCGAGTGGAGATGATGGACCCCTCGTGAGTAATGATCAGGATTATGAAGGGAGTTCCACTGGAGGAAGCCGCAAGAGGAGGCGCCATAACAGAGGACATCACACCAGAGGACGCAAGGATTATTGATGAAGACTTTTTAGTCGACCACCATGTTATTTTACTTTTTCGTCGATCAGTTAGGCCGATAGACTTCGATTAGTCATGAGCTTTGTAATCGAGATTGAACCATGTTTGAGTGGAATGAATAAATGATTGGTGTGTTTATGATTGTGCATTCATATGGGTAGTGTTATTTCTCATTAGACCATTGTTCTATTCTAATTTTCTCATCCACTCCAAAACACCAGATGCCTCCGAGACGTGACACTGGTTTCCCGCCGGAGCTCACCCAGCTGCTCCAGCAGCAGAATGCCCTCATGCAGCTACTCATCCAGAATCAGAACAACAACGCCAACAATCCACCGCCACCACCCCCTGTGGACAACTTGACTCGATTCCTGAGGCTGAATCCGCCAGTGTTCTCTAGTAGCACTGAGCCGATTGTGGCAGATGATTGGCTCCGCAAAGTCGGAAGAGAACTAATCACCGTTGGATGCACCGATGCGTAAAAGGTGCGCTTTGTCTGCGATCAACTTGATGGACCTGCAGCTTCTTGGTGGGAGAACTACACCGCCACTTATCCCATTGGTGCCATCACATGGGATCAATTCCAGCAGCCTTCCGCACGCTCATGTCTCACCGGAGCCATGAGTCGAAGAAGCATGAGTTCCGCAACTTACGCCAGGGAACCGTCTTGTGGCACAAGACGTGGATGAATTCAGCAAGCTAGCCCGCTATGCCCCGATGATGTGGCCACGGATGCCGCGAAACAGAGAAATTTCTCGAGGACTCAACGACGAGCTGAGTATGCAGCTTATTGTGGCTACCTTCAACAACTACCAAGAGCTGGTAGACAAGGCCACCATACTTGAAGGCAAGCAGCAGCAGATTGAAAGCCGCAGCGGAAGTACAGCCGGGGAAGCGTAACTCGAGAGCTCAGCGAAGCCCGTTATGCACCATACTCGGGAGGGCACACCCACCATAACCATGGAGGCCATAACCATGGAGGAAATGGGAACAACCGCAGCCAGACAACAAGTCAGGCCATGGCAATGGCAATGGAAACGGTAATGGCAATCAGCACCGTTCTGCCCGGCTCAAGGATCTGAGCCACATCACCGCTTCAAGTGCCGGAAGACAGGCACTATGCCACCGACTGCCCGGAGGCTAAGCGGAGGAATGGAAACGGCAATGGAGGCTCAAATAAGAAGCCCAATCCGTTCCCTCGTGCTCGGTGAACCACATCGACGTGGAGGACGTCTATGATCAGCCGAACAATCGTGGTTGGTAAGTTTTATTGAATTCACGCTCAGTTTTGGTACTCTTTGATTCGAGCAACGATTCATTCATATCAAGGGTAGTTGTGGAAAAGTACGGGTTGCCCACTAAAACCCTTAGAAGCCCCCTTCGCGTCAATTCCGCAGGAGGAGAAATGATGGCAGGTTTAGGCTGTCATGCAACCCTCAACATCGGGAACCATAAATTTCCCGCAGACCTCATAGTGTTGGAAACCCAGACCTTGGATGTAATCCTAGGCATGGATTGGTTGACGAAGTTTGAAGGAAACATAGATCGTGCCCGAAGTCTATTCTCGCTCACCACCCGGAGCGTAAGAGGATCAAGTATGTAGCCAGGCACAGCCAGATGAAGAATCAGGTGCATTCCCTCACGGGAGTTGTTCAGGAGGAAGTGCCAGTAGTGCAAGATTTTCCCGATGTGTTTCCGGAGGAATTACCAGGAATGCCACCGGACAGGGATATTGAATTTCTGATTGAGTTATTGCCTGTCACAACCCCAATATCCAAGAGACCTTATCGGATGCCACCGAATGAGTTGAAAGAGATCAAGGATCAAATTAATGAGTTATTGGAGAAAGGATATATTCGGCCAAGCTCATCACCTTGGGGAGCCCCAGTTCTTTTGGTAGAGAAGAAGGATGGAAGCTTGAGGATGGTTGTGGATTATCGTGCGTTGAACGAAGTAACCATCAAGAACAAGTATCCTCTGCCGATGATAAATGATCTGTTTGATCAGCTAGTTGGAGCCAAGGTATTCTCTAAGATCGATCTTCGATCAGGGTATCATCAGTTGAAGATCCGTGAAAAGGATATACCCAAAACAGCATTCACTACCAGGTATGGCTTATATGAGTATACCGTCATGTCATTTGGATTGACTAATGCTCCTGCATACTTCATGAATTTGATGAACAAGGTGTTTATGGAATATCTGGACAAGTTTGTCGTGGTGTTCATCGATGATATACTGATTTTCTCCAAGAGCGAGGAAGAGCATAAGGAACATTTGCGCCTAGTTCGAGAAACTTCGAGAACATCGCCAGTATGCCAAGTTCAGCAAATGTGAATTTTGGCTGAAGGAAGTTGGATTCCTCGGACATGTTATTTCAGGAGAAGGAATAGCAGTTGATCCCGCCAAGGTTGAATCATCACCGATTGGCGGCCACCCACCTCGACCAAGGAGATCCGCAGTTTTCTCGGACTCGCAGGATATTATCGGAGGTTTATTGAGAACTTCTCGAAGATTGCCAAGCCCATGACTGAGCTGTTGAAGAAGGAAGCCAAGTATGTTTGGACCGAGGAATGTGAAGCCAGTTTTCAGGAATTGAAGAAACGGTTGGTTACAGCCCCAGTGTTGATTTTACCGGACATACACAAGGAATACCAAGTTTATTGTGACGCTTCTCGTCAAGGACTCGGAGGAGTACTAATGCAGGAAGGTAAAGTTGTAGCTTATGCCTCCAGACAGCTACGACCTCATGAGATGAATTATGCTACACATGATTTGGAGTTAGCAGCCGTAGTGCATGCACCCAAGACCTGGAGACATTTCCTCATCGGAAACCGTTGTGATGTTTACACAGATCACAAGAGTTTGAAGTACATTTTCACGCAGAAGAGTTGAACCTCGAAAGAGGAGATGGCTAGAGTTGATAAAGGACTACGACATGAGATTGCATTACCACCCAGGTAAAGCTAATGTTGTAGCGGATGCTTTGAGCCGTAAGAGTTATGTGAATACTCTTACAGCAGGAGGATTACCCCAGGAGTTAGTCGATGACCTCAGAGATCTCTGACTAGAGATAGTTCCGAGAGGATATGTTGCAACTCTGGAAGTTCAGTCCACTTTGGCCGAAAAGATTCGTGAAGCCCAGAAGTCGGACAAGGAAATTGATGAGATAAAGCAAAAGATGAATGAAGGAAAAGCTAAAGGATTTCGTAAGGATGAACACGGAGCTATATGGTTCGAGGATCGTATTTATGTACCCAATGATCCCGAGCTCAGGAAGCTAATTCTTCAGAGGCTCATGATTCACCAGACTCGATTCACCCCGCAACACCAAGATGTACCGGATTTGAAGGAAAGTTTCGTGGACAGGTATGAAGAAGGATATTGCCGAGTACGTAGCCGTATGCGATGTTTGTCAACGAGTAAAGGCAGAACATCAGAAGCCAGCAGGGTTACTTCAACCTTTGCCGATTCCTGATTGGAAATGGGAGAAACTTGGAATGGATTTCATCACAGGATTACCCAGGACCCGTTCAGGTTATGATTCCATCTGGGTAGTGGTTGATCGTTTGACCAAGGTAGCTCACTTCATTCCCGTGAAGACTACCTATACCAGTGCTAAGTTGGCCAAGATATACATGACCAGGATCATATGTCTGCATGGAGTTCCGAGGAAAATCGTGTCAGATAGAGGAACGCAGTTTACCTCAAAGTTTTGGAAGCAGCTGCATGAAACTTTGGGTACGAGGCTGGAATTCAGTACAGCTTTTCATCCGCAGAAAGATGGACAGACCGAGAGAGTCAACCAGATTCTGGAGGACATGTTGAGAGCTTGTGTGCTAGACTATGGGTCTAGCTGGGATGATAATTTGCCGTCACGCAGAGTTCTCATACAACAACAGCTTATCACCCGCTTTGAAGATGGCCCTTCGAAGCTCTATACGGAAGGAGGTGCAGAACACCATTGATGTGGGATAGTGTTGGAGATCGATCCCTTTTCGGTTCCGACCTTATCAGGGATTCCGGAGAGAAAGTCAAGCTGATTCGAGACAGACTCAAGATAGCACAATGAGACGTAAGAGTTATGCCGGCAGTAAACATAAGGAAGTAACTTACGGCGCGGGAGACCGAGCATATCTTCGTGTGTCTCACTTCGTGGAATCAAGAGGTTTGGTGTCAAAGGAAAGTTAGCACCCGATTCATTGGCCCTACAAAATCCTCGAACGTCGTGGAGAAGTTGCTTACAAGTTGGAATTGCGGAAGGATTGTCCGAGTTCATGATGTCTTCCATGTTTCTCACCAAGAAGTGTCATGCCGACATGGCCGATATTCCGTTGAGAGACACAATGCCCCTAGAGGCCATACAGCTTGACAGTGATCTGACTTATAAGGAGAAACCCGTCCGAATTCTCGAGACTGCGAGCAGAGTCACCCGCAGCAAGGTCATCAAGTTTTGCAAGGTGTTGTGGAGTCACCACTCCGAGGAAGAAGCCACCTGGGAACGCGAAGAAGACCTTCTTCGAGACCACCCGCACCTATTTGCTAGCCAACCCGAATCTCGAGGGCGAGATTCATCTTAAGGTGGGTAGGTTTGTAACATCCCAAATTTCCTATTTGGAATGTTTTACAATTATAGCTAAGCATCTAATGCATCCTGTTTGAATTTGAATGCCATTTGAAGTTTCAGAGGATTTTGAGTTTTCAAATTTGAATTCAAACTTTGGCAGGTGGGAATCATTTCAAAAACTATGCCTGATAAATACTTGATCAAAAGTATGAGAGGAGTAAACATGACACTCCAAAAATATCAGAGGAAAACCTCGCCAAAAGTTTTGAATTCAAACTTGAGATTTATTTGAATTTGAAAAAATGGAATTTTATAAAGTTTGGATTTTGCCTTTGAAAAATGTTCAAATGATAGGAATATTCCCCGATCATTTTGGTATATATATGTCCTATATAAAATATTTATATTTTAAAAGATATCTCTGTTTTGTTTTATTTAAAAAATTAAAAAAGGAAACCCTCCCCAGCGCCACCAGTCCCCTGCCCAGCCAAATGGCCACCGACCGCACTGCCCAGAGGTTAGCCCAGCCGGCAGCCGAGCCGGCCTCACCTCCCTCGCTCAAACCCTTTGGAGCCGGTCGCCGACCGCACCACCCCTCTCTCTCTCACCGACAAAGCGGACCCCACCCTCCTTCAACCTCCCGCCACGCCATGCCACGCCGCTGCGATCGCGGATCCCGTGAGATCCGGATGCCGATCTCCCGCCGATCGCCCCTTGCCAAGGCCGTGCCCCCCTATATAAACCCTCCCCGCACCCCATTCTCCCCTCGCCCCTCGCGGAACCCCTCTCTCTCACGCGCGTCGCGGGTTCGAACCCACCGCCGCCGCCATTTGCGTCGCCGTCGCCGCCCTAGCCCTCCCGAGCTCGACCGAGTCCACCAAGACCTCCCGAGCTCGTCAAGACCACCTGACCACTCCACCGACCCCCGACGACCGGAGAGGCCAGCGCTTTTCGCCGCCGCCGCCGCCGAGCTCCGTAAGCCGAATCCCACCCGCCGTCTGATTAAGTAATCTACTGTGTAGATTAGACCCAAGGGAATGTACGCTTTAATAAAACCGCCTGGTTCGACCGGTTTAGTCCGGTTCAGTTTTTAGCTAGGGTTTATTTTTATTTAGCCGGCCCGACTCGTTTAACCCTAGGCCCGTTTAGTTTATATTACGCTCAGTGCGTAGTTTAGGCCCATTAGGCCCTTTTTCATTTAATTTTGTTTTCTGTTTTAACAGAATAGTTCCTGTTTTGAAAAATTCATATCTTTTATTCTGTTTAATATTTTTAGGTGATTCTTTTTTTGTTGGTTTGCAAATTTTCTGTAGTTTTTGAAGAAAATATAATTAGTTATGTTAAAATTATTTTAAATTGCTTTAATTTAGTTTTAGTCAGAATAGTAAATCTGTTATAACATGAGTTAGAAAAATTATTTTATATGATTCTTTTGTCCCAACTTTATTTTGGCATTGCCAAACCATAGGAATTAATTTGGGTATTTTAGGATTAATAAAAATTAGTTTTAAGCATAATCTTGTTAATCCTAATTAATTGACTAGCTACTGTTTTCCTATTATTTTAATTAGTAAATAAATTTATTTTTAACATGTGATTGATTATTCTAGGATAGTTTCTGTCACTTTATAGGATGAACTTTTATTTATAATAAATAAAAGTTTTATTTTATTTTCTTAATAGAAATTTGAATTAGGCCTAATAGGAGTTTCATAATAGATTTTAAATTAATTCTTTTTGCTCCTAGTTGCTTAATGAAATCTTTTCTGTTAAGTTAACATAAAACCATGATTTGGTTATGTTGAGAAAAATTTTGTTATATAAAACTATTCTAGTTGTTGTTTGAAGTAGGAAACTTGAGTTGGTTTTCTTTGAGTTTTCCTTGGGTTTTGATTTGGTTGTTTTGGTGTGTTATGTTGCTATTGTTATGCTATTGTATTATGTGATCCTATGCTATATGCTTATTGTGATCATTGTTTGTCTCGGTAGAGTTTCCTGAGTCTGAAGCTTGCTACTACTGAATCTTTAGCTTACGAGGATCATCAAGAAGGCAAGTTTTGATCATGTTATTTTCTATACCTATGTTTTTGTGCATTAGAAATTGTCACCACCCCACCATGCATGCAGTAGTTGAAATTTTGAAGTTATTAATCTTGAGTAGTATCATGTGGTAGGATGAACCAATCCCCTTGTTACCATGACCCGGGACGAAGTAGTTTACTTTGCTATGCTCGTGAGACGGGTTTTGGTTGAGTGAAATTCATAAGAAAGATGTGAGAGTCAATGATGATGACAACCCCATGAACTACAAGAATCAAGATGGACTTGAATTCACTCATTGGGTGGAGGGCGGTTGACGGCACCCCGAGAACCCAGTGGTTGGCGGGATGCATGGAGAAGTGCCATGACATCTTGCGGAAAGCTTCACCCAGCCACGAAGAGACGGATGGATGCCCCATGACCGGAAGCTTACTGTGCAGCCGCAAGCCATTATGGGCTCGCTGGGTCAACCCTAGTAGTGACGCTGGCTGGACGGTACTACGAGATGTAGAAGAACAGTAGGATTGGATGGGTACCGGCGAGCTGTAAGAACTCTTTGGAAGACCTGTTTCATTCGTCCCGTCTTCAAACACCATGAAGTGCGAAGACTTAAAAGGAGGAATGATTCTTGCGGAAAAGTCGCAAACCTCTGCAGAGTTAAAGATCTAATCGATTAGCCGTGTCCCGATTCACGGACAATTTGAGCCTCTGGAATTTGGAAGTATTCAGAATCTCAACACTAAAACTAATAAATTAATTTGAGGGTTTTATGACTTAATAATTTGGGAATGAGATTTTGGTTGGCGGAACCATCTCAATAACTACCAACAATTTGTAGTAATATTTGCAAGCAAGTCCACTGTAGTAGGAGAAAATTGGCTTTTCGCAAAATGATGAAACTTAGAGCTCCACAGCCAAAATGCATATAGTGTTAGTAACTTTATTATTGTTATTCTCTTCATGACTTGCCGCTTATTCAAAAAGCTGACCTACATGGCTGCAACGTCTTATGTTGCGAGGTATATTCCATCAAGAGTGAGGCTACGCTCCGCTTGGCGATTGCCCTTTTGAGTCGGATGGACTCGCTTTATCTTCTACGCTTCCGCAGCATTAGTAGTTTATTTCTCATGAGTTGGCCTTGAGCCGAATTTATTCCCTTGTAATAAAGACTCTATATGAGAAACGTGTAATAAATTCAGGTGTGATTGAACTTTGATTATTTCATCGATGTACTGTGAGTACCAGCATGATCTTGGGATGGTACAGACACAGAGATTTGACCGATTTTGGGTCAGGTCGCTACACTTGTGGGTTATCAAGACCTTTTTCTGGCCCTGTTGCCAGGGAGCAATAGCGTGGGGTGAATATTCTCCTGTGTGCTTGTTTGCTTTATCACTAAGTAGTTTTTATTTCCTGTTCTAAGTTGTTATCTATGTTTATTTGTGGATATGTAACACGAAACACCAAAAAAATTAGTTTTACTTGCTACTCATGGAGATGGGGAACCTCCTAAAACCCTCGATGCTCGTCATGTGAAAAATATTATGCATTACTTTGATAATCCTGAGAAAACCCCATTCAACTTGATAATGGGAGCAACGTTGGATCAACGTGAATACTTTAGGGATTTTTTCTTGACACAAAAAGGGAAACTTTTATGGGATCAAATTTGTATGTTGCATTGGTATGCTCGGGATTTATGATTGAGATATGATTTTACTTGTTGCTCTAGGATGAATGCTCCACACCTTCCATTTTCATGCAAATTTAATGATAATGAAACCTTGGCTTCTATGCTAGAGGTATATATGATTACTATGATGTGGAAAGAATAGAATAATTTGTTGCTTTTAAGGGTGCTTATGAAATTGAATCATTGTTTGAAAAGTATGAAGCTTTTGATGATGATGTTTATAGACCTGAAAATTCCGCCATCCTTAAATATTGCTATGAGAATTACAAATACAATTCCTATATTGATAAATTTATTGAGAGAGTCTCCGATGTCCAAGAAGAGACTAATATTTTGCAGGAGTCTATGAAAGAAGGAATTGATGAAATTGTGAGCTCATTGGATGAAAAGATGATGACTAGAGCGAAGAACAAAAGGAGGAAGAGCGGATTAGCTACCCGTGCCCACCTTCTAATGAGAGTAACTCTTCAACTCATACATTGTTTAATTTCCTTCGTTCTTACCGAAGGATGAATGCCATGATAATTGCTACGATCCCAGAATTCTTTTGAAATATCCCTTTTGATGACCTTGATGCTTGTTATGCTTGTGGCCAAGATGCCAATACGAATTATGCTTATGGAGATGAACTTGATATTGTTCCTTATGTTAAACATGAAATTGTTGCTATTGCACCCACACATGATAGTCCTATTATCTTTTTAAGTCTCCCAACTACACTATATCGAGAAGTTTGCACTTATTAAGGATTATATTGATGGGTTGCCTTTTACCATTGCACATGATGATTTTGATGAATATAATATGCATGTGCTTGCTGCTCCTACTTGCAATTATTATGAGAGAGGGGCTATATTTCCACCTCTCTATGTTTCTGACATGATAAAATTGCAAGAAATTGCTTATACTATGTGTTAGCCTTTACTTGATGTGAATGAATTGTTCTTGTATGACATGCCGATGCATAGGAAGAGAGTTAGACTTCATCATTGCATGATATATGTTGCTTTGTGCTCACTACTAAATGCAAAATCATTGTTAATTAAAATTGGCTTTGATATACCTTAGGATCCGGTGGATTCATTACTTGAGCACTTTATGCCTAGCTTAATGGCTTTAAAGAAAGCGATAGGGAGACAACCCGGAAATTTTAGAGAGTAATTTATTTCTATTGAGTGCTTTTATATAGTTTAAAACAAAAATATAGGGGAACCTTAAAACTTCACAAAAAGAAAAGCGAAAGTGAGAGAGACGAGCATTGTGAAAGTGGGGGCGCCTTGAACTTTGTTCATGCTCATGGAAACTTTGTGAATCTTGAATTACAGAAGCTTTTCAACAAAGATAATTATCCCCTTGTACAATTCCATTGTATTATAAAAATAACGTGCCAAGATTTTCCTTTAGGATGATTAGATTGCTTGTTGGTATGTGCGGTGCGAAATGAAACTTTGGCTGTAGCGCGTGAATTTTAATTTTTACTGGACGTCAAACATTTCTGAAACTTTTGCACAGTCTTGCTATACAAATTGTTTATGTTGTCCTAATTTCTCAGAATTTTGGAGTACCATAAGTATGGTAGATGTTCAGATTACTACAGACTGTCCTGTTTAAGACAGATTTTGTTTTGATGCATTGTTTTGCTTGTTTTCATGAAACTATTGATTTTTATCGGTGGTATAAGCCATGGAAAAGTTATATTATATTAGCTACAATTAAAAATAAAATATTAATTGGTTTGCAACTGTACTTAGAGTAGTGATTTGCTTTATTATACTAATGGACCTTACCGAGCTTTACATTGAGTTTTGTGTGGATGAAGTGATCAAAGATCGGGAGGTCTCGATATGAGGAGAAGGAGGAGAGGCAAGAGCTCAAGCTTGGGGATGCCCAAGGCACCCCAAGTAAATATTCAAGGAGACTCAAGCGTCTAAGCTTGGGGATGCCACGGAAGGCATCCCATCTTTCTTCAACAAGTATCGGTATGTTTTCGGTTTCGCTTTCGTTCGCATGATATGTGCAAATCTTGGAGCATCTTTTGCTTTTAGTTTTCATTTTCTTTTATGCACCATGCTAGTATAAGATAGTCCATGGTTGATTTATAAAATTCTCATTGCACTTCACTTATATGTTTTGAGTATGGCTTTATAGAATGCTTCATGTGCTTCACTTATATCATTTGAAGTTTGGATTGCATGTTTCTCTTCACATAGAAAACCGTTGTTTGTAGAATGCTCTTTTGCTTCACTTATATTTATTAGAGCATGATCTTTTGTAGAAAGAATTAAACTCTCATGCTTCACTTATATCTATTTAGAGAGACAAAAGGAATTGGTCATTTGCATGGTTAGTCATAAAATCCTACATAAAACTTATGGATCACTGAATATGATATGTTTGATTCCTTGCAATATTTTTGCGATATATAGATGATAATATGTGGAGGTACTAGTAAATGGTTGTGTTTAGTAGGAATAATGGTGTTAAGGTTTGTGATTCCCGAAGCATGCACGATAGTCTCTCGTTATGCTATGAAGTTGGAGCATGACTTATTATTGATTGTCTTCCTTATGAGTGGCGGTCGGGGACGACGATGGTCTTTTCCTACCAATCTATCCCCTAGGGGCCCGCCGCCGAGCTCCGTAAGCCGCCGGAATCCCACCCCGCCGTCCGATTCGTAATCTCTGGTAGATTAGACCCAGAAGGTACGCTTAATAAAACCGCCGGTTCGACCGGTTTAGTCCGGTTCAGTTTTAGCTAGGGTTTATTTTTATTTAGCCGCCCGACTCGTTTAACCCTAGGCCCGTTTAGTTTATATTACGCTCAGTGCGTAGTTTAGGCCCATTAGGCCCTTTTTCATTTAATTTTGTTTTCTGTTTTAACAGAATAGTTCCTGTTTTGAAAAATTCATATCTTTTATTCTGTTTAATATTTTTAGGTGATTCTTTTTTTGTTGGTTTGCAAATTTTCTGTAGTTTTTGAAGAAAATATAATTAGTTATGTTAAAATTATTTTAAATTGCTTTAATTTAGTTTTAGTCAGAATAGTAAATCTGTTATAACATGAGTTAGAAAAATTATTTTTATATGATTCTTTTGTCCCAACTTTATTTTGGCATTGCCAAACCATAGGAATTAATTTGGGTATTTTAGGATTAATAAAAATTAGTTTTAAGCATAATCTTGTTAATCCTAATTAATTGACTAGCTACTGTTTTCCTATTATTTTAATTAGTAAATAAATTTATTTTTAACATGTGATTGATTATTCTAGGATAGTTTCTGTCACTTTATAGGATGAACTTTTATTTATAATAAATAAAAGTTTTATTTTATTTTTCTTAATAGAAATTTGAATTAGGCCTAATAGGAGTTTCATAATAGATTTTAAATTAATTCTTTTTGCTCCTAGTTGCTTAATGAAATCTTTTCTGTTAAGTTAACATAAAACCATGATTTGGTTATGTTGAGAAAAATTTTGTTATATAAAACTATTCTAGTTGTTGTTTGAAGTAGGAAACTTGAGTTGGTTTTCTTTGAGTTTTCCTTGGGTTTTGATTTGGTTGTTTTGGTGTGTTATGTTGCTATTGTTATGCTATTGTATTATGTGATCCTATGCTATATGCTTATTGTGATCATTGTTTGTCTCGGTAGAGTTTCCGGAGTGCGAAGCTTGCTACTACGAATCTTTAGCTTACGAGGATCATCAGCAAGGCAAGTTTTGATCATGTTATTTTCTATACCTATGTTTTTGTGCATTAGAAATTGTCACCACCCCACCATGCATGCAGTAGTTGAAATTTTGAAGTTATTAATCTTGAGTAGTATCATGTGGTAGGATGAACCAATCCCCTTGTTACCATGACCCCGGGACGAAGTAGTTTACTTTGCTATGCTCGTGAGACGGTTTTGGTTGAGTGAAATTCATAAGAAAGATGTGAGAGTCAATGATGATGACAACCCCATGAACTACAAGAATCAAGATGGACTTGAATTCACTCTTGGGTGGAGGATTTGTTGACGGCACCTGGAGAACCCAGTGGTTGGCGGGATGCATGGAGAAGTGCCATGACATCTTGCGGAAAGCTTCACCCAGCCACGAAGAGACGGATGGATGCCCCATGACCGAAGCTTACATGCAGCCGCAAGCCATTATGGGCTCTGCTGGGTCAACCCTAGTAGTGACGCTGGCTGGACAAGACTACGAGATGTAGAAGAACGGTAGGATTGGATGGGTACCGGCGTAGCTGTAAGAACTCTTTGGAAGACCCTGTTTCATTAATCCTGTCTTCAAACACCATGAAGTGCGAAGACTTAAAAGGAGGAATGATTCTTGCGGAAAAGTCGCAAACCTCTGCAGAGTTAAAGATCTAATCGATTAGCCGTGTCCCGATTACGGACAATTTGAGCCTCTGGAATTTGGAAGTATTCGTAAATCTCAACACTAAAACTAATAAATTAATTTGAGGGGTTTTATGACTTAATAATTTGGGAATGAGATTTTGGTTGGCGGAACCATCTCAATAACTACCAACAATTTGTAGTAATATTTGCAAGCAAGTCCATTGTAGTAGGAGAAAATTGGCTTTTAAAAATGATGAAACTTAGAGCTCCACAGCCAAAATGCATATAGTGTTAGTAACTTTATTATTGTTATTCTCTTCATGACTTGCCAGCTTATTCAAAAAGCTGACCTACATGGCTGCAACGTCTTATGTTGCAGAGGTATATTCCGATCAAGAGTGAGGCTACGCTCCGCGCTTGGCGATTGCCCTTTTGGAGTCGGATGGACTCGCTTTATCTTCTACGCTTCCGCAGCATTAGTAGTTTATTTCTCATGAGTTGGCCTTGAGCCGAATTTATTCCCTTGTAATAAAGACTCTATATGAGAAACGTGTAATAAATTCAGGTGTGATTGAACTTTGATTATTTCATCGATGTCTTGTGAGTACCAAGCATGATCTTGGGATGGTATGCATACGTAGATTTGACCGATTTTGGGTCGTCGCTACACTTGTGGGTTATCAAGACCTTTTTCTGCCCTGCTGCTGTGGAGCAATAGCGTGGGGTGAATATTCTCCTGTGTGCTTGTTTGCTTTATCACTAAGTAGTTTTTATTTCCTGTTCTAAGTTGTTATCTATGTTTATTTGTGGATATGTAACACGAAACACCAAAAAAATTAGTTTTACTTGCTACTCATGGAGATGGGGAACCTCCTAAAACCCTCGATGCTCGTCATGTGAAAAATATTATGCATTACTTTGATAATCCTGAGAAAACCCCATTCAACTTGATAATGGGAGCAACGTTGGATCAACGTGAATACTTTAGGGATTTTTTCTTGACACAAAAAGGGAAACTTTTATGGGATCAAATTTGTATGTTGCATTGGTATGCTCGGGATTTATGATTGAGATATGATTTTACTTGTTGCTCTAGGATGAATGCTCCACACCTTCCATTTTCATGCAAATTTAATGATAATGAAACCTTGGCTTCTATGCTAGAGGTATATATGATTACTATGATGTGGAAAGAATAGAATAATTTGTTGCTTTTAAGGGTGCTTATGAAATTGAATCATTGTTTGAAAAGTATGAAGCTTTTGATGATGATGTTTATAGACCTGAAAATTCCGCCATCCTTAAATATTGCTATGAGAATTACAAATACAATTCCTATATTGATAAATTTATTGAGAGAGTCTCCGATGTCCAAGAAGAGACTAATATTTTGCAGGAGTCTATGAAAGAAGGAATTGATGAAATTGTGAGCTCATTGGATGAAAAAGATGATGACTAGAGCGAAGAACAAAAGGAGGAAGAGCGGATTAGCTACCCGTGCCCACCTTCTAATGAGAGTAACTCTTCAACTCATACATTGTTTAATTTCCCTTCGTTCTTACCGAAGGATGAATGCCATGATAATTGCTACGATCCCAGTAATTCTTTTGAAATATCCCTTTTTGATGACCTTGATGCTTGTTATGCTTGTGGCCAAGATGCCAATACGAATTATGCTTATGGAGATGAACTTGATATTGTTCCTTATGTTAAACATGAAATTGTTGCTATTGCACCCACACATGATAGTCCTATTATCTTTTTTAAGTCTCCCAACTACACTATATCGGAGAAGTTTGCACTTATTAAGGATTATATTGATGGGTTGCCTTTTACCATTGCACATGATGATTTTGATGAATATAATATGCATGTGCTTGCTGCTCCTACTTGCAATTATTATGAGAGAGGGGCTATATTTCCACCTCTCTATGTTTCTGACATGATAAAATTGCAAGAAATTGCTTATACTATGTGTTAGCCTTTACTTGATGTGAATGAATTGTTCTTGTATGACATGCCGATGCATAGGAAGAGAGTTAGACTTCATCATTGCATGATATATGTTGCTTTGTGCTCACTACTAAATGCAAAATCATTGTTAATTAAAATTGGCTTTGATATACCTTAGGATCCGGGTGGATTCATTACTTGAGCACTTTATGCCTAGCTTAATGGCTTTAAAGAAAGCGCTGATAGGGAGACAACCCGGAAATTTTAGAGAGTAATTTATTTCTATTGAGTGCTTTTATATAGTTTAAAAACAAAAAATATAGGGGGAACCTTAAAACTTCACAAAAAGAAAAGCGAAAGTGAGAGAGACGAGCATTGTGAAAGTGGGGGACGCCCTTGAACTTTGTTCATGCTCATGGAAACTTTGTGAATCTTGAATTACAGAAGCTTTTCAACAAAGATAATTATCCCCTTGTACAATTCCATTGTATTATAAAAATAACGTGCCAAGATTTTCCTTTAGGATGATTAGATTGCTTGTTGGTATGTGCGGTGCAGAAACAGAAACTTTGGCTGTAGCGCGTGAATTTTAATTTTTTACTGGAACGTCAAACATTTCTGAAACTTTTTGCACAGTCTTGCTATACAAATTGTTTATGTTGTCCTAATTTCTCAGAATTTTTGGAGTACCATAAGTATGGTAGATGTTCAGATTGCTACAGACTGTCCTGTTTAAGACAGATTTTGTTTTTGATGCATTGTTTTGCTTGTTTTCATGAAACTATTGATTTTTATCGGTGGTATAAGCCATGGAAAAGTTATATTATATTAGCTACAATTAAAAAATAAAATATTAATTGGTTTGCAACTGTACTTAGAGTAGTGATTTGCTTTATTATACTAATGGACCTTACCGAGCTTTCTGTTGAGTTTTGTGTGGATGAAGTGATCAAAGATCGGGGAGGTCTCGATATGAGGAGAAGGAGGAGAGGCAAGAGCTCAAGCTTGGGGATGCCCAAGGCACCCCAAGTAAATATTCAAGGAGACTCAAGCGTCTAAGCTTGGGGATGCCACGGAAGGCATCCCATCTTTCTTCAACAAGTATCGGTATGTTTTCGGTTTCGTTTCGTTCGCATGATATGTGCAAATCTTGGAGCATCTTTTGCTTTTAGTTTTCATTTTTCTTTTATGCACCATGCTAGTATAAGATAGTCCATGGTTGATTTATAAAATTCTCATTGCACTTCACTTATATGTTTTGAGTATGGCTTTATAGAATGCTTCATGTGCTTCACTTATATCATTTGAAGTTTGGATTGCATGTTTCTCTTCACATAGAAAACCGTTGTTTGTAGAATGCTCTTTTGCTTCACTTATATTTATTAGAGCATGATCTTTTGTAGAAAGAATTAAACTCTCATGCTTCACTTATATCTATTTAGAGAGACAAAAGGAATTGGTCATTTGCATGGTTAGTCATAAAATCCTACATAAAACTTATGGATCACTGAATATGATATGTTTGATTCCTTGCAATATTTTTGCGATATATAGATGATAATATGTGGGAGGTACTAGTAAATGGTTGTGTTTAGTAGGAATAATGGTGTTAAGGTTTGTGATTCCCGAAGCATGCACGTATAGTCTCTCGTTATGCTATGAAGTTGGAGCATGACTTATTATTGATTGTCTTCCTTATGAGTGGCGGTCGGGGACGAGCGATGGTCTTTTCCTACCAATCTATCCCCTAGGGGCATGCGTAGTAGTACTTTGCTTCGAGGGCTAATAAACTTTTTCAATAAGTATATGAGTTCTTTATGACTAATGTGAGTCCATGGATTATACGCACTATTACCTTTCCGCAATTTGCTAGCCTCTACGGTACCGTGCATTGCCCTTTCTCACCTCGAGAGTCGGTGCAAACTTTGCAGGTGCATCCAAACCCCATGATATGATATGATCTATCACACATAAGCCTTATTATATCTTCGCCAAAACAGCCACCATACCTACCTATTATGGCTTTTCCATGACCATTCCGAGATATATTGCCATGCAACTTCCACCGCTTCTGTTTGATGACTTGAGCATTCATTATCATATTGCTTTTCATGATCATATAGCTGACATGGTAGTTGTGGCTCAGCCACCGTTCATTATTTTTCATACATGTTACGCTAGATCATTGCACATCCTGGTACATTGCCAGAGGCATTCATATAGAGTCATATTTTGTCATAGGTATCGAGTTATAATTTTTATTTCTTTTGAGTTATAAGTAAATAGAAGTGTGATGATCATCATTATTCATTGTTAGAGCAGTGCCCCAGTGAGGAAAGGATGATGGAGACTATGATTCACCCACAAGTCGGGATGAGACTCCGGACAATGAGAGAAAAAAAAAGAAGAAAAAGAAAAAGAAAAAAAGGAAAAAATAAAAATAATAAACAAAGAGAGAAGGGGCATTGTTAGTATCCTTTACCACACTTGTGCTTCAAAGTAGCACCATGTTTTTCATATGGAGAGTCTCCTATGTTGTCACTTTCATATACTAGTGGGAATTTTGTTGGTAATATGCCCTAGAGGCAATAATAAAATGGTTATTATTGTATTTCCTTGTTCATGATAATTGTCTATTGGTCATGCTATAATTGTATTAACTGGAAACCGTATACATGTGAAAACATAGACCACAACATGTCCCTAGTAAGCCTCTAGTTGACTAGCTCATTGATCAACAGATGGTTATGGTTTCCTGACCATGGACATTGGATGTCATTGATAATGGAATCACATCATTAGGAGAATGATGTGATGGACAAGACCCAGTCCTAAGCATAGCACAAGATCGTATAGTTCGTTTGCTAAGAGCTTTTCTAATGTCAAGTATCATTTCCTTAGACCATGAGATTGTGCAACTCCCGGATACCGTAGGAATGCTTTGGATGTACCAAATGTCACAATGTAACTGTGTGGCTATAAAGGTGCACTACAGGTATCTCTGAAAGTGTCTGTTGGGTTGGCACGAATCGAGGCTGGGATTTGTCACTCCGTATTTCAGAGAGGTATCTCTGGGCCCACTCGGTAATGCATCACCATAATGAGCTCAATGTGACTAAAGAGTTAGCCACGGGATCATGTGTTACGGAATGAGTAAATAGACTTGCCGGTAACGAGATTGAATGAGGTATGGGGATACCGATGATCGAATCTCGGGCAAGTAACATACCGATAGACAAAGGGAATTGTATATGGGATTGATTGAATCCCCGACATCGTGGTTCATCCGATGAGATCATCGTGGAACATGTGGGAGCCAATATGGGTATCCAGATCCCGCTATTGGTTATTGGCCAGAGAGGTGTCTCGGTCATGTCTTCATGGTTCCCGAACCCGTAGGGTCTACACACTTAAGGTTCGGTGACGCTAGAGTTGTTATGGGAAATAGTATGTGGTTACCGAAGGTAGTTCGGTGTCCCGGATGAGATCCCGGACGTCACGAGGAACTCCAGAATGGTTCGGAGGTGAAGATCGATATATTGGACGAAGGGTATTGGAGTCCGGAATTGTTCTGGGAGTACTGGGTGACGACCAGCGTGACCGAAAGGTGTTTCGGAGGCCCCGACAAGCGTTGGGGGACCTTATGGGCCAATGGGAGGGGGCACATCGGCCCACTAAGGGGCTGTGCTCCCCTCCCACCCCATCTCACGTAACGTGGAGAGGTGGGGGCGCCTCCCATAGGGCAGCCACCCCTCCCGGCTTGGGGGGCAAGTTTCCTAGGGGTGGGGGCGCCCAAACCCATCTAGGGTTTCCCCTGTGGCCGCCACCCATCCCCTAGGGAACCCTAGGGCACCTCCTCCACCCCCTTCCCCCTATATATAGTGAGGGAGAGAGAGGGCAGCCGCACCCCTTCCCTGGCGCAGCCCTCTCCTCCTCCAACTCTTCCTTCTCCTCCGTAGAGCTTGGTGAAGCCTTGCAGGAATACCACAAGCTCCACCAACACGCCGTCATGCTGCCGGAGTTCTCCCTCAACTTCTCCTCTCCCCTTGCTGGATCAAGAAGGAGGAGACGTCCCCGGGCTGTACGTGTGTTGAATGCGGAGGCGCTGTCCGTTCGGCGCTAGATCGGATCTTCCGTGATTTGAATCGCCGCGAGTACGAATCCATCAACCGTGTTCTTGTAACGCTTCCGCTTAGAGATCTTCAAGGGTATGAAGATGCACTCCCTCTCTCTCGTTGCTATCATTTCCTAGATTGATCTTGGTGACACGTAGGAAAATTTTGAATTATTGCTACATTCCCCAACAGTGGCATCATGAGCTAGGTCTATGCGTAGATTCTATGCATGAGTAGAACACAATGTAGTTGTGGGTGATGATTTGATCAGTTTGCTTGCCGTTACTGGTCTTATCTTGATTCGGCGGCATTGTGGGATGAAGCGGCCCAGACCAACCTTACACGTACTCTTACGTGAGACAGGTTCCACCGACTGACATGCACTTGATGCATAAGGTGGCTAGCGGGTGTCTGTCTCTCCCACTTTAGTTGGATCGGATTCGATGAAGAGGGTCCTTATGAAGGGTAAATAGAAATTGTCATATCACCGTTGTGGCTTTTGCGTAGGTAAGAAACGTTCTTGTAAAACATGCAACAACAATTAGAGGATGTCTAACTTGTTTTTGCAGGGTTTGCTATGTGATGTGATATGGCCAAAAGGATGTCACGAATTACATATATGTGATGTATGAGATTGATCATGTTCTTGTAATAGGAATCACGACTTGCATGTCGATGAGTACGATAACCGGTAGGAGCCATAGGAGTTGTCTTAATTTATTGTATGACCTGCGTGTCAATGAAAAACGCCATGTAATTACTTTACTTTATTGCTAACCGTTAGCCATAGTAGTAGAAGTAATAGTTGGCGAGACAACTTCATGAAGACACGATGATGGAGATCATGGTGTCATGCCGGTGACGAAGGTGATCATGCCGCGCCTCGAAGATGGAGATCAAAAGGCGCAAGATGATATTGGCCATATCATGTCACTTTATGATTTGCATGTGATGTTTGTCATGTTTACATCTTATTTGCTTATAACGACGGTAGCATAAATAAGATGGTCCCTCACTAAAATTTCAAGAAAGTGTTTCCCCTAACTGTGCACCATTGCGAAGGTTCGTTGTTTCGAAGCACCACGTGATGATCGGGTGTGATAGATTCTAACATTCGCATACAACGGGTGTAAGCCAGATTTACACATGCGAAACACTTAGGTTGACTTGACGAGCCTAGCATGTACAGACATGGCCTCGGAACACAAGAGACCGAAAGGTCGAACATGAGTCGTATAGTAGATACGATCAACATGAAGATGTTCACCGATGATGACTAGTCCGTCTCACGTGATGATCGGACACGACCTAGTTGACTCGGATCATGTATCACTTAGATGACTAGAGGGATGTCTATCTAAGTGGGAGTTCATTAAATAATCAGATGAACTTAATTATCATGAACATGGTCAAAAGGTCTTTGCAAATTATGTCGTAGCTTACGCTTTAGTTCTACTGTTTAAGATATGTTCCTAGAGAAAATTAAGTTGAAAGTTGATAGTAGAAATTATGCGTACTAGGTCCGTAAACTGAGGATTATCCTCATTGCTGCACAGAAGGCTTATGTCCTTAATGCACCGCTCGGTGTGCTGAACCTCGAGCGTCGTATGTAGATGTTGCGAAACATCTGACATACACGTTTTGATGACTATGTGATAGTTCAGTGCGTAATGCTAACAGTTTAGAATTGTGGCACCAAAGACGGTTTTGAAACATCACAGAACATATGAGATGTTCCAAAGATTGAAATTGGGATTTCAGACTAGTGCCCACGTCAAGAGGTATGAGACCTCTGACAAGTTTATTAAGCCTGCAAACTAAGGGAGAAAAGCTCAATCGTTGAACATGTGCTCAGATTGTCTGAGTACTACAATCGCTTGAATCGAGTGGGAGTTAATCTTCCAGATGAGATAGTGATGGTTCTCCATAGTCACTGCCACCAAGCTATTAGAGCTTCGTGATGAACTATAACATATCAGGGATAGACATGATGATCCTTGAGCAACTCGCGATGTTTGACACCGCGAAAGTAGAAATCAAGTAGGAGCATCAATTGTTGATGGTTAATAAAACCACTAGTTTCAAGAAGGGCAAGGGAAAGAAGGGATACTTCATGACACGGCAAATCAGTTGTCGCTCTAGTGAAGAAACCCAAGGTTGAACCCAAACCCGAGACTAAGTGCTTCTGTAATGAGGGGAACGGTCACTGAAGCAGAACTACCCTAGATACTTGGTAGATGAGAAGGCTGGCAAGGTCGACAGATGTATTTTGAATATACGTTATATTATTGTGTACTTTACTAGTACTCTTAGTAGCACTAGGGTAATAAATACCAATTCGGTTGCTAAGTGTTAGAAACTCAAAATAAAAGGCTACGAAGACTAGCTAAAGGTGAGATGACGATATGTGTTGGAAGTGTTTCCAAGGTTGATGTGATCAAACATCGCACGCTCTCTCTACCATCGGGATTGGTGTTAAACCTAAATAATTGTTATTTGGTGTTTGCATTGAGCATAGACATGATTGGATTATGTTTATCGCAATACAGTTATTCATGTAAGGAGAATAATGGTTACTCTGTTTATTTGAATAATACTGTCAGGACCCCGATTCCAAGTCACATCGATCTAGCTGGTAACACCTCATATCACTTTGCGGCCTCACGCACGGTATTCCCACGGGTGTCGCCTTACCATGGCCGGGACCGTTTATGCCTTTTGGCTCACGATATGATAGTGTCGCTAGCATCCATATGACAGAGAACTCGGGCCGACATGGCTAGTCGTGAACCCAAAGCGGCACTAACCCATGGGGACAAGCATACATGAATCACATCGAGCATGTCGGTTGCCAGCTGTGAATCGGGGCTGTAGCACTGGCTAACAGGACTCAGGAACCCGGCTGTAGCAGGCTAGGCAGGACTCGGATGTCACCGCATGACATTTCCCGAAGGACGTACATAGGAACGAAGTGAAACACATGCCGGCAGTCAAGTGTTCCGAGCAGCAAGTCTTTGGGCTAGCGAGACTCGTGAACCGGGTTATAGCGGACTGCTATGGCTCATGGAAGCACAAGACTAGATTTCCCCATAAGAGAGGCTACCAAGGATAAACAACTAGGTTGTCGGATCCCACACATACCAAGCATTTCAATCATACACACAATATGCTCGATATGTGTAAATACAACATGGCATCACAACATAACTCTACGACTCAAAGTATTATTCATTAGGCTCCGAGGAGTGAGATATTACAAACATGGGTCTCATGACCCAACATACAGAGCATACAAGTCAAGGCACAAGCGGAAGCTTAACATGTCTGAGTACAGACGTCTACAAATGAAAAAGGCTTAGAAGTCTGACTATCTACCAGATCCTGCCGAAGGCACAAGATCGTAGCTGAGGTAACAAGCTAAACGTCGAAGTCCATGCGGAACTACTAGCGAGACTGAAGTCTCTCTGTAAAAACATAAAATAGGCAAACTTGAGTACAAATGTACCCAGCAAGACTTACATCAGAACTAACTACATATGCATCGGTATCAACAAAGGGGGTGGTGGAGTTTAACTGCAGCAAGCCAGCTTTGACTCGGTGGCTATCCTAAACTACGACTGCAAGTAACTCTTTTGAGGTGGCGCACACGAGTCCACATATTCACCATTTCAATACACCACTATGGATCCGCTTCCGTCTCCCTACGAGAGCGCCATCCATAGCACTCACACTTATCTTGCGCATTTTAGAGTATCCACTTTCACTTGTCTATGAACTAGTATAGGCAACCCAGAAGTCCTTTACCGCGGACACGGCTATTTGAATAGATGATGTTAACCCTACAGGGGTGTACTTCTTCACACACTGTCTCGCCACTTACCGCCATGTACACGTCATGTATCTCGACAACCTTCAAGAGGAAGCCTAGCGAGAGTGTCGGCCACGGCCTACCTAAACACTCAAGTCTCTAGTCCAGGTTCATCGCCTATTCAGGCTCCATCCGCACGGAGTCCGGCCGAGGTTTCCACATACGGCCCCGAACGATGTGAGCAGGGTTCCCGAGACACCAAACGGGCACCCAGTACACCGTGCCACGGTGTATCTACCGCATCATAGCCCACCCCTAGGGTCAGTGCTACGCACGGCCTCCAACACATATCCTACAAACACCAGAAACTAGTTGCAACTCCTGGACAGAGAACAAGGGTGGTTAAGAAGCCGAGAGAGTCAATTAAGGATCCCAATGTGTGGTAGTAACTGTTCATGGATCACAAACACAGAACTCAGTTCCTGAGGACGGTTTCAATGAGACAACCCACCATGTACTCCTACATGGCCTCCCACCGCTACCTTTACCAAATCGTGTTCACACACTTAGCTCTCAACAGTAGGACATGTTCACACACCTCCGATTCATCCCCGATGAATCAGACCTGACACAACTCTAAGAAGTAGCAGGCGTGACAAACAAGCATGAATGAGTAGGCACATCAGGGCTCAAACAACTCCTACTCATGCTAGTGGGTTTCATCTATTTACTGTGGCGATGACAGGTCATGCAGAGGATAAGGGGTTCAACTACCGCAACAAATAACAGATGAATCGTTGTTGTCCTAATGCAATAAAAGAGAGCAGGAGCGAGAGAGTGGGATTGTATCGGAATGAACAAGGGGGTTTTGCTTGCCTGGCACTTCTGAAGATAGCATTGAGTCTTCATCGGTGTCAACGATCACAACGTCGGAACATCGTCTACCGAGAGGGGACAAATACCGGCAACAAAGAAGGAAACACAATCAATGCAATGCACAATATGATGCATGCTCATGACATGGCAATATGAGTGTGTTGGCCTAATGCAGCTACAACCAGATGGATTTGGCTCATATTGAACCAAAGGTTCAACCCCAAATTCAAATTATGAATTCAAATAGTGCCTTATCATGTTTTGCACTAAACAGCAAGGTTAAGTTGTTTAAATATGCGTGGAACCAGTGCAGATGGATAGATTGGATTTTTTTGATCATTTTTCATATATAATTTATCTCATTCTGAGCTACGGTTGAATTTCTATGATTTTTAGAAGTTTGTACTATTTTCTGGAATTTCCTGTATAAGAATAATTCTAGTAATTGAATTAATGCGTCAGCATTGCGTCAGGGTGATGTCAGCAGGTCAAAGGCGCCAGCCCAGGTCAAACCTGATGGCTGGGACCCACGGGTCAGTGTAACAGGGTTGGTTTGGGTGGATGACATGTGGGACCAGTCAACGGTCGCGTCAGCAAAGTCAATGCTGACGTGTGGGTCCCAGTGGGTTATGAACTAATCTAAACAGAAAATTAAATTAAACTAAAGAGGCACAGGGCCCACATGGCAGTGGCACTAGGGGTGGTTTAGCTGGGTCATTAGTGGCTAACTAAACCGGGATTAGGCCGACGGCTCGTCGCCGGCGAGGTCAGTGGCGGCGGAGCGCGTCGGGTTTCGCCCTCCGGCGACCAAACGGGCGGCGGTTTGGCTTGGTGTGATGCTGGTGCTCGTCCGCATCCAACGGAGCCACCAGCTCGCGACGGAGAGGACTAGAACGATGGCGGCAAAGGGAAGTGCGGTGGCCGGAGTTCGGCAACAACGGTGTGGGCGGTGCGGGGCAGGGGAGGAGCCGTGGATGGTCGTGTTTGACTCGCGGGAGTGCGGTGAGTGCAGCGGTGAGCTCGAACGCAAGCTTGCACGGCCGTAGTCGCGGCGGCGACATAGCCGGTGGCGAGGAGATGTCGGCTCCGACAGCCACGGTGGTTAGAAGGCGCGGATGGGCACGGGGAGAGAGGGGAAAAGGGCAGGGGCTCACGGTGAGGTCGAAGAGCAGGTCGACGTGCCCGGGGAGGCGGCGGAGACGGCGAATCAGGCGGCGGCATCCGGCGGCCATGGTCGGGGAAGAAGGCCACAAGCGTCGTCTTGGGGCCGTCCTGGCTGTGTAGCTCGGAGAGGAGGGAGAAGAGGTTGCGGCAAAGCCTCTGAGAGCATCGACGGGGCGAGGCAGTGGCTGTGGCCACGAAGGCAACGAACGGCGGCGGTGGTCGCTCTTGGGTGAGCTCGGGGAAGAGGCTAGAGGGCGAGGGAGAGAGCAGAGAGTGAGGGGAGAGGCAGAGGGGGCTGCGGGGCGTCTCCAGACGCGTCGGGGGCGCCTTGGTGGCAAGCATGAGGTGGAGCTCGGGCGCGCGCGCTGTCGACACGCCTCTGCCTACTGGCAGAGGTTGAAGACAGCCGCTTCAGGCCAGTGGGCTG
Source organism: Aegilops longissima (assembly GCA_021605205.1). NCBI lineage: Eukaryota > Viridiplantae > Streptophyta > Magnoliopsida > Poales > Poaceae > Aegilops > Aegilops longissima. Next base: position 560,019,270 of record CM038678.1, read on the forward strand.
GGCCGCCAGCTGGAGTTGGGCCAGGTGGGCTGCCAGGTGGGCGCCAGGTAAGTCTCCCTCTCTCTCTTTATTTGTTTCTGTTTTCTATTATTCTTTAGTCTTTAAGGCTTTATTAAAAATACTTAGACACTTCCAAAAATCATGAAACTACTCATGATCACTGTTGGGAATATATCCTACAGTAAACATTTTAGTTTATGATTATTTGAGCACTTAAAATATTTAATAGCATTTAAATGCCCAAATTCAAATAGAGTATTGTAGGACCTTGAAGTATGTCTAGAGGGGGGGTGATTAGACTACTTGACTAATTGAAAACTTAGCCTTTTTCCAGTTTTAGAGTTTGGCAGATTTTAGCTATCTTAGGACAAGTCAAGCAATCATCACATAATTCAAGCAAGCATGCAAAGAGTGTATGAGCAGCGGAAATTAAAGCATGCAACTTGCAAGAAAGTAAAGGGAAGGGTTTGGAGGATTCAAACGCAATTGGAGACACGGATGTTTTTGGCGTGGTTCCGATAGGTGGTGCTATCGTACCTCCACGTTGATGGAGACTTCAACCCACGAAGGGTAACGGTTGCGCGAGTCAACGGAGGGCTCCACCCACGAAGGGTCCACGAAGTAGCAACCTTGTCTATCCCACCATGGCCGTCGCCCACGAAGGACTTGCCTCACTAGCGGTAGATCTTCACGAAGTAGGCGATCTCCTTGCCCTTACAAACTCCTTGGTTCAACTCCACAATCTTGTCGGAGGCTCCCAAGTGACATCTAGCCAATCTAGGAGACACCACTCTCCAAGAAGTAACAAATGGTGCGTTGATGATGAACTCCTTGCTCTTGTGCTTCAAATGATAGTCTCCCCAACACTCAACTCTCTCTCATAGGATTTGGATCTGGTGGAAAGAAGATTTGAGTGGAAAGCAACTTGGGGAAGGCTAGAGATCAAGATTCATATGGTAGGAATGGAATATCTTGGTCTCAACACATGAGTAGGTGGTTCTCTCTCAGAAATGGTAAGTTGGAAGTGTAGGTTTGTTCTGATGGCTCTCTCCACGAATGAAGAGGAGGTGGAGGGTATATATAGCCTCCACACAAAATCTAACTGTTACACACAATTTACCAATCTCGGTGGGACCGAATCAACAAACTCGGTCGGACCGATTTTAGTAAACCTAGTGACCATTAGGGTTTTGGTGGGACGACTTGCATCTCGGTAGGACCGATATGGTTAGGGTTAGGGCATAACGTAATCTCGGGAGACCGATTACACAAACTCGGTGAGACCGATTTTGGTAATTAGCTAACCGAGAGTTGGTCGTAAACTCGGTGGGACCGATTCGCTCTTTCGGTGAGACCGAAACGTTACGAAAGGGAAACATAAAGTTTACATTGCAATCTCGGTGGGACCGATCCGCTCTTTCGGTGAGACTGAAAAGTTACAAAAAGGAAACAGAGAGATTACAATCCCATCTCGGTGAGACCGAGATCCCTATCGGTAGACCGATTTGCCTAGGGTTTGTGGCAGTGGCTATGACATTTGGAATCGGTGGCGCCGGATAGGAAGAATCGGTGAGACCGATTTTGACTTTAGGTTTAGGTCATATGTGGATGTGAGAAAGTAGCTAAGGGTTTTGGAGCATATCACTAAGCACATGAAGCAAGAGGCTCATTAAGCAACACCTCATCCCTCCTTGATAGTATTGGCTTTTCCTATAGACTCAATGTGATCTTGAATCACTAAAATATAAAATGAAGAGTCTTGAGCTTTTGAGCTTGAGCCAATCCTTTGTCATTAGCATTTTGAGGGATCCACTTTCATCATCCATGCCATGCCATTCATTGAGCTTTCCTGAAATGTTCATCTTGGAATAGCATTAGCTCAATAAGCTATATGTTGTTATGAATTACCAAAACCACCTAGGGATAGTTGCACTTTCAATCTCCCCCTTTTTGGTAATTGATGACAGCTTCGACAAATGATAATAAGATTGAAAAACATCATCGATTTGAAAAGTATGTGATAAGCAAGAGCTCCCCCTAAATTTGTGCATAGTTTACGATTTGCTTTGGACTGCAAATGCACATGGAATTAGGCTCATGGGTTACTCTTCCATGTCACATACATCTTGGTGGAGCGCTCAGAATGATACGGATTGAATACATGCACTCATCACCAAGCACAGTGAATGATCACATAGGATAGATAAGATAATATCATCAAACATGCATAAGTGTAGCTTATGATCAAACACATGATCATCAATGTCTCACAGACATAGTAACTCAAGCAATCAAAAGCAAAAAAGTTTAAAAAACCACAAAATCAAGAGAGAACAAAAGCAGAACAAAAGCACTCTCTCTCTCTCGAAGCCTATGACATATATATTTTTCTCCCCCTTTGGCAACAAGTTACCAAAAAGTTCATAGAAAATGCATAGTGCTAGATCGACTCTCAGGCTTGATCTTCAGGTGGTGGTGTCCGGATAGCGCCGAGGACGAAAGCTTCAGTTGAAGTAGATGGAGCTGGAGCTGGTGGCACTGAGGCTGTAGCTGGTGCAGATGAAGTGGCTCGTGTCGAGAACTGCACAGCAGATGACCTCTGGGCTCTAGGCACTCTGCAAATGCATCAGCTTGTTGTTTTTCCTTCCTCTCCTGCATGTCATCCTCAGTAGTTGCTCCACAATGCAGATCAATCTCGCCACTTTCACATCTAAGTCATAGAACTTTTGTTCCATGATTCTCTCAAGCTCTCCTGATTTTGAGTAAGGGTGGCCAATCCTTCTCAATCCTCGTGGTTGATGCTATTAAGTATCCAAGCTGCTCCTGCTTGTTCTTCAAGAAATACTCAGATGCCTCCTCTTGAGTTGGCATCCCGCAGCCTTCTCCTTCCTTGCCTTCTCCTTCTTCTCTTGTGCTTGAACCGATGATGGATCATTCTCATTCATGACAACCTCATTGTCCTCAAAGTCTGGATAAATTGGAAAATGTTCTTTATCCAATAGATATTTGCTGTGCCCATCTTTGAGTTAATCAACTCCTGGATCGAGGGCATATCCACAACTTCTCTTACTGCTCTCGCTGCAGTCCTCTTAATGGTTTCAACCATAAGGCTCATGACTTTGAATTTCTGTGGCACATCAAACAAATGCAACATGTTGATTGCATGCCCTCTAATCATGTTGTGGTCACCAGACTTAGGCGAGACTATGCCTTAAGATGCAGTTGATAGTTGGCAGCCCTCGATGAAGGAAGTGGACTGATCCAAACTTATGTGTCTCAATGGCTGTGTCTGGGATCTCCTTGTACATGTGTGCCATGGAATTGTGGTCCATTTTCTTCTTGGCATATACATCCAGGTCATCTTCATTTTCCTTTAGGGCATTTATCAGCTTTGCCCACTCCTCAACAGTTGACTGGTACCTTTTACCTTCAGACATTCACACTATCCTGCCATCTGGATAAAAGTGTGTTGTGGAGTAGAACTGCATGATAAGTTCATCGTTCCAGTTGGTGAGCTTTTGCCCAACGAAGTCTGCAACTCCAACAGCAACAAAACTATCTTGCACTACAGGATAGTGCTCTACATTTTCTTTCATGTAGGTCCAGTCGACCCACCTCATATCACACACTATGGGCTTCTTATCCAGCAGAATAGTCTCATAAAAGTCATGATGTTCCTTGGTGTGGAACCTATAGTCCACAGCAGTTCTTCTTCTTGTGGCATATGGATCTGTCATCCTCCATAGCCTCAACCCATTGTCTCTTCTGATCTTCATGTCCTCAGCCACAGGATGGGCATCATTGTGGTCTGGTATCTTGGGCTTGAGCTTCCTCAAAACTTGTCCTTCTTCATCTTCTTCATCAGCAACCTCAGGCACTGGGGCCTTGTTCTTCTCAGTAGCTGGAATACTCCTAGTATTCCTCTTTGGTGCAGACTTGGCCTTGGGGGCAGCTTTGTGTGCTTCCTTGGGCTTAGATGTGGCAGCCCCTGATCTTATAGCGTCACCCATAAGCTTTGGTGCCTTGGGTGCTGGTGCAACAATCTCTTCTTCCTCTTCCATCATGGAAGGCTTCCCAATAACTCTGACGGTGGTCTTCTTGACCCTTTCTTTCCTTTTCTTTCCTTGAAGAAGAAATGGCTCTTTGGGATTAGGCTTTTCAGAATTTGAGTTGATGCTCGACCTTTGGCATAGGTGTCCTCTTGGCAGGAACCTTCCTATTGAGTCCGTGCTTTGTGCTATGTCTTGAGCCATACTCCTTTTGAGCACTTTGCCTTCTTGGAGGTTGCCTCATCCTCTTCGGCCCTATAATCCTCATCTTCAGAATCTGAGGTTTTCTTCTTCCTTTGCCTGGTGGCAGCTTTAGGCAAATTGCTTGGGGTGCTCCTGCTGCCTTCATCTGAAGAGCTGGAGGGACTAGTGCCCTCACTCATGTTCACCTGCTCCTCTGACCTGTTCTGACTGTCACTCTGGTCTGACATGCTGCAAACACTGACTGCTGACCCTGTGAAGAGTTATAGATGAGTTAGAGTGGATGAGCATCACAAAATGCAGAGATTTTTGCAAAAGAATGACTCAAAAATTCAGTTTTAGTTTTCCACAGAAAGCATTTCGGCTCAACCGATTTTCAAACTCGGTGATACCGAAGCAGTTTTGGAACCTAAACTGATGAACTCGGTTAGACCGAGTCACAGTTCGGTGGCACCGAGACTGCTAGGGTTTCACAAAGTCCTAAAATCGGTCTCACCAATTAGCAACTCTCGGTCAGACCGAGTCTCACTAGTGCAATGGCATAAGCCAAATCGGTGGGACTGAGTTTTTCAACTCGGTGGGTCCGAGATGGTTTCGGCGGAAACCTAACCCTAAATTTTCGAATCAAAACTATTCTAAGGATTGCATTGACTGGATAGGAGTGTTTCAATGGTGGCAAGAATCAATAAGAACACAATGTGCTGAGAATCGGACGAGGAAAGCACTGTGATCGAGTCCATACCCTAGTTCGGTGGAGACTCGCTACGTCGGAAACGGCGGGGTTGAATTCCGTTGACGGCGGCGGATACCAGCAACAGGAGGCGGCTGGCGACGAGGAGACGATCCGGAGACCACGGAGGCAGAGCAAGCTATTGCGCGGGCGAAGAGGTTTGGAGAAATTTCCAAAATTTTTGCCCGTGACTATATATAGCCCGACCCTATCGGTGTGACCGAGTGGAACAACTCGGTGGCACCGAGATGCAAAACTGTGTACAGTTATTGCAACTCGGTGTGACCGAAGAGTTCAAATCGGTTGCACCGAGATTGAAAACCTAGATCGACTTAGTGATCTCGGTAAGACCGAAATGGAGGAATCGGTCAGACCGAGAATCACAAAGAAGTTTTGGAAGTTTAAGTCTATGACGAATCGGGACTCCGAGTGCTCCTCACACAGAGTGGTTCGAATCTGACTTGATCAAATTTTGTGATGTAGCATCAATAGAGTTTGAGACGAGAAAAGCATATATAGCTAGAGAAGGTTCTTAGGCATTCTTGTCCATCCACTTGGCCAAAGAAAAAGAAGCCAATCAATCAAAACAACAAGTGGATGTCCTCGAATGAGTAAAGTATGCAACCAACATGCTCACACAATAAGATGGCAAATGAAATATGTGGCAAAGCATGCACAACCAATTCTAGCATCTATTAAACAATTGGCGATGACTAGGTCATCTATATATGAGTATATTGACTTAGGAGTCAAATGATAGACACTTGATCATAGGTCATACTCATCGTTTAAGCTCAAGTGGGGTTACCACTTTTACATAAAGCATTTATGTGTTCACATCATTAGAGTTGCTTTGACTCAACTCTTAGAGTTAAGCTCCCCCTAGATGTGAGATCCCCCCTAAGAGGGATGAACTAACCTTGGGTTTTGTCGATGATGACTTCATGTAGGTGTTGAAGATGTGGATGCTCAAAGTTGATATAGATCTTTTTGGAGCAATCCTTTGGAGTGAGTTGCACTTTCAATACCTACATGGGTTAGTCCCACAAGGAACAAACGAGTATATCCATAGACATGGAGTGATGCACACACAAAATGATGTCCATGAAATCATTAGGTTACCTTGTCCCTTGCCTTACCAACATGAGGGTTTGTGACTCCTTGAACTAGTGCAAGATATGGAAGTTGATTGCACTTGTCCTTGCCATAATGATATGAGTGAAATATGTTGGCGGAGTCACCCTGAAGAACTCTCTAGTTCTTCTTCTTCGGGATCCACATCATCTTGATGGGAATCCTTGGAGTTGTAGTTGTACTTGATGAGGTAGAACTTGACGTAGTCTTGGGAATCCACTTGACCGAGACCTTAGGTGCTTCTTCAAATGCATCAATCTCTTCTTGAAGCTTGTCCTTGCCTTTGTTCTTGTGGTCTTGTGGTGGAAGATCATCTTGAGCTTGTGTTCCCTTGAAGAAAGTAGGATCATACTTCTCTTGTTGAGGAACAAACTTCGTCTTGGGGTATTGATCTTCTTCCCACTCAACTCCATTGGCATTGAACTTTCGTTCAAAACCAACACCTTGATTCTTCCGGTGCCTTCCTTGCTTGCGTACAATTTCCTCGAATTACTTACTCCCGGCAAGGCTCTTGTATACACCTTTCTCTATAATTCCCTTAAATAAGCTATTTTCTTGCTCAAGTGTAACTTGGCTAAGAGAATCATTAGTGGAATCAAGATAACTACTAGAAGCAACAATATTGGATTTGACATTATTATTGTTACTACTAGAGGAAGAATCTTTCTTGATCTTGTTACTAGACTTGACTTGAGGCATGTAAGTAGATAAGAGTAAACGCTTGGCAATGTAAGAAGAACTTTTCTTACGGAGATCATCATTGATTGCTTTTAAGAACTCATGCTCTTGCTCAAGATTGAGCTTTTCAAAGCGTAACTTCTCATGAGCCCTTAAAAGTTCTCGATGATCTTCGAAGATAGTTTCATGAGCTAACTTAAGAGTGTTTAGTTCTTTAGTTAGACGCTCAATTTTCGCCTTATCATTGTCATTCGTTTCAACTTGATTAGCATGATTAATTCACGTTTCATCATAGTATTCATCACTAGAGTTGTCAACAAGTAAATCATCATCACCTAGCAAGTCATCTTCATCAACATCAAAATCAACATACTCGGGGTGTGTTACCTTAGGACCTTTGGCCATGAAGCATCTTCCAATTCCTTCATTTGGTGATTCAAATATGTCGTAGGAGTTGGTTGACACAAGTGCTAGACCAGCAAAACCTTCATCTTGAGTATGTTCGGAGTCGGAGTGATAGCTTCTCTCGGAGTGATTGTCGGAGTCGGAGCCGGATACCCATTCACCAACATGAGCTTGATGTCTTAGTTTTATGTAGCTCTTTGATGACTTGTCTTTCCTTTCCGAATCCTTGCTTCTCCATGAGGGTCTTCGTTCATAACGATCATCTCTACTCCTCCTCTCTCTTGGTGGTGATTCTTCTCTTCTACTTCTTCTTTTTGGAGAATCTTCTCTTCTTTTGTAGGGTGCCATACACTCATTGGAATAGTGTCCGGGTCTCCCACAATTGTAGCAATTTCGCTCTCGACTAGAAGATCTTTTGTCATTGTAAGACCTTGACTTGGAGCTTCTTTCTTTGCTTCTACTCTTGTAGAATTTGTTGAAGTTCTTCACCATTAAGCTCAATTCTTCATTGAAGGTGTGTTTCTCACTTGATGATGTGGGGGCTTCGCTTGAGGCTTTGTAAGCACCACTTGACTTGTTGTGAAGTTCCTCCTTATCCTTAAGTGACATCTCATGAGCAACAATTCTTCCAATGACTTCCGTTGGCTTGAGATCTTTGTAGTTTGGCATCATTTGAATCAATGTGCACATGGTATCATACTTTCCATCCAATGCTCTTAGGATCTTCTTGATGATGAATCATCACCATCTCTTCACTCCCTAAGCCGGCAATCTCATTTGTGATAAGTGCAAGCCTAGAGTACATTTCAGCGACACCTTCACCATCCTTCATTTTGAACTTGTCAAGCTGACTTTGGAGCACATCCAACTTGGATTCCTTGACGGATTCGGTACCTTCATGCATATCAATCAAAGTATCCCAAATTTCCTTTGCATTCTCAAGACGGCTGATTTTGTTGAATTCTTTGGGGCACAATCCATTGAAGATGATATCACAAGCTTGAGCGTTGTATTGCAGCATCTTCAATTCTTCCGCATTAGCTTCACGGTTCGGCTCTCTCCCATCAAAGAATTCACCTTGCAAGCCAATACAAATAATTGCCCAAACGGCGGGGTTATGTCCGAGAATATGCATTTTCATCTTATGCTTCCAACTAGCAAAATTAGTACCATCAAAGTAAGAACCACTACGGTGATAATTTCCCTCGCTAGACGCCATACTCTCCTAGGTTGTGAAACCAAGGCTATGGCCAACAAAAGCTATGGAAATCAAAGCAAATGGAGATCAAAGCTCTGATACCACTTGTAGGACCTTGAAGTATGTCTAGAGGGGGGGTGATTAGACTACTTGACCAATTAAAAACTAAGCCTTTTTCCAGTTTTAGAGTTTGGCAGATTTTAGCTATCTTAGGACAAGTCGAGCAATCATCACACAATTCAAGCAAGCATGCAAAGAGTGTATGAGCAGCGGAAATTAAAGCATGTAACTTGCAAGAAAGTAAAGGGAAGGGTTTGGAGGATTCAAACGCAATTGGAGACACGGATGTTTTTGGCGTGGTTCCGATAGGTGGTGCTATCGTACCTCCACGTTGATGGAGACTTCAACCCACGAAGGGTAACAGCTCTTGAGTCCATGGAGGGCTCCACCCACAAAGGGTCCACAAGTAGCAACCTTGTCTATCCCACCATGGTCGTCGCCCACGGAGGACTTGCCTCACTAGCGGTAGATCTTCATGAAGTAGGCAATCTCCTTGCCCTTACAAACTCCTTGGTTCAACTCCACAATCTTGTCGGAGGCTCCCAAGTGACACCTAGCCAATCTAGGAGACACCACTCTCCAAGAAGTAACAAATGGTGCGTTGATGATGAACTCCTTGCTCTTGTGCTTCAAATGATAGTCTCCCCAACACTCAACTCTCTCTCATAGGATTTGGATCTGGTGGAAAGAAGATTTGAGTGGAAAACAACTTGGGGAAGGCTAGAGATCAAGATTCATATGGTAGGAATGGAATATCTTGGTCTCAACACATGAGTAGGTGGTTCTCTCTCGAAATGGTAAGTTGGAAGTGTAGGTTTGTTCGATGGCTCTCTCCATGAATGAAGAGGAGGTGGAGGGTATATATAGCCTCCACACAAAATCTAACCGTTACACACTATTTACCAATCTTGGTGGGACCGAATCAACAAACTCGGTCGGACCAATTTTAGTAAACCTAGTGACCGTTAGGGTTTTCGTGGGATCGACTTGCATCTCGGTAGGACCGATATGGTTAGGGTTAGGGCATAACGTAATCTCGGTGAGACCGATTACAAACTCGGTGAGACCGATTTTGGTAATTAGCTAACCGAGAGTTGGTCGTAAACTCGGTGGGACCGATTCGCTCTTTCGGTGAGACCAAACGTTACGAAAGGGAAACAGAAAGTTTACATTGCAATCTTGGTGGGACCGATCCGCTCTCTCGGTGAGACCAAAAAGTTACGAAAAGGAAACAGAGAGATTACAATCCCATCTCGGTGAGATCGAGATCCCTATCGATAGAACCGATTTGCCTAGGGTTTGTGGCAGTGGCTATGACATTTGGAATCGGTGGCGCCGGATAGGAAGAATCGGTGAGACCGATTTTGGCTTTAGGTTTAGGTCATATGTGGATGTGAGAAAGTAGCTGAGTGTTTTGGAGCATATCACTAAGCACATGAAGCAAGAGGCTCATTAAGCAAAACCTCATCCCTCCTTGATAATATTGGCTTTTCCTATATACTCAATGTGATCTTGAATCACTAAAATATAAAATGAAGAGTCTTGAGCTTTTGAGCTTGAGCCAATCCTTTGTCATTAGCATTTTGAGGGATCCACTTTCATCATCCATGCCATGCCATTCATTGAGCTTTCCTGAAATGTTCATCTTGGAATAGCATTAGCTCAATGAGCTATATGTTGTTATGAATTACCAAAACCACCTTGGGATAGTTGCACTTTCAAGTATGATTTAATCCAGAGCCCAAATATGTCATGGAAAAATGTGCATCACCTCTGGTTACTGTTTCCAGCATTTCCCAAGAATGATGAACATTTTTGAAAGCCATTTGGATTTACTAGAAATATTTTGGTTGAACCTAGTGAATTCCTTTAATGCTAGGGTTTAGGCAATCCCCATTTCAGGTTTAACTAAAATTTAAACATGATGCAACACCAGATGCTAGCACTAGGCACTAATAGAACTAGGGATGTGACAACTCACCCCCACTAAACAAGAATCTCGTCCCGAGATTCAAGTCGTGAGGTAAGAAGACAGAGGGACACAAGCTAACACAATCTTCACGATCCAGATGTCTTTCTCGAGGATGTTGATTCGTTGCATCACCTTGATCTCGACTTCTTGCTTTGGGAACTACATCCAATATGACAACGAGTGGAAAGGGAGAATTTTAGAAGAATCAATCTTCCTGAGGTTCGAGCAACTTAGGATCATCTTAATGGTCACGAGATCAACTCACGGAATGGAACATAGAAACATCTCTGGAGCTGAGAGGCAAGACATGCATCAGGAGGGACGGAAGAAACTATTTGACGAGGGTTTTAGAGGAGCGAGGAAAAAATTGCCATGATTCCATAACGGGGCACCTTAGGGAAGGTGACTCATAGGTTTGTTACCTTAAGTGGCAAAAGGAATTAATTTTGATTCAGAGATCATTGAAACTCTTCTCACCAGCCTAAGGCAATTTACAATTGATCGTTTGAAAGAGCTCGAAGGAATGGCATACTCGGATTAGGATGGATTGGACTACCTTGTTGAAGACAACGCAATGGATGACCTTTGCTTATCACCGGAAATGGATGGGACCCATGGTAGGACCACTGTTGAAGGCGATCCTGACCAGAAATTACCGAGAAGGGTAGTCCATGGGGGATTGGCACAATGGTGATGCAAGCTGGGAACAAGATGCAATTGTTGGGAATGTTCCAACCATCATATCTGCCTGAGATTCAGATCCGATTGGTAATAGGATACTTCAGACTCAGCATGTCTGAAAAGAAAGTTTGCAACACAATTCGACGAGATGGCGTTGCGAGATTCTCGAGGAATGAACTATTATAGCAAGCTCCAAAACATGAGCTGGTTCTGCTAAACACATGTGAACACGCTGTCCCAGACAAGCATGACCACATAGTAGTCTTATGATAAAACACTACCGAGTTCAGGTGGGGAACCATCATCTAGGGTAACGAAGTCTTGTGCATGACCTAGGATTTGCACAACAACTCCTTTTCCTTGAACAAATCAATCAGTGGCTTGGTGTGCTAGGGAATTCATATGGAGTGGAGGTAATTAATCTACCAAACCATAGAATACATTCGCTCATGCATAATTGACTTGGGACGGTACCTGAGGAAATAAAACAATCTTTCTCGAACCCACGGCGGCAACTTGCACCAAATGCACATGAATTCGAGGAAGTCACTTCTTCCATCCAAGCATAAGCTTCATGAACAAAACATGAAGGCATTGCTTACAAAGTTTCCAACACTAGGTTGATGTTCAACATGAATCATGGGGGAGACAAAATGCTGCTGATGGACTCAATAGCAACTCATCGAAATTTCCATATCACTGGACTTCCACCATCATGTGAACACGGTGATAGCATTGGTCAGACCAAAAGATGTAGTGGTGTATGCTCGAGGGATCAACCACGAGTAAGACAACATTACGAACATCGTTGGTTCTGATTTGGCTTGACGATAGCCCATACTCAAGTCAAAGTTTGATAAGACAATAGGTTCAACAACTGATCACGAGGACCAATCGATGAAGATATCATCTTTCTTCAACACACACACAAACGCAAAGATATCCCTTCAGAATGAACTAAATTCAGCAAAGCTTTTATCTTCCAACTCTCCAAGTTGTTGTTTAGCTTAACCAACCAGCTCAGGGATATCCAACATGGATTCTTGGAGAAGGGGTGGTTTACAAGAAACCAACTTGATCACGAACTTAACATAGCAGTCAGGTGACAACCTGGTAGCACTTCCAAGGAGATATTTGGAAAGTCATGAACCACCGATATATTACTAAGCTCGAGAACAATCTTGCTTTTCAGGGCAAGACAATATGATCAAAGAGCAAGGGGTTGACACAATACTAACTCATTGATCGAAGAGTGCACCAGAAATAAGGACTAGGTAGCACGATCAATCTTAGGATGATGATTTAATAACCAACACGCTAAGAATGAGAATATTGTCCATTAACTACCAAGCAACGAGGTTACTAGGAGTATCGATTTCACACATCACAGTTCACTTGTCGGCATTCCGGTTACAACAACACGGGACCGAGGAATGAATAATGATAGCGAGAAGTATCACTGCGTCAAGAATTCACGAGAAATGGTGCAATTCTTATGACATTCTTGACATAAAGATGGTAACACTCCAAGGTAGAACAGAGCAAAGGATGGATTGGCATTTGATCTGCAAAGCACAACTACTTTGACCCAATCCTGGATATGGATGAGGTACTGGAGTTTGTTTCTCCTAGTCATTCCAAAATAGACTGGCTTGACGGACCACAAGGATAATAGGCATCGAGAAACACGATCGCACACATACCCTTGACTATCAATTGATAGATGGGGGTCAGAATACAACTAAGGAAGAACAACTCGAGGAACGTATAACTTTCTGAGTTGTGGATGCATAGGTTAGTATGTCGAATCAAGTTCAACAGGTTTCTTCCGGATAACCCATGCAGGAAAGTAGGACTGGCAGATTCACAATGTAGAACGAAGAACTCATCAAGAGCACTCTTATTGTGATCTTTCGGTTCAGCAAGGAACTTCTGCCATAAGCGGTTCATAGTATTTGGAAGAAGGAAATACCACGGACCTCGAGGACTATCGCAAAGTTACTAATATCCTAAAGGAACTAGCAAACACTACCAACAGGAGGTAAGTAGGGTGAATCTCGGGTTCAAGAACCCAGGAATAGAATACCTACTAACTAAATGGCATCACGGGATGCTTTCGAGAGTAATGGCCAAAATCATCACACCGGGAACACAAAACATGGCTAGATTACTAGGTGACTCCCTAAAACACCGAGGTTCATAATAATAGCTCCAACATATATGCCGAGGCAGCGGAGTACCTCAACACACTAATTTGTGTGATTAATCTGGCCCAACTGAACATTAGAAACAGAGAGGAGGGATTTGCAAATGCATCAGACTATTTAGAAATCTGGGATGACTCAGACGGCATAACGGCTGTAAATGCTCAAAAAGATTTGAGACATCCTGCAAAAATGGTGGCATAACCACTCAGAAGCACAAAACCAAGGTTCCGAGACCAACTATGAACACACGGAACTAGTAGGAACTGAACTGGGGCTTGAAACCAACAATCTTAAAAGTCTATGGATTTGTAACACGTCGTCCTGATAGATAGATGAGAAGGCCTAGTTCTTAATCCCCGTAGAAGAGAAGAGGATGACTCAGATCAGAAGGCCATGAGGTATAAGGAGTAAAAAGAGCCTTACGTTCCCTTCCATAATAAATTCCCTTACATAACTAAAGCATTTCTAGACACAACTTGGACCAGTTTGGCTTGGTAATCCTACAGGCAGTCAGGCTCTGATACAAAAGTTGTCAGGACCCCGATTCCAAGTCACATCGATCTAGCTGGTAACACCTCATATCACTTTGCGGCCTCACGCACGGTATTCCCACGGGTGTCGCCTTACCATGGCCCGGGACCGTTTGCGCCTTTTGGCTCACGTATATGATAGTGTCGCTAGCATCCATATGACAGAGAACTCGGGCCGACATGGCTAGTCGTGAACCCAAAGCGGCACTAACCCATGGGGACAGGCATACATGAATCACATCGAGCATGTCGGTCAGCAATGTGTGAATCCGGGCTGTAGCACTAGGCTAACAGGACTCGGGGAACCCGGGCTGTAGCAGGCTAGGCAGGACTCCGGATGTCACCGCGTGACATTTCCCCGAAGGGACAGACACAAGAACGAAGTGAAACACATGCCGGCCAGTCAAGTGTTCCAGAGCAGCAGTGCTGGGCTAGCAGGACTCCGGTGAACCGGGCTGTAGCGGACTACTATGGCTCATGGAAGCACAAGACTACATTTCCCCATAAGAGAGGCTACCAAGGATAAACAACTAGGTTGTCGGATCCCACACATACCAAGCATTTCAATCATACACACAATATGCTCGATATGTGTAAATACAACATGGCATCACAACATAACTCTACGACTCAAAGTATTATTCATTAGGCTACGAGGAGCGAGATATTACAAACATGGGTCTCATGACCCAACATACAGAGCATACAAGTCAAGGCACAAACGGAAGCTTAACATGTCTGAGTACAGACGTCTACAAATGAAAAAGGCTTAGAAGTCTGACTATATACCAGATCCTGCCGAGGGCACAAGATCGTAGCTGAGGTAACAAGCTAAACGTCGAAGTCCACGCGAAACTACTAGCGAGACTGAAGTCTCTCTGCAAAAACATAAAATAGGCAAACGTGAGTACAAATGTACCCAGCAAGACTTACATCAGAACTAACTACATATGCATCGGTATCAACAAAGGGGGTGGTGGAGTTTAACTGCAGCAAGCCAGCTTTGACTCGGTAGCTATCCTAAACTACGACTGCAAGTAACTCTTTTGAGGTGGTGCACACGAGTCCACATATTCACTATTACAATACACCACTATGGATCCGCTTCCGTCTCCCTACGGGAGCGCCATCCATAGCACTCACACTTATCTTGCGCATTTTAGAGTATCCACTTTCACTTGTCTATGAACTGTTATAGGCAACCCAGAAGTCCTTTACCATGGACACGGCTATTCGAATAGATGATGTTGACCTTGCAGGGGTGTACTTCTTCACACATGCTCTCGCCACTTACCGCCATGTACACGTCATGTATCTCGGCAACCTTCAAGCGGCAGCCTAGCGAGGGTGTCGGCCACGGCCTACCTAAACATTCAAGTCTCTAGTCCAGGTTTATCGCCTATTCAGGTTCCATCCGCAGGGAGTCCGGCCGAGGTTTCCACATACGGCCCCGAACGATGTGAGCAGGGTTCCCGAGACACCAAACGGGCGCCCGGTACACCGTGCCATGGTGTATCTACCGCATCATAGCCCACCCCTAGGGTCAGCGCTACGCACGGCCTCCAACACATATCCTACAAACACCAGAAACTAGTTGCAACTCCTGGACAGAGAATAAGGGTGGTTAAGAAGCCGAGAGAGTCAATTAAGGATCCCAATGTGTGGTAGTAACTGTTCATGGATCACAAACACAGAACTCAGTTCCTAAGGACGGTTTCAATGAGACAACCCACCATGTACTCCCACATGGCCTCCCACCGCTACCTTTACCAAATCATGTTCACACACTTAGCTCTCAACAGTAGGACATGTTCACACACCTACGATTCATCCCCGATGAATCAGACCTGACACAACTCTAAGCAGTAGCAGGCATGACAAACAAGCATGAATGAGTAGGCACATCAGGGCTCAAACAACTCCTACTCATGCTAGTGGGTTTCATCTATTTGTTTGTGGCAATGACAGTCATCAGAGGATAAGGGGTTCAACTACCGCAGCAAATAACAGATGAATCGTTGTTGTCCTAATGCAGTAAAAGAGAGCAGGAGCGAGAGAGTGGGATTGTATCGGAATGAACAAGGGGGTTTTGCTTGCCTGGCACTTCTGAAGATAGCATTGAGTCTTCATCAGTGTCAACAATCACAACGTCGGAACATCGTCTACCGAGAGGGACAAATACCGGCAACAGAGAAGGAAACACAATCAATGCAATGCACAATATGATGCATGCTCATGACATGGCAATATGAGTGTGTTGGCCTAATGCAGCTACAACCAGATGGATTTGGGTCATATTGAACCAAAGGTTCAACCCCAAATTCAAATTATGAATTCAAATAGTGCCTTATCATGTTTTGCACTAAACAGCAAGGTTAAGTTGTTTAAATATGCATGTAACCGGTGCAGATGGATAGATTGGATTTTTCTCATTTTTCATATATAATTTATCTCATTCTGAGCCACGGTTGAATTTCTATGATTTTTAGAAGTTTGTACTATTTTCTGGAATTTCCTGTATAAGAATAATTCTAGTAATTGAATTAATGCGTCAGCATTACGTCGAGTGTGACGCCAAGAGGTCAAAGCGCCAGCCAGTCAAACTCGACGGCTGGGACCCATGGGTCAGTGTAACAGGGCTGGTTTGGGTGGATGACATGTGGGACCAGTCAACGGCCGCGTCAGCAAAGTCAATGCTGACGTGTGGGTCCCAGTGGGTTATGAACTAATCTAAACAGAAAATTAAATTAAACTAAACAGGCACAGGGCCCACATGGCAGTGGCACTAGGGGTGGTTTAGCTGGGTCATTAGTGGCTAACTAAACCGGGATTAGGCCGACGGCTCGTCGCCGGCGAGGTCAGTGGCGGCGAAGCGCGTCGGGTTTCGCCCTCCGGCGACCAAACGGGCGGCGTTTTGGCTTGGCGTGATGCTGGTGCTCGTCTACATCCAACGGAGCCACCAGCTCGCGTCGGAGAGGACTAGAACGACAGCGAAGGGAAGTGCGGTGGCCGGAGTTCGGCAACAACGGTGTAGGCGGTGCGGGGCACAGGAGGAGCCGTGGATGGTCGTGTTCGACTCGCGGGAGTGCGGTGTGTGCAGCGGTGAGCTCGAACGCAAGCTTGCACGGCCGTAGTCGCCGCGGCGACATGGCCGGCGGCGAGGAACTGTCGGCTCCGACAGCCTCGGTGGTTAGAAGGCACGGATGGGCACGGTGGGAGAGGGGAAAAGGGCAGGGGCTCATGGTGAGGTCGAAGAGCAGGTCGACGTGCCTGGGGAGGCGGCGGAGACGGCGACTCAGGCGGCGACTTCTGGCGGCCGTGGTCGGGGAAGAAGGCCACAAGCGTCGTCTTGGGGCCGTCCTGGCTCATGTAGCTCGGAGAGGAGGGAGAAGAGGTTGCGGCAGAGCCTCTGAGAGCATCGACGGGGCGAGGCAGTGGCTGTGGCCACGGCGGCAACAAACGGCGGCGGCGGTCGCTCTCGGGTGAGCTCGGGGAAGAGGCTAGAGGGCGAGGGAGAGAGCAGAGAGTGAGGGGAGAGGCAGAGGGGGCTGCGGGGCATCTCCATACGCGTCGGGGGCACCTCGGTGGCAAGCATGAGGTGGAGCTTCGGCGCCACTGCCGACGACACGCCTCGCCTCTTGGCGAGAGGTTGAAGACAGCCGCTTGAGCCATGGGCTGGGCCGCCACCGGAGTTGGCCTGTGGGCTGCTGTGGGGCGCCAGGTAAGTCTCCCTCTCTCTCTTTATTTGTTTCTGTTTTCTATTATTCTGTAGTCTTTAAGGCTTTATTAAAAATACTTAGACACTTCCAAAAATCATGAAACTACTCATGATCACTGTTGGGAATATATCCTACAGTAAACATTTTGTTTATGATTATTTGAGCATTTAAAATATTTAATAGCATTTAAATGCCCAAATGCAAATAGAGTATGATTTAATCCAGAGCCCAAATATGTCATGGAAAAATGTGCATCACCTCTGGTTACTGTTTCCAGCATTTCCCAAGAATGATGAACATTTTTTAAAGCCATTTGGATTTACTGGAAATATTTTGGTTGAACCTAGTGAATTCCTTTAATGCTAGGGTTTAGGAAATCCCCATTTCAGGTTTAACTAAAATTTAAACATGATGCTAGCACTAGGCACTAATAGAACTAGGGTTGTGACAAATACCTTCAATGGTCTTGCACCTAAAATGAATGGTTTATTGAATCTCGATCGTAGTGATACACATGTTCATGCCAAAAGATATAAGATAGTAATGATAGTACCACATACTTGTGGCACTGCCATTTGAGTCATATTGGTATAAAACGCATGAAGAAGCTCCATGGTGATGGATCTTTGGACTCGCTCATTTTTGAAAAGATTGAGACATGCGAACCATGTCTATTGGTAGATATGCATGAAGAAACTCCATACAGATGGATCGTTTTGACTCACTTGATTTTGAATCACTTGAGACATGCAAATCATACCACATGGGCAAGATGACTGAAAGGCCTCGTTTTCAGTAAGATGGAACAAGAAAGCAACTCGTTGGAAGTAATACATTTTGATGTGTGCAGTCCAATGAGTCTTTGAGCACGCATGGATATCGTTATGTTCTTACTTCACAGATGATTTGAGTAGATGCTGAGTATATTTACTTGATGAAACACAAGTCTAAATTATTGAAGGGTTCAAGTAATTTCAGAGTGAAGTAGAAGATCGTCGTGACAAGAGGATAAAATGTCTATGATATGATCATAGAGATGAATATCTGAGTTAGGAGTTTGGCACACAATTAAGACATTGTGGAAATTGTTTCACAACTAATACCGCCTGGAACGCCATAGTGTGATGGTGTGTCCGAACATCATAACTGCACCCTATTGGATATGGTGCATACCGTGATGTCTCTTATCGAATTACCACTATCGTTTATGGGTTAGGCATTAGAGACAACCCCATTCACTTTAAATAGGGCACCACGCAATTCCGTTGAGACGACACCGTATGAACCATGGTTTAGAGAAACCTAAGTTGTCGTTTCTTAAAAGTTTGGGGCTGCGACGCTTATGCGAAAAAGTTTCAGGCTGATAAGCTCGAACCCAAAGCGGATAAATGCATCTTCATAGAATACCCAAAACAGTTGGGTATACCTCCTATTTCAGATCCGGAAGCAAAAGTGATTGTTTCTAGAAACAGGTCCTTTCTCGAGGAAAAGTTTCTCTCGAAAGAATTGAGTGGGAGGATGGTGGAGACTTGATGAGGTTATTGAACCGTCACTTCAACTAGTGTGTAGCAGGGCACACGAAGTTGTTTCTGTGGCTCCTACACCAATTGAAGTGGAAGCTTATGATAGTGATCATGAAACTTCGAATCAAGTCACTACCAAACCTCGTAGGTCGACAAGGATGCGTACTACTTCAGAGTGGTACGTAATCTTGTCTTGGAAGTCATGTTGCTAGACAACAATGAACCTACGAGCTATGGATAAGCGATGGTGGGCCCGGATTCCGACGAATGGCTCGAGGCCATAAAATCCGAGAGAGGATCCATGTATAAAAACAAAGTATAGACTTTGGAAGAACTACTTGATGGTCGTAAGGCTGTTGGGTGCAGATGGATTTTAAAAGGAAGACGGACAATGATGGTAAGTGTCACCATTAAGAGAGCTCGACTTGTCGTTAAGATGTTTTCCGATAAGTTCAAGGAGTTGACTATGATGAGACTTTCTCTCTCGTAGCGATGCTAAGAGTCTGTTGGAATTATATTAGCAGTTACTATCATTATTTATAAAAACATTGTTTCCTCGACTATTTTCTTGAGGAAAGGTTGTATACAACCAGAAGGTTTTGTCAATCCTGAAAGATGCTAACAAGTATGCAAAGCTCCAGCAATCCTTCTAAGGACTGGAGTAAGCATCTCGGAGTTGGAATGTACGCTTTGATGAGATGAT
Organism: Aegilops longissima; assembly: GCA_021605205.1. Classification (NCBI taxonomy): domain Eukaryota; kingdom Viridiplantae; phylum Streptophyta; class Magnoliopsida; order Poales; family Poaceae; genus Aegilops; species Aegilops longissima. Next base: position 560,039,060 of record CM038678.1, read on the forward strand.
CAAAGATTTTGGGTTTATACAAAGTTTCTGAGAAACTTGTATTTCCAAAGAAGTGAGTGGGAGAACTATAGAATTTTTGATGAGTATATGTTGTTAACATATTGTTGATCAGAAATGTTGTAGAATTTATGGAAAACATACAGGGTTATTTGAAAAGTGTTTTTCAATGGAAACCTTGGATTAAGCTACTTGAACATTGAGCATCAAGATCTATAAGGATAGATCAAAAACGCTTAATAGTACTTTCAAATGAATACATACCGTGACAAGATTTTGAAGGAGTTCAAAATAGATCAGCAAATAAGGAATTCTTGGCTGTGTTACAAGGTGTGAGTATTGAGTAAGACTCAAGACCTAACCACGGCAGAAGAGAGAGAAAGGACGAAGGTCGTCCCTATGCTTTAGACGTAGGCTCTACAAGATGCTATCTTGTGTACCGCACCAAGTGTGCCTTGCCATGAGTCGATCTAGGGGTACAAGAGTGATCCAGAATGGATCACATGACAATGATCGAACTTATCCTTAGTAGCTAGTGGACTAAGGAATTTTCTTGATTATGGAGGTGGTAAAGAGTTAAATCGTAAAGGGTTACGTCGATGCAAACTTTGACACTAATCTGGATGACTCGAGTAGTAAACGGATTTGTATAGTAGAGCGATTATTTGAATAGCTCCAAGTAGCGCATCGTAGCTGCATCTACAAGATGACATAGAGATTGGTAAAGCACACACGGATCTGAAAGGTTCAGACCCGTTGAATAATAACCTCTCTCACAAGCGAGATATGAACAAACCCCATGGGTGTTAGATTCATTACAATCACATAGTGATGTGAACTAGATTATTGACTCTAGTGCAAGTGGGAGACTATTGGAAATATGCCCTAGAGGCAATAATAAAATGGTTATTATTGTATTTCCTTGTTCATGATAATTGTCTATTGGTCATGCTATAATTTTATTAACTGGAAACTGTAATACATGTGTGAATACATAGACCACAACATGTCCCTAGTAAGCCTCTAGTTGACTAGCTCGTTGATCAATAGATGGTTATGGTTTCCTGACCATGGACATTGGATGTAATTGATAACGGGATCACATCATTAGGAGAATGATGTGATGGACAAGACCCAGTCCTAAGCATAGCACAAGATCGTGTAGTTCGTTTGCTAAGAGCTTTTCTAATGTCAAGTATCATTTCCTTAGACCATGAGATTGTGCAACTCCCGGATACCATAGGAATGCTTTGGGTGTACCAAATGTCACAACGTAACTGGGTGGCTATAAAGGTGCACTACAGGTATCTCCGAAAGTGTCTGTTGGGTTGGCACGAATCAAGACTGGGATTTGTCACTCCGTATTTCGGAGAGGTATCTCTGGGCCCACTCGGTAATGCATCATCATAATGAGCTCAATGTGACTAAAGAGTTAGACACGGGATCATGCATTACGGAACGAGTAAATAGACTTGCCGGTAACGAGATTGAACGAGATATGGGGATACCGATGATCGAATCTCGGGCAAGTAACATACCGATAGACAAAGGGAATTGTATATGGGATTGATTGAATCCCCGACATCGTGGTTCATCCGATGAGATCATCGTGGAACATGTGGGAGCCAATATGAGTATCCAGATCCCGCTATTGGTTATTGTCCAGAGAGGTGTCTCGGTCATGTCTGCATGGTTCCCGAACCCGTAGGGTCTACACACTTAAGGTTCGGTGACGCTAGAGTTGTTATGGGAAATAGTATGTGGTCACCGAAGGTAGTTTGGAGTCCCGGATGAGATCCCGGACGTCACGAGGAACTCCGGAATGGTCCGGAGGTGAAGATCGATATATTGGATGAAGGGTATTGGAGTCCGGAATTGTTCTGGGAGTACTGGGTGACGACCAGCGTGACCGAAAGGTGTTTCGAAGGCCCCGGCAAGCATTGGGGGGCCTTATGGGCCAAGGGGAGGGGGCACATCAGCCCACTAAGGGGTTGTGCGCCCCTCCCACCCCATCTCGCGTAACGTGGAGAGGTGGGGGCGCCTCCCCTAGGGAAGCCACCCCTCCCGGCTTGGGGGGCAAGTTTCCTAGGGGTGGGGGCGCCCAAACCCATCTAGGGTTTCCCCTGTGGCCGCCACCCGTCCCCTAGGGAACCCTAGGGCGCCTCCTCCACCCCCCTTCACCCTATATATAGTGAGGGAGAGAGAGGGCAGGCTCACCCCTTCCCTGGCGCAGCCCTCTCCTCCTCAAACTCTTCCTTCTCCTCCGTAGAGCTTGGCGAAGCCCTGCAGGAATACCACAAGCTCCACCACCACGCCGTCGTGCTGCCAGAGTTCTCCCTCAACTTCTCCTCTCCCCTTGCTAGATCAAGAAGGAGGAGACGTCCCCGGGCTGTACGTGTGTTGAGCGCGGAGGCGCCGTCCGTTCGACGCTAGATCGGATCTTCTGCGATTTGAATCGCCGCGAGTACGACTCCATCAACCGCGTTCTTGTAATGCTTCCGCTTAGCGATCTTCAAGGGTATGAAGATGCACTCCCTCTCTCTCGTTGCTAGCATCTCCTAGATTGATCTTGGTGACACGTAGGAAAATTTTGAATTATTGCTACATTCCCCAACAAATTTTTTCATTATAGGATTAGATGCACACCCACTTAGTTTCATATTGAGCTTTCATACACTTATAGCTCTTAGTTCATTCGTTGCATGGCAATCCCTACTCCTCATGTTGATATCAATTGATGGGCCTCTCCATAGCCCATTGGTTAGCCGCGTCGATGTGAGACTTTCTTACTTTTTGTCTTCTCTATATTTACCCCTATCATCATACTCTATTCCACCTATAGTGCTATATCCATGGCTTACGCTCATGTGTTGCGTGAGGGTTGAAAAAGCTAAAGCGCGTTAAAAAGTATGAACCAATTGCTCGGCTTGTCATCGAGGTTGTGCATGATAAATACTTTGTGTTAAGAAGATAGAGCATGACAAGACTATATGATCGTGTAGGGTTAGATTTCTTTAGCGTTGATATTTTGGAAGACGTGATTGTTTATTGGGATGCCTGAGTATTGATGTCTTTATGTCAAATTATAGACTATTGCTTTGAATCACTTATGTCTTAATATTCATGCCATGATTCGACATATGATCAAGTTTATGCTAGGTAGCATTCAAAATCAAAAATTATCTTTTTATCATTTACCTACTCGAGGACGAGCAGGAATTAAGCTTGGGGATGTTGATACGTCTTCGTTGTATCTATAATTTTTTATTGTTTCATGCCAATATTATTCAACTTTTACACACTTTTGGCGACTTTTTATATGATTTATTTGGACTAACTTACTTACCCAATGCCCAGTGCCAGTTCCTGTTTGTCGCATGTTTTGTTTCGTAGAAAATCCATATCAAACAAAGTCCAAACGCGATAAAAATTTATGGAGATTTATTTTGGAATTTATGTGATTTTTGGGAGGTGGAATCAACGCAAACGGGGGCCCATAGAGCCCACAACCCACCAGGGCGCACCAGGGGGTCAGGTGTCTTGTGCCCTCCTCGAAGGTTGGTTGGGGCCCTTCTTCTGGCGAAAGAAAGATAATTTATGGAAAAAATCATGTAAAAATTTCAGCGCAATCGGAGTTACGGATCTCTGGGAATTTAAGAAACGGTGAAGGGCCAGATCTGGGGAGCGCGAAACAGAAGAGAACAGAGAGGGAGATCCAATCTCGGAGGGGCTCCCGCCCCTCCGTCTCCATGGAGGCCATGGACCAGAGGGGGAACTCTCCTCACGTCTAGGGGGGAGGCCAAGGAAGAAGAAGAAGGAGGGGGCTCTCTCCCCCTTGCTTCCGGTGGCGCCGGAGTGCCGCCGAGGCAACGATTGGGACGGCGATCTACGTCAACAATCTTGCGACCGTCAACACCAACTCTCTCCCCCTCTATGTAGCGGTGTAACACTCCTTCTCCCCGCAGTAATCTCTACTTAAACATGGTGCTCAACTCCATATATTATTTCCCAATGATCTATGGTTATCCTATGATGTTTGAGTAGATTCGTTTTGTCCTGTGAGTTAATCGTGATCTTGGTTGGTATGATTGTATATTTTATTTATGGTGTTGTCCTATGGTGGCCCCCGTTCTCGCGCAAACGTGAGGGGCCCCCGTTGTAGGGTGTTGCATTATGTTCATGGTTCGCTTATGGTGGGTTGCGAGAGTGACAGAAACTTAAACCCGAGTAGGTGGGGTATGACGTATGGGAGTAAAGAGGACTTGATACTTAATGCTATGGTTGGGTCTCATGACCTTAATGATCTTTAGTAGTTGTGGATGCTTGCTAGAGTTCCAATATAAGTGCATATGATCCAAGTAGAGAAAGTATGTTAGATCAAGCCTCTCCCTCATGTAAAATTGCAAGAATGATTACCGGTACTTGTTATCGATTGCCTAGGGACAAATAACTTTCTTGTTGACACAAACCTTTTTACTAAACACCGAAATTTTATTATCTTGCAAAGTACTTCTAGTTTTATTCTTGCAAAGAAGTTCTAGCATCACTCCTACAAACTAGTTTCATACTTATTTCTGGTAAAGCAAATGTCAAGTGTGTGTAGAGTTGTATCGGTGGTCGATAGAACTTGAGGGAATATTTGTTCTGCCTTTAGCTCCTCATTGGGTTCGACACTCTTATTTATCGAAGAAGTCTACAAACGATCCCCTATACTTGTGGGTTATCAGGGCGCGCGCACGGAAAGGAAGGCGGGCGACCATGGAAGTCAAAGGACTTGCTTCCAAGTGAGCCTGCACAGCGTACAGCTGCACACTTCCTGGTGAGCCTGCGCATTCGAGGATAGCTTGCACGCCTCTCGGTCAGCCTGTGCACCGGACTCCGCTCGCACGCCTCCCGTTCAGTCAAGGTCAAGCAGCTATCCGCACGGCACCTCCTACAGCCATTAAAACCACGACACCTGGTGTCACGTGAATGGTTAACAGAACGCACACGGTTTGAATTATACAAACGTTTGAGATATTAAAGTGGCAGCTATTTTTTCAAAATGCCTTTGTTGGTTGTCATTATTTGAGTGCGCCTTCTCTCAAAATGGACACGAAAAATACGACAGCATGTCCGGTGCCATTCCATGATAGCATGCCAAGTTTCATGAATTTCAGACGAGTTTTGGATTTACTATAATTTTCAAATAAAGTATCTCAACGTTTTGCCGGCAATCAACGGTGCTCTGGTGTTTGAAATTCATTCCCATTTCTTGCATGGGACCTAAGCATGCACCCAAGGACACAGATTTTATTTTTCAACCAATTTATATGCACTGGAGCATGTGCATGTAGTTCAAATTTGAATTATGCACATAAATGCATTGAAAACTCAGTTAATGCATAAAAATGTCCAAACGAACCCCGAAAAATCACAAAATTGACACAATACTCCTGTTGTTCTATGTTGACACGAGAAAATTTTTGAAAGCAATAAGAGGCAATGGATATCATTTCGTCCCCAAAGGTGGGACGTTCCCTACCGAAACCATCATGCTTGTTGTGAGAAGCTCTGGTTTGTGAGAAGCATATACCCAAACCTGCCCCAAATAGGACAAAAAAATTACCACAACATGTTGATGCCGCTCCATGATAGCATGCCAAGTTTCATGAATTTCAGACGAGTTTTGGATTTACTAGATTTTAAAAACAAGGTACCTCAATGTTTGCGGCCGAGTGACAGTGGCAGGGTGCTTGACATTCATTCTCATTTCTTGCATGGGACCTAAAGCATTCAACCAAGAACACATATTTGAATTTTTAACCAATTTATATGCATTAGAGAATGTGCATGTAGTATAAATTGGAATTATGCACATGAATGCATAGAAAACTCAGTTAATGTATAAAAATGTCCAAGCGAACCCGAAAAATCCCAAAAATTGACACAACACTCTTATTGTTCTATGTTGACACTAGGAAAAAATTGAAATCGAGAAGAGGTAGTGGATATCGTTTCGTCCAGAAAGGTGAAACGTTCCCTACCGAAACCATCACACTTGTTGTGAGAAGTTCTGGTTTATGAGAAGCTTATACCCAAACCTGCCCCAAATGGGACAAAAAATTTACCACGGCATGTTGATGCCACTCCATGATAGCATGCCAAGTTTCATGAATTTCGAACGAATTTTGGATTTACTAGAATTACAAAAGCAAGTACGTCGACGTTTGCCGGAGAGCCACGGTGTCATGGTGTTCGAATTTCATCCCCATTTCTTGCATGGGACAAAAGCATAAACCCATGGACACATATATGATTTTACAACCCATCTTGGTGCACCGGAGCATGTGCATGTTGTCGTTTTTTAATTGTGCACCTGAAATGGCTAGAAAACCAATTTAATGTATAAAATGTTCAAATGAACCTTGAATAATTCCAATTCTTTTACGACACACATATGAAGATATCCATGGGCGGCCTTTTCCAAAGAGATGGCAGACGCGGATGGCGAGATGCTTGCTGAGTATGGTGCGATGGATGCCATGGAGCCTGAGGGAGTCCTAGATTAGGGGGTATCCGGACAGCCAGACTATATCCTTTGGCCGGACTGTTGGACTATGAAGATACAAGATTGAAGACTTCGTCTCGTGTCCGGATGGGACTCTCTTGGCATGGAAGGCAAGCTTGGCGATACGGATATGTAGATCTCCTTCCATTGTAACCGACTCTGTGTAACCCTAGCCCCCTCCGGTGTCTATATAAACCGGAGGGTTTAGTCCGTAGGACAACAACAATCATACCATAGGCTAGCTTCTAGGGTTTAGCCTCTACAATCTCGTGGTAGATCAACTCTTGTAATACTCATATTCATCAAGATCAATCAAGCGAAGTAGGGTATTACCTCCATAGAGGGCCCGAACCTGGGTAAACATTGTGTCCCTTGCCTCCTGTTACCATCTACCTTAGACGCACAGTTAAGGAGCCCCTACCGAGATCCGCGGTTTGACACCGACATTGGTGCTTTCATTGAGAGTTCCACTGTGTCATCGCTGCAAGGTTCGATGGCCCTTGATCATCGACAACGATGCGGTCCAGTGAGGTTTTCCTCCCGGACAGATCTTCGTGTTCGGGCGGCCGCTGCTGCGGGCCAACTTCGTTTGGCCATCTGGAGCAGATTGAGAGCTCGCCCCTGGCCATCAGGTCAGGTTTGGAAACTTGAATTACACTACCGATATCTGCGGAGACTTGATCTTCGACAGATTCGGGCCCATGCCAGGTGTGCCGCATGATCACGACGAGCACGATATAGCTCACGCCAGCAACCACTTCGGCCTCTAGTCCGGAGCAGATCGCGCCATCCGAGGATGGGAGGATAGACTCCGCCACGGAGGCCTCGCCCTCAGTGGCGATAGAGCCGAATACTGACCTTACCCTTCACGAGAGCCGTGTCACCGAACTGCTGGACTCGTCCTCGGCCACGGACTCCGTACCACCCGCGCCCATACCTATCGAATCCGATTGGGCGCCGATCATGGAGTTCACCTCCGTAGATATCTTTCAGCACTCGCCCTTCGCGACATACTGAACTCATTGAAATCTCTCTCCCTGTCTGGAGAACCTTGGTCGAACTATGTCCAGCTAGAGTGGGATGCGGACGACGAAGAAATTCAATCCCCACCCACCACCCACTTAGTAGCCACTGTCGATGATTTAACCGACATGCTCGACTTCGACTCCGAAGACACCGATGGTATGGACACCGATGCCGGAGGCGAACAGGAACCACTGCCCACAGGGCACTGGACCGCCACCTCATCATACGATATATACATGGTGGACACACCCAAAGAAGGCAATGGCGACAAGACAACAGAGGACGACCCCTCCAAGAAGCAACACCAGCACCGACGTCAGCGGCGCCGCTCTAAGTCTCGCCACAGCAAAAGCGGTGATACCGGCACAGGAGATAACAGTACTCCGGACAGTGCTGAAGATGATGACAATCCCCTCCAGAATGATCAAGAGCCGGAGGATGAACAAGCCAGCCCTCCTAAGAGAGCGGCAGAGGGAGAAACGGAGGACGACAACTATATGCCTCCCTCCGAAGACGAAGTGAGCCTCGACGACGAAGAATTTGTCGTGCCTAAGGATCCCATCGAGCAGGAGCGCTTTAAGCGCCGGCTTATTGCCACAGCAAACAGCCTGAGGAAAAAGCAGCAACAGCTTCGAGCTGATCAGGATATGCTAGCAGATAGATGGACTGAAGTCCTTGCGGCTGAGGAGTACGAACTCGACCGCCCTTCCAGAGGTCACCCCATGTTCGATGCGGCTGATCGGCCACCCCATGGCCGAGATAGAGAGGCAGTACGGCCTGAAAATTAGCCTGCACCCCGCCGCCATTCAAACAAACATACCAAGGCAACGGGAAACACGCGAGACCTGCGAGACGTATTGGAAGACAGGGCAAAACACGCCAGATCGATCTATGGATCACGGGGCCGTGCCCCTACAAGGGACGGTGACCGCCTCGCCGGATACAGTAAAAGCAATTCCGGATGGGCCGAATACAGCAGGCAAGACTCATACGAGCTGCGTCGCGACATAGCCCAGCACAGAGGCGCGGCACACTCCCTATGCTTCACCAACGAGGTAATGGAGCATGAATTCCCAGAAGGTTTTAAACCTGTAAATATCGAATCATATGATGGTACAACAGATCCCGCGGTATGGATTGAGGACTTCCTCCTCCACATCCACATGGCCCGCGGTGATGATCTACATGCCATCAAGTACTTCCCGTTAAAACTCAAAGGACCAGCTCGGCATTGGCTGAATAGCCTGCCAGCAGACGCCGTCTGCTGTTGGGAGGATCTAGAAGACGCATTTCTCGACAATTTCCAGGGCACTTATGTGCGACCACCAGACGCCGATGACTTGAGCCACATCATTCAGCAGCCAGGGGAATCAGCCAGGCAATTTTGGACATGGTTCCTAACAAAGAAAAACCAAATCGTCGACTGTCCGGATGCAGAAGCCTTAGCGGCATTCAAGCACAACATCCGTGACGAGTGGCTCGCCCGGCACCTCGGCCAGGAAAAGCCGAAATCAATGGCAGCCCTCACGACACTCATGACCCGCTTTTGCGCGGGAGAGGATAGCTGGCTGGCTCGTAGCAATAACATATCAAGGAACCTTGGCACTTGGGATACCAAGGACAGCAACGGCAGGTCACGTCGCAGCAAACACAAGCGCCGCAGCAATGGTGATAACGCCGAGGGCACGACAGTCAATGCCGGATTCAGAGGCTCTAAATCCGATCAGCAGAAAAAGTCATTCAAAAGAAGTACTCCGGGCCCGTCCAGTTTGGACCGCATACTCGATCGCTCGTGCCAAATACACGGCACCCCCGATAAGCCAGCCAATCACACCAACAGAGAATGCTGGGTGTTCAAGCAGGCCGGCAAGATAAATGCCGAAGACAAGGACAAGGGGATGCACAGCGATGACGAGGAGGAGCCCCGTCCGCCGAACACGGGAGGACAGAAGAGGTTCCCCCCACAAGTGAGGACAGTAAACATGATATACGCAACCCACATCCCCAAAAGGGAACGGAAGCGTGCACTAAGGGACGTATACGCGATGGAGCCCGTCGCCCCAAAGTTCAACCCATGGTCCTCTTGTCCGATCACATTTGATCGTAGGGACCACCCCACGAGTATCCGTCATGGCGGATCTGCCGCATTGGTCCTAGACCCAATCATCGACGGATATCACCTCACTCGAGTCCTTATGGACGGCGGCAGCAGCCTGAACCTGCTTTACCAGGATACAGTGCGCAAAATGGGTATAGACCCCTCGAGGATCAAACCCACCAAAACGACCTTTAAAGGCGTTATTCCAGGTGTAGAGGATCATTGTACGGGCTCAATCACACTGGAAGTGGTCTTCGGATCTCCGAACAACTTCCAAAGCGAGGAGTTAATCTTCGACATCGTCCCGTTCCGCAGCGGCTATCACGCACTGCTCGGGCACACCGCATTTGCAAGATTCAATGCGGTACCGCATTACGCATACCTCAAGCTCAAGATGCCAGGACCTAGGGGGTCATCACAGTCAATGGAAACACAGAACGCTCGCTCTGTACGGAGGAGCACACTGCGGCCCTTGCATCAGAAGCACAAAGCAGCCCTTTGAGGCAATCCACCAGTTCGGCGATCAAGCCCCAGACACCGTCAAGTGCGTCCGGAATAACCTACAATAGGATCGCCTGGCACACTCAAAGCTCGCCTAGCAATTCGGCCCCCGCCCTAGTCTTAGTACAACGGCAAAGTCCGTCCCACGCGTGCATAATTACGCATTGAAAATACCATGGGTATAGGCAGGGGCACGATCACGGCACGTCCCACAATGCGGTTTAACCGCACTAGGGGCTTACTACCTTCATCACTCTCTCTCTCTCTTTCAGGACTCTACTCTCTGGAAGCCTTGTCCGGCAGTATGGTAGCCGGACACATGATACAACACCCAAGGAGGCAGGAAGCTACGTCGTACAAACGGAATCCCCAGGTGGTCTCTGATAACGAGCTAAATACCTGTTTTAAGATACCAGTCCGCATCTTGCCCTTGGATGGGACATGTCACATAGTCCTATTGCTTGCTTACCGCACCACTTGTATCATTATGCTTTAACGCATTTCTTACATAAACAATGCATAGTACTAGTCATTGGACCACAAACATCAGTATGTATGATTTCCAACAAATCAGTTGCTCGCTCCATAGTTCCGGAGAACGGCGTTTTTGTCATCTTGCCCATGAGGCACGGTTCATAAGTACCAAGTGATTCATAATCAAGTGATTCCGAAGCCCATCAAGATGGAGTTTCTTCATGCGTTTACACCGATATGACCTAAACGGCAAAGTGCCACAAATAAGTTGCACTATCATTATCAACTCTGCATCTTTTGGCTTCAACATTATGAATATGTGTATCACTCATGTCGAGATTCAACAAGAATAGACCATTCTTCAAGGGTGCATGACCATAAAAGATATTACTCATATAAATAGAACAACCATTATTCTCTGATTTAAATGAATAACCGTCTCGCATTAAACAAGATCCAGATATAATGTTCATGCTCAACGCGGCACCAAATAACAATTATTTAGGTCTAAAACTAATCCCGAAGGTAGATGTAGAGGTAGCGTGCCGACCGCGATCACATCGACTTTGGAACCATTTCCAACGCCAAGATCGTCACCTCGTCCTTAGCCAATCTTCGCAATCCGTAGTTCCTGTTTGAGTTGCAAATATTAGCAATGAACCAGTATCAAATACCTGGTACTATCTGCGGTATTAGTAAGGTACACATCAATAACATGTATATCACATATACCTTTGATCACCTTGCCATCCTTTTATCCGCCAAATACTTGGGGCAGTTCCGCTTCCGGTGTCGATCGCTTGCGGTAAAACACTCGATTTCAGGCTTAGGTCCAGACTTGGGTTTCTTCTCTTGATCAGCAACTTTCTTGCTGTTCTTTTTGAAGTTTCCTTCTTCTTCCCTTTGCCCTTTTCTTGAAACTAGTGGTCTTGTTGACCATCAACACTTGATGCTCTTTCTTGATTTCTACTTCATGCTTTTAGCATCGCGAAGAGCTCAGAATTGTCTTAGTCATCCCTTGCATATTATAGTTCATCACGAAGCTCTTGTAGCTTGGTGGCGTGATTGGAGAATTACATCAATGACACTATCATCCGGAAGATTAACTCCCAGCTGAATTAAGTGATTGTTATACCCGGACATTTTGAGTATGTGCTCACCGATGAACTATTCTCCTCCATCTTGCAGCTATAGAACTTATTGGAGACTTCATATCTCTCAATCCGGGCATTTGCTTGAAATATTAACTTCAACTCCTGGAACATCTCATATGCTCCATGACGCTCAAAACGTCGTTGAAGACCCGGTTCTAAGCCGTAAAGCATGGCACACTGAACTATTGAGTAGTCATCAGCTCGCTTTGCCGACGTTCACAACTTCGCTCAAGATCTGCAGCAGAGGCTCGTCACCCAGCGGTGCTTCCAGGACGTAATTTTTACGTGCAGCAATGAGGATAATCCTCAAATTCTTTAACCCAGTCCGTGTAATTGCTACCATCATCTTTCAACTTTGCTTTCTCAAGGAACGCATTAAAATTCAACGGAACAACAAAGACGAGCCATCTATCTACAGTAAACATAGACAAGCAAAATACTATCGGTACTAAGTTCATGATAAATTTAAGTTTAATTAATCATATTAAAACCTCCCACTTAGGCGGACATCTCTAGTCATCTAAGTGATTACGTGATCCAAATCAACTAAACCATGTCCGATCATCACGTGAGATGGAGTAGTTTCAATGGTGAACATCACTATGTTGATCATATCTACTATATGATTCACGCCGACCTTTCGGTCTCCGTGTTCGAGGCCATATCTGTTATATGCTAGGCTCGTCAAGTTTAACTTTGAGTATTCTGCGTGCGCAACTGTTTTGCACCGTTGTATTTGAACGTAGAGCCTATCACACCGATCATCACGTGGTGTCTCAAAGACGAAGAACTTTCGCATAGCGGTGCATACTCGTGGAGAACACTTCTTGATAATTTTAGTGAGAGATCATCTTATAATGCTACCGTCAATCAAAGCAAGATAAGATGCATAAAGGATAAACATCACATGCAATCAATATAAGTGATATGATATGGCCATCATCATCTTGTGCTTGTGATCTCCATCTCCGGCACCGCCATGATCACCATCGCCACCGTAGCGACACCTTGATCTCCATCGTAGCATCGTTGTCGCCTCGCCAACTATTGCTTCTCGACTATCGCTACCGCTTAGTGATAAAGTAAAGCAATTACATGGCGTTGCATTTCATACAATAAAGCGACAACCATATGGCTCTGCCCATTGCCGATAACTCGGTTACAAAACATGATCATCTCATACAATAAAATATAGCATCACGTCTTGACCATATCACATCACAACATGCCCTGCAAAAACAAGTTAGACGTCCTCTACTTTGTTGTTGCAAGTTTTACGTGGCTGCTACGGGCTGAGCAAGAACCGTTCTTACCTACGCATCAAAACCACAACGATATTTCGTCAAATAGACTCCGTTTAACCTTCTCAAGGACCGGGCGAGCCACACTCGATTCAACTAAAGTGAGAGAGACAGACACCCGCCGGTCACCTTTAAGCAACGAGTGCTCGGGCGGTGAAACCAGTCTCGCGTAAGCGTCTGGCGTAATGTCGGTCCGGGCCGCTTCATCTCACAATACCGCTGAACCAAAGTATGACATGCTGGTAGGCAGTATGACTTGTATCGTCCACAACTCACTTGTGTTCTACTCGTGCACATGACATAAACGCATAAAACCAGGCTCGGATGCCATCGTTGGGGAACGAGTAATTTCAAAAATTTCCTACGATCACGCAAGACCATGGTGATGGCATAGCAACGAGAGGGAGAGTGTCCGTCCACGCACCCTCGTGAGACCGAAAGCGAAGCGTTATAACAACGCGGTTGATGTAGTCGACGTCTTCACGATCCGACCGATCCAAGCACCGAACGACGGCACCTCCGAGTTACGCACACGCTCAGCTCGATGACGATCCCGGACTCGATCCAGCAAAGTGTCGGGATGAGTTCCACAAGACGACGGCGTGGTAGCGATGTTGATGCTCCACCGACGCAGGGCTTCGCCTAAGCTCCGCGACGATATGACTTCTCCGGCGCAGGCTTCGCCTAAGCTCATGACGATATGACCAAGTGGAATATGGTGGAAGGGGCACCGCTGCGGCTAAGGAAAGATCCGTAGATCAACTTGTGTGTCATGGGGTGCCCCTGCCTCAGATATAAAGGAGCCAAGGGGTGCGGCCAGCCTTGGGAGGCGCGCTGGAGGAGTCCTACTCCCACCGAGTAGGACTCCCCCTGTCCTAGTTGGAGTAGGATTGGGAGGGGAAGAGGGAAGGCGCCGCCCCTCTCCTTGTCCTATTCGGACTAGAGGGGAGGCGCGCAGCCCACCTGGCCGGCCCTTCCTCTTCTCCCTTGTGGCCCATGAAGGCCCATATACCCCGGGGGTTCCGTAACCCCGGTGTTCCGAGAACTTCCTGTTTTCACTCGGAACCCTTCCAAGTCCAAACATAGGCTTCCAATATATCAATCTTTATGTCTCGACCATTTCGAGACTCCTCGTCATGTCCGTGATCACATCCGGACTCGAACAAACTTCGTGCATCAATACTTATAAACTCATAATGAACTCATCATCAAACGTTAAGCGTGCGGACCCTACGGGTTCGAGAACTATGTAGACATGACCTAGAACCATTCTCGGTCAATAACCAATAGCGGAACCTGGATGCCCATATTGGTTCCTACATATTCTACGAAGATCTTTATCGGTCAAACCGCATAACGACATCGTTGTTCCCTTTGTCATCGGTATGTTACTTACCCGAGATTCGATCGTCGGTATCCAATACCTAGTTCAATCTCGTTACCGGTAAGTCTCTTTACTCGTTCCGTAATACATCATCTCACAACTAACTCATTAGTTGTAATGCTTGCAAGGCTTAAGTGATGTGTATTACCGAGAAGGCCTAGAGATACCTCTCCGACAATCGGAGTGACAAAACCTAATCTCGAAATACGCCAACCCAACAAGTACCTTTGGAGACACCTGTAGTACTCCTTTATAATCACCCGATTCGTTGTGACGTTTGGTAGTACCAAAGTGTTCCTCCGTAAACGGAGTTGCATAATCTCATAGTTATAGGAACATGTATGGGTCATGAAGAAAGCATTAACATACTAAACGATCAAGTGTTAAGCTAACGGAATGGGTCATGTCAATCAGATCATTCAACTAATGATGTGACCTTGTTAATCAAATAACAACTCCTTGTTCATGGTTAGGAAACATAACCATCTTTGATTAACAAGCTAGTCAAGTAGAGGCATACTAGTGACATCTTGTTTGTCTATATATTCACACATGTATTATGTTTCCGGTTAATACAATTCTAGCATGAATAATAAACATTTATCATGATATAAGGAAATAAATAATAACTTTATTATTGCCTCTAGGGCATATTTCCTTCATCTCCCACTTGCACTAGAGTCAATAATCTAGATTACAAAGTAATGATCCTAACACCCATGGAGTCTTGGTGCTGATCATGTTTTGCTCGTGGAAGAGGCTTAGTCAACGGGTCTGCAACATTCAGATCCGTATGTATTTTGCAAATCTCTATGTCTCCCACTTGGACTTGGTCCCAATGGAATTGAAGCGTCTCTTGATATGCTTGGTCCTCTTGTGAAATCTGGATTCCTTTGCCAAGGCAATTGCACCAAGATTGTCACGGAAGATCTTCATCGGTCCCGATGCACTAGGTATGACACCTAGATCGGAAATGAACTCTTTCATCCAGACTCCTTCATTTGCTGCTTCAAGCAGCTATGTACTCCGCTTCACATGTAGATCCCGCCACGACGCTTTGTTTAGAACTGCACCAACCGACAGCTCCACCGTTTAATAAAAACACGATCCGGTTTGCGATTTAGAATCGTCCGGATCGATGTCAAAGCTTGCATCGACGTAACCATTTACGACTAGCTCTTTGTCACCTCCATATCGAGAAACATATCCTTAGTCCTTTTCGTATTTCAGATGTTCTTGACCGCTGTCGATGATCCACTCTGGATTACTTTGGTACCTTCCTGCCAAGCTTACAGCTAAGCATCGTCAGTCTGGTACACAGCATTGCATACATGATAGAGCCTATGGCTGAAGCATAGGAACATCTTTCATTTTCTCTATCTTCTGCTGTGGTCGGGCATTGAGTCGACTCAATCTTACACCTTGTAATACAGGTAAAAACCTTTCTTTGCACGATCCATTTTGAACTTTTCAAAACTTTATCAAGGTATGTGCTTTGTGAAAGTCCAATTAAGCGTCTTGATCTATCTCTATAGATCTTGATGCCCAATATGTAAGCAGCTTCACCGAGGTCTTTCATTGAAAAACTTTTATTCAAGTATCCTTTTATGCTATCCAGAAATTCTATATCATTTCCAATCAATAATATATCGTCCACATATAATATTAGAAATGCTCTGAGCTCCCACTCACTTTCTTGTAAATCTGAGCTTCTCCAAAAGTCTCATAAACCCATATGCTTTGATCACACTATCAAAGCGTTTATTCCAACTCCGAGAGGCTTGCACTGACCATAAATTGATCGTTGGAGCTTGCACACTTTGTTAGTACCCTTTGGATCGACAAAACCTTCTGGTTGCATCATATACAACTCTTCTTCTAGAAATCCATTCAAGAATGCAGTTTTACATCCATTTGCCAAATTTCATAATCATAAAATGCGCAATTGCTAACATGATTCGGACAGACTTAAGCATCGCTTCTGGTGAGAAAGTCTCATCGTAGTCAACCCTTGAACTTGTCGAAAACCTTTCGCAACAAGTCGAGCTTTGTAGACAGTTATATTACCATCGTCGTCAGTTCTTCTTAAAGATCCATTTATTTTCAATGGCTTGCCGATCATCGGGCAAGTCAACCAAAGTCCATACTTTGTTCTCATACATGGATCCCATCTCAGATTTCATGGCTTCCAGCCATTTTGCGAATCTGGGCTCACCATCGCTTCTTCATAGTTTGTAGGTTCGCCATGGTCAAGTAACATGACTTCCGAATAAGATTACCGTACCACTCTGTGCGTATTTTACTCTGGTTGACCTCTGAGGTTCAAGAGTAACTTGATTTGAAGCTTCATGATCATCATCATTAGTTTCCTCACTAATTGGTGTAGTTGTCACAGAACCATTTCTTGTGATGAACTACTTTCCAATAAGGGAGCAGATCTGATTATCTCATCAAGTTCTACTTTCCTCCCACTCACTTCTTTCGAGAGAAACTCCTTCTCTAGAAAGGATCCGAATTTAGCAACGAAAATCTTGCCTTCAGATCTGTGATAGAAGGTGTACCCAACATCTCCTTTGGGTATCCTATGAAGACACATTTTTCCGATTTGGGTTCGAGCTTATCTGGTTGAAGTTTCTTTACATAAGCATCGCAACCCCAAACTTTAAGAAACGACAACTTTGGTTTCTTGCCAAACCACAGTTCATAAGGCGTCGTCTCAGCGGTTTTGACGGTGTCCTATTCAACGTGAATGCGGCCGTCTCTAAAGCATAACCCCAAAGCGATAGCGGTAAATCGAAATAGACATCATAGATCGCACCATATCTAGTAAAGCACGATTCGACGTTCGGACACACCATTTCTCGGTGGTGTTCGGGTGGCGTGAGTTGCGAAACTATTCCACATTGTTTCAAATGTAAACCAAACTCGTAACTCAAATATTCTCCTCCACGATCAGATCGTAGAAACTTTATTTTCTTGTTACGATGATTTTCCACTTCACTCTGAAATTCTTTGAACTTTTCAAATGTTTCAGATTTGTGTTTCATTAAGTAGATATACCCATATCTGCTCAAATCATCTGTGAAGGTGAGAAAATAACGATACCCCACGTGCCTCAACATTCATTGGACCACAAACATCGGTATGTATGATTTCCAACAAATCAGTTGCTCGCTCCATAGTTCCGGAGAACGGCATTTTGTCATCTTGCCCATGAGGCACGGTTCGCAAGTACCAAGTGATTCATAATCAAGTGATTCGAAGCCCATCGGTATGGAGTTTCTTCATGCGTTTTACACCGATATGACCTAAGCGGCGATGCCACAAATAAGTTGCACTATCATTATCAACTCTGCATCTTTTGGCTTCAACATTATGAATATGTGTATCACTACTTGTCGAGATTCAACAAGAATAGACCATTCTTCAAGGGTGCATGACCATAAAAGATATTACTCATATAAATAGAACAACCATTATTCTCTGATTTAAATGAATAACCGTCTCGCATTAAACAAGATCCAGATATAATGTTCATGCTCAACGCGGCACCAAATAACAATTATTTAGGTCTAAAACTAATCCCGAAGGTAGATGTAGAGGTAGCGTGCCGACCGCGATCACATCGACTTTGGAACCATTTCAACAGCGCATCGTCACCTCGTCCTTAGCCAATCTTTGCTTAATCCGTAGTTCCTGTTTGAGTTGCAAATATTAGCAATGAACCAGATCAAATACCTGGTACTATCTGCGAGTATTAGTAAGGTACACATCAATAACATGTATATCACATATACCTTTGATCACCTTGCCATCCTTTTTATCCGCCAAATACTTGGGGCAGTTCCGCTTCGATGTCGGTCGCTTGCGGTAAAACACTCGCCAGGCTTAGGTCCAGACTTGGGTTTCTTCTCTTGATCAGCAACTTTCTTGCTGTTCTTTTGAAGTTTCCTTCTTCTTCCCTTTGCCCTTTTCTTGAAACTAGTGGTCTTGTTGACCATCAACACTTGATGCTCTTTCTTGATTTCTACCTCCGCTGCTTTTAGCATCGCGAAGAGCTCGAGAATTGTCTTAGTCATCCTTGCATATTATAGTTCATCACGAAGCTCTTGTAGCTTGGTGGCGTGATTGGAGAATTCATCAATGACACTATCATCCGGAAGATTAACTCCCAGCTGAATTAAGTGATTGTTATACCCGGACATTTTGAGTATGTGCTCACCGTGAACTATTCTCCTCCATCTTGCAGCTATAGAACTTATTGGAGACTTCATATCTCTCAATCCGGGCATTTGCTTGAAATATTAACTTCAACTCCTGGAACATCTCATATGCTCCATGACGTTCAAAACGTCGTTGAAGACCCGGTTCTAAGCCGTAAAGCATGGCACACTGAACTATTGAGTAGTCATCACTCTGCTTTGCGACGTTCACAACTTCGGCTCAAGATCTGCAGCAGTTCGTCACCCAGCGGTGCTTCGGGACGTAATTTTTACAGCAGCAATGAGGATAATCCTCAAATTCGGACCCAGTCCGTGTAATTGCTACCATCATCTTTCAACTTTGCTTTCTCAAGGAACGCATTAAAATTCAACGGAACAACAGACGAGCCATCTATCTACATAAACATAGACAAGCAAAATACTATCGGTACTAAGTTCATGATAAATTTAAGTTTAATTAATCATATTAAAACCTCCCACTTAGACAGACATCTCTCTAGTCATCTAAGTGATTACGTGATCCAAATCAACTAAACCATGTCCGATCATCACGTGAGATGGAGTAGTTTCAATGGTGAACATCACTATGTTGATCATATCTACTATATGATTCACGCCGACCTTTCGGTCTCCGTGTTCGAGGCCATATCTGTTATATGCTAGGCTCGTCAAGTTTAACTTTGAGTATTCGCGTGCGCAACTGTTTGCACCGTTGTATTTGAGCGTAGAGCTTATCACACCGATCATCACGTGGTGTCTCAAAGACGAAGAACTTTCATAGCGGTGCATACTCGGGAGAACACTTCTTGATAATTTTAGTGAGAGATCATCTTATAATGCTACCGTCAATCAAAGCAAGATAAGATGCATAAAGGATAAACATCACATGCAATCAATATAAGTGATATGATATGGTCATCATCATCTTGTGCTTGTGATCTCCATCTCCAAGCACCGTCATGATCACCATCGTCACCGGCGCGACACCTTGATCTCCATCGTAGCATCGTTGTCGTCTCGCCAACTATTGCTTCTCGACTATCGCTACCGCTTAGTGATAAAGTAAAGCAATTACATGGCGTTGCATTTCATACAATAAGCGACAACCATATGGCTCTTGCCGATTGCCGATAACTTCGGTTACAAAACATGATCATCTCATACAATAAAATATAGCATCACGTCTTGACCATATCACATCACAACATGCCCTGCAAAAACAAGTTAGGCGTCCTCTACTTTGTTGTTGCAAGTTTTACGTGGCTGCTACGGGCTGAGCAAGAACCGTTCTTACCTCGCATCAAAACCACAACGATACTTCGTCAAATAGACTCCGTTTAACCTTCTCAAGGACCGGCGTAGCCACACGATTCAACTAAAGTGAGAGAGCAGACACCCGCCGGTCACCTTTAAGCAACGAGTGCTCGGGCGGTGAAACCAGTCTCGCGTAAGCGTCTGCGTAATGTCGGTCCGGGCGCTTCATCTCACAATACCGCTGAACCAAAGTATGACATGCTGGTAGGCAGTATGACTTGTATCGTCCACAACTCACTTGTGTTCTACTCGTGCACATGACATCAACGCATAAAACCAGGCTCGGATGCCATTTGTTGGGGAACGTAGTAATTTCAAAAATTTCCTACGATCACGCAAGACCATGGTGATGGCATAGCAACGAGAGGAGAGAGTGTCCGTCCCACGTACCCTCGTGAGACCGAAAGCGAAGCGTTATAACAACGCGGTTGATGTAGTCGTGCGTCTTCACGATCCGACCGATCCAAGCACCGAGCGTCACGGCACCTCCGAGTTCTGCACACGTTCAGCTCGATGGCGATCCCGGACTCGATCCAGCAAAGTGTCGGGATGAGTTCCACAAGACGACGGCGTGGTGGCGATGTTGATGCTCCACCGACGCAGGGCTTCGCTAAGCTCCGCGACGATATGACTTCTCCGCGCAGGGCTTCGCCTAAGCTCATGACGATATGACCAAGTGGAATATGGTGGAAGGGGCACCGACACGGCTAAGGAAAGATCCGTAGATCAACTTGTGTGTCATGGGGTGCCCCTGCCCCAGATATAAAGGAGCCAAGGGGGTGCGCCAGCCTTGGGAGGCGCGCTGGAGAGTCCTACTCCCACCGGAGTAGGACTCCCCCTGTCCTAGTTGGAGTAGGATTGGGGAGGGAAGAGGGAAGGCGCCGCCCCTCTCCTTGTCCTATTCGGACTAGAGGGGAGGGGGCGCAGCCCACCTGGCCGGCCCTTCCTCTTCTCCCTTGTGGCCCATGAAGGCCCATATACCCCGGGGGTTCCGTAACCCCGGTGTTTCGATAACTTCCTGTTTTCACTGGAACCCTTCCAAGTCCAAACATAGGCTTCCAATATATCAATCTTTATGTCTCGACCATTTCGAGACTCCTCGTCATGTCCGTGATCACATCCGGGACTCGAACAAACTTCGTGCATCAATACTTATAAACTCATAATGAACTGTCATCGAAGCGTTAAGCGTGCGGACCCTACGGGTTCGAGAACTATGTAGACATGACCTAGAACCATTCTCGGTCAATAACCAATAGCGGAACCTGGATGCCCATATTGGTTCCTACATATTCTCTGAAGATCTTTATCGGTCAAACCGCATAACGACATACGTTGTTCCCTTTGTCATCGGTATGTTACTTACCCGAGATTCGATCGTCGGTATCAATACCTAGTTCAATCTCGTTACCGTAAGTCTCTTTACTCGTTCCGTAATACATCATCTCACAACTAACTCATTAGTTGTAATGCTTGCAAGGCTTAAGTGATGTGTATTACCGAGAAGGCCTAGAGATACCTCTCCGACAATCGGAGTGACAAAACCTAATCTCAAATCGCCAACCCAACAAGTACCTTTGGAGACACCTGTAGTACTCCTTTATAATCACCCGATTCGTTGTGACGTTTGGTAGTACCAAAGTGTTCCTCCGTGGCGGAGTTGCATAATCTCATAGTTATAGGAACATGTATGGGTCATGAAGAAAGCATTAACATACTAAGCGATCAAGTGTTAAGCTAACGGAATGGGTCATGTCAATCAGATCATTCAACTAATGATGTGACCTTGTTAATCAAATAACAACTCCTTGTTCATGGTTAGGAAACATAACCATCTTTGATTAACAAGCTAGTCAAGTAGAGGCATACTAGTGACATCTTTGTTTGTCTATATATTCACACATGTATTATGTTTCCGGTTAATACAATTCTAGCATGAATAATAAACATTTATCATGATATAAGGAAATAAATAATAACTTTTATTATTGCCTCTAGGGCATATTTCCTTCAAATAGTTGGGTTTGCCCGGCTCCAATGTTTTGGTACCTTACGTTCCGCTGTATTGGCTAAGGTAGCACTGGGAGAACTACTGCGATTGTGCCCCGGTTCTTCCAGCCGAGCACCTCAGTAGAGAAAGCTAAAACTGACTGTCATGATGAGGTGAGAGCTGGTCGCTGTTCGAGAGGTCTCAAGTCCCTAAAGACTTTTTCCGCTTCGGGCGAGGAGCCGGCCTTGTCCGGCTTAGGCGTGCATAGCGCCCCAAATTCGGCTTTCCGAAGACTAGGGGCTTCGCCAAAATTTAAAATTGTAGACTTCTATGGCTAAGTGAGAGAGATAAAGCATTATAGTCCGATTGTCTGGTTCGTTGCGCTGAACACCTCCCTCGAAGGACCCAAGAATGGGAAAAAGAGTGCTCAGATTTATCCCGAACACCCCAGCACTAGTTGCACGGGGGCAGAAACCGACGACTAGCAACTCTCAGAAATTACAAACGGCCGCACATAAGGTAATATTTTAAATACAAAAGCGTTGCATAACGAACATGAACTAGTTTTCGTAAACATAAGGATCACATGAGCAAGTTCATTCAAAGATTACATCTTTGGTACATTCGTCCGCCACGAGACGGGCACCCTTCAGGACACTTTCATAATACATTTTGGGGTGGCGATGCTCCTTGCCCTGCGGCGGCCCCTCCTTCACCAGCTTTTCGGCGTCCATCTTCGCCAAGTGCACCTTTGCACGGGCAAGAGCCCTGCGTGCACCTTCGATGCAGACGGACCGCTTGATGACTTCCAGTCGTGGGCAGGCATCTACAAGCTGCCTCACCAGGCCGAAGTAGCTGTTGGGAAGGGCATCGCCAGGCCACATCCGGACTATAAGGCCCCTCATGGCCTGTTCGGCCGCCTTGTGGAGCTCGACCAGTTGCTTCAGCTGGTCGCTCACGGGCATCGGGTGTTCGGTCCCAGTATACTGAGGCCAGAACAACTTCTCCGTCGAGCTTCCCTCCTCAGCCCAGTAGAACTCCGCGGCGTCAGACACACTACGGGGCAGATCTGCGAACGCTCCTGGAGAGCTCCGAACTCGGGTAAGTAAAAGGAAATTTTCTTCCGCATGCCTACTTTGCATAATGAATGCCTTACCCGCTGCTATCTTTTTCACCGCCTCAACTTCCTGGAGGGCCTTCTGGGCTTCTGCCTTGGCATTTTTTGCACTTTCGAGGGCCTGGGCAAGCTCAGACTCTCGCGTCCTCGAGTCAAGCTCCAGGGACTCATGCTTCTTGATGAGCACCTGGAGCTCTTGCTGCACCTCAACTACCCAGGCTTCGTGTCTTTCTCGCTCAGTGCGCTCCTTGGCCGCTTTGTTTTCGGCCTCGGACAGCGCCTTCTTGAGGGTCGCAACTTCGGTCATGGCCCTTTGCAAAATTCATGATGATCCTATTATTCTGCAACCAACTCATTCTTTTTCCACATTGACAAGGCATTGCTTACCTTTGTTCTCCTCGAGCTGCCTCTTGGCAAGGCCAAGCTCTTCCTTGGATCGCTCAAGGTCCTGCTGTATCGCGGTGACCTCCGCAGTACGTGCGGCAGCGGCTAGCAGGGAAGCCTGCAGATTCACATAGACATACTATAGTTAGACTCCTGCGATTATTATTCGATCCACTATTCGGCTTTTCTTCGCGAACGCCAAACAGAGCATCAGGGGCTACTGCCCATGCGGTGATATTTCCCTATAATTTAATTACTTACCTCAAAGCTCTGTTAGGAGGTCAAGCAAGCTTCGCTTAGTCCGCTTTTGGCGGATCGAACCTTCTCCATCACCGCACTCATGATAGTGCGGTGCTCTTCGTCGATGGAAGCGCCTTGGAGCGCTTCCAGCAAGTTGTCCGGTGCCTCTGGATGGACAAAGATCACCGGCACGGGCGGCTTGCCCCTCTTCACAGGGGTCGCCTGACAGAGTCCGGAACCACTGAAGGTTCCGGCACGATGTTCGACTGGAGGCCGAACTTGGAGCTCATGGGAGTCTTGCTCCCTTTGCGCCCAGGGTCCGGAGTGTCGCCTTGAGGTGCCTCCAGGACTACCTCCCCCCGGCTCGGTGCCCTTTGAGACAACACCTTGGTGTCGCCCGTAGGGCGAGGGGTGGAGGCGGTCGGAAGTGAATCACTATTCATATCCGACGGGTCCAAAGAACCATCCGACGAAGATACGTCGATATGGGCTCGGGACGGACTGCATAATCATGTTCGGCGTGATGAGAAGCAGTGCGATAAGATATATCAAGAGTTATTATGGTATCCGGATACTTACGACTTCGCCAGGGGCTTGTCCCTGGGCAACCACTCGTCGTCGCTGTGGGCGGCGGTCGTGGAGCAGTCCGGAAGGAGGGTCCTTCCTTTCTTGGACCCTTCAGCCTCCTCGGTTGGGGCGGCCTTCCTTTTCTTGTCTCCCCCGGCTGGGGGAGAACTTTCCTCTTCCTCCTCGTCATCGTGGGAGGAGTGCGCCTCGGGGTGTTCGGACGATGAGTCCAACACAACCTTGCGCCGGAGACCCTGTCGGGTCCCCTTGGCCTTCTTCTTGGTCGTCTTCGCTGGCACCTCATAAGGTGCCAGAGTCAGCATCTCCGTCAGGAGAGCGTCTGCTGGATCTTCGGGCAGGGGGGCGGGGCAGTCAATCCTCTCGGCCGTCTCCACCCAGTCCTGTCAAAGGCATGAGGGCTTAGATCCTGCATATGACTAAACTGAGGAAACTAAACATCTTGTGATGTGTAAAAACCTACCGGATTGGTGCGGCGTTTTGTGTTGAGTCCACGGTCCTCGGTAAGGGGAGGAGGTACCTCGGCGCCTTTGAACAGCACCTTCCAGACGTCCTTGTGCGTCGTGTCGAAAAGCTCCTGCAGAGTCTGGTGCTCGGCCGGGTCGAACTCCCACAAATTGAATACCCGTTGTTGACATGGGAGGATCCGGCGGAAGAGCATGACCTGGACCACGTTGACAAGCTTGATTTTCCTGTTCATCATGTTCCTGATGCAGGTCTGGAGTCCGGTCAGCTCTACCAGGTTACCCCAGGACAGGCCCTTCTCTTTTTAGGAGGTGAGCCGCGTGGGGATTCCGGATCGGAACTCGGGGGGCCGCCACCCAGTTGGTGGCGCGTGACTCGATGATGTAGAACCACCCCGATTGCCACCCCTTTATGGTCTCCACATATGAGCCCTCGAGCCAAGTGACATTGGGCATTTTGCCCACCATGGCGCCGCCGCATTCCGCTTGCTGTCCGCCTACAACCTTCGGCTTGACATTGAAGGTCTTCAGCCACAGGCCGAAGTGGGGCTGGATGCGGAGGAAGGCCTCGCACACGACGATAAACGCCGAGATGTTGAGGATAAAGTTCGGGGCTAGGTCATGGAAGTCCAGCCCGTAGTAGAACATGAGGCCGTGGACGAATGGGTGGAGAGGAAATCCCAGTCCGCGGACGAAGTGGGTGAGGAAGACTACCTCTCGTAAGGTTCCGGTAGGGACGATCTGCCCAAGCGGGCAGGCAGCCGTGCGTGATATCCATGCCAAGTATCCGGTTCCTCGTAGCTTCTTGATGTCCTCCTCCCTGACGGAGGATTTCATCCACTTGCCTCCCGCTCCAGACATGATTGAAGCGGTTTGAGGAGAAAAGGTGCAAGCTTGGGCGTTGGAGCTCGAATGCGCAAGAATGGATATGCGAGAGGGAAGAAGGCGTGGGTGAAAAAGGCGAAGTCCTTATCCCTTTATAAAGGTGCGCCCCCACTTGCCTAGTAAAACTCGCTTGTTCCCCAAGCGCCGTAATTGATGGCGCAGTTGGGTTACCCACGCCCGTATTGATGAGAATCCGTGATAAGGGGACACGATCTCTGCTCGACAAGACGTGTTTAGAAACTGCCTCGCGATATGTGCGGTGGTGGCTGTGAAAAGCGGTTCAATAATGACCGGCCATGGTGTGATGTCATGCTATAATACGTCGGCAGATTAGATTTGTGGAAATATTATTCTCTCTACGATGGTATGTGGAACTTGTTTTGCAGAGCCGGACGCTATCCTTGTGTTCAAGATCTTCTATGGAGTATTCGAAGGAGGAACCCGCCTTGCAATGCCGAAAATAATCTGTGCGCCGGACTCATCGTCATTGAAGCCTGGTTCGAGGGCTACCGAGGAGTCTGGATTAGGGGTATCCGGACAGCGGACTATATCCTTTGGCCGACTGTTGGACTATGAAGATACAATATTGAAGACTTCGCCTCGTGTCCGGATGGGACTCTCTTGGCGTGGAAGGCAAGCTTGGCGTCTGGATATGTAGATCTCCTTCCGCTGTAACCGACTCGGTAACCCTAGCCCCTTTGGTGTCTATATAAACTGGAGGGTTTAGTCTATAGGACAACAACAATCATACCATAGGCTAGCTTCTAGGGTTTAGCCTCTACGATCTCGTGGTAGATCAACTCTTGTAATACTCATATTCATCAAGATCAATCAAGCAGGAAGTAGGGTATTACCTCCATAGAGAGGGCCCAAACCTGGGTAAACATTGTGTCCCTTGCCTCATGTTACCATCTGCCTTAGACGCACAGTTCGGGACCCCCTACCCGAGATCCGCCGGTTTTGACACCGACAGAGCCCCTTCCCCAGGAGACCGTCGGGCGCGAGCTGGACATGGAGGCGGCGGCGGAGATCGACGAGCACCAGCCGTAGTACTAGTACTCTTTTTTTTTGTTTAATTAAGGGCGCCGGTCTTTAATTTGTTAGAGTAATGTTTAGGTCAGCTAGCTCTATTTAATTGCTGAACTTGCTCGATTAAGAAGTGTGGTTGTGTTGTAGTCTCCTTTGTGTACCCAAATTATGCAATGACGTGGATGACCACTGTAACCATGGAAATTCGAACCAAAATTTTTGACGTTCAAACTCATCACACACGGGCTAAGCTATCTGAATCATTTGTGATGTTCACATATCGCACACAGTTCTGAATAAGGGACCGTGTCTGATGACACTTTGTGCGCCAGTTTTTTCGCTGAAGCGATTCCAAATTTTTGGCTTCCGCAAAAATATCTACCTCCCCGCCCCCTCTCCCTTACCAAAAGCCACATTTCCCCTGTTTCCGCCTTCCTTTCCAAGTTGAAACCTTCACTCCTTACTTGCAGCGTCGCCTCCTCGCCGGCGACCCTCCTTCACGCTGCTCGGCCTCGTCTATCCAGGCAGGTAATCCACACCGGACCCCCATCCTCCTCCTCCTTCCACATCCCACATGCCCCGACCGCCGGCGCAAGCGCGACACCTTCCACCCAAATCACCGACCCCTCCATCAAATAAGCGCAGCCCTAAGCCATGGTTCACGTCGTTTAGCCAGGATCCCAAGGAGCATTTGGCAGCGGAGAAGCAAATCGCGTGGCCGCACGCGCGGATGAGGTCGCGATGGCTGTCATTCATGCCGACCCCCAGATCTTGGAGGAGCACCTTGCCATTTGCTAGCTATGCCGGTTAAGCAAGCTCGGTTTACCCGTTGCATGTCCTGCTCCTGCCTTTCCTTCACAAATTCTAGTGAATTGTGCTATCTAATTTTACCATGCAATCTATTGCTCTAGTGTATATGTTCTATATGTCGTACAGTGTGGTGCTCACTTATTAACTGTTTTGTTAATTAGTTGTCGTCTTCTGTTAACTGTTTGGTTCAATTCTGCAAATGTGATGTTCAATTCTTCAGGCTGCAATTTTGTATTGTCTTTCATGTGAGAAATAAATCAAATTTATCTTTATAAAATACATGAGAAATGGATACAATTGCTATATTTCCAAGTTGTCAAGCATTCTTGGTTTGGTTATACATTGTGCAATGTGGTTCTCAGTTAACGTTTGGTTCATTTGTGTTGTGGTGTTTAGTTAACTGTTTGGTTCAATTTTGCAATGCGATGTTCAATAGTTGTGGGTGCATTCTGTTATGGTATACCATGTAAGGAATAAATTGAATTTGGTTGTAGTAAATACATGACAAATACAATTGCTATATTTCCAAGTTGTTAAGCATTCTTGGTTTGGTTAACTGTCTGATCTTCTATTAGGAGCATGTTATATTATGCAATGTGGTGCTCAGTTAATGTTTGGTTCATTTGTTGTGGTGTTTAGTTAACTGCTTGGTCCAATTCTGCAATACGATGTCCAATTGTTGTGGCTGCATTCTGTTATTCTATACCATGTGAGAAATAAATCGAATTTGGTTGTACTAAATACATGAGAAGCAAATACAATTGCTATATTTCCAAGTTGTTAAGCATGCTTGGTTTGGTTAACTATCTGATCTTCTATTAGGAGTATGTTATATTATGCAATGTGGTGGTGAGTTAATGTTTGGTTCATTTATTGTGGTGTTTAGTTAACTGCTTGGTTCAATTCTGCAATGCGATGTCCAATTGTCATGGGTAGAATTTTGTAATGTTGTGCATGTGAGGAATAAATCTAATTTGGCTGCACTTAATACATGAGAAACATATACAAGTGCTATATTTCCTAGTTCTTAATCATGCTTGGTTTGGATAAATGAGTTTTCCATGTGGCCTGAATTAATCTGATGAATTTGCAATGTGCTTATTTTCATCAACATATTTTACTGATAGCATGTGAACCCTTATTAACCTGATGACTAACTACCTTATATGTGTTGCAGGGAAACAATGGGAAGCACTGAGGTTTACAATCGAGGTTAGCACGTGCAGGGTCCGTTGTCTAATAGCACATTATTGTGCAATTGCAGGAACCATTCTAATATTTAGGTCTTTAACAATTTGGTCTTGCACATGTAGGTCCTGCTGTCAGAGGTTTTGACCCACTATTCGACCTTTTTTGCATATGGGGAAATGAGTTGTCCATAAATATCAATCAAATCAAGAAACTCAGAAAGATTGTTAGGATAAAGAAATTAGCGACAAAAAACAACAAGATCTTTGTCTACACAATGAATAAGACATCAGTTCACTACAAGATGGTACTAACTATTATACCTTGCCTTTTTTTATTCCTTTGCCCATTTCCAATATAGAGAAGATATTTATGCACATCTTGTTTGCAGGCCTTTCCAAAGCAGTTCACTGATGATTACCTCTCAAACCATTTCTATGGTCAGGAGGCGAGGAAGGTTTTCATACAACACCCACGGTCCAATATTGAAGTGTTCCTGAAGAGGACAAAGGACGGACGGTCAATCATCCACAAGCACTGGCCTAAAGTTGCAAAAACCTTCAACATGAATGAAGGCTCAATATTCGCCATCCGCTTCAGCAGTTTTCCAGGTGAGATGCATCTGTCTATATACCATCTATGATGTTAATTTCGAAAGGTTTTATATGTTGCATGTGAAACTTGGTGCTGGTGCAGTTGTGTAATGGGGTAGCTGAGTGCTGAAGCTATATCATGTTATACTGATGTATTTCAATTATAAAATTCTGCATCCTTAATATGAAAATGAAATATATTATGTGCTTAATATGAATGTCAATTAGATTAATAAATGGATTATTAAGAATAGGGCAATTAGCCTGCTAATGGCGAATTAACCTGCTAATTGGGTTTTGCTATTGTAAACAGTTATTGAAAAAATACCGTGGGCGATAACCTCAGGCAATGCACACAGTTCCTAGGAATAAACCGTGTTAGATCAATGAACAATCATACACGACTTTCTCTTGAAAACTGTTTGCGCTAGGCCACCTTGCGCAAACGTTTACCACATAAAAACTATGTGTGATGGACAGCCTTTGCCACACAGTTTCTTCTACGGACAGTATGTGATGCATTCAATAACACAAACTATAAATTTTTAATATTGTGTGCAATGGCAACGCTATCACAAACGATTTAACGGGAAAAATTGCGTGTGATATACCTGTGAACGGAAACGTTTTCCTTGGAGCGACTGTGTGGGATATACATACGAACGGAAACGTTTACCGGGGACTGAGTGTGTGGGATGTACTTGCGACCGGAAATAATTTCTCCTATATAATTGTATTTTTTAGCTCTATTGTACGTATTTCCGTATTTGAGCGCTCGCTGATCGCACACGACCTCATTTTGTCGAGCGTGTGTGGCAGGAAGGCATATCCCCGATGGTTTCTGGGTCGTGTGGGAAGGACCCCCCTATCGCCCATACTCACTAGGCGACGGTTCCAAATGCCGTCGCGGAAAGGGGTTAAAAACCATTTGTATAGCACCGACGTGTACTAGTGAACGTATCTATAATTTTTTATTGTTCCATGCTATTATATTATCTATTTTGTATTATTTTTTACTAACTTATTAACCTACCGCCCAGTGCCAGTTGCTGTTTTTTCTTGTTTTTGACTTTTACAAAAAAATCAATACCAAATGGAGTCTAAACAGAATAAAACTTTACGATAATTTTTCTTGGACCAGAAGAAACTCATGAGACTTGGGGAGGAGGCCAGAAGACCCACGAGGGGGCCACAAGCACTGGGGGCACGTGGCCAGGGGGCTTGTGGGCCCCCTTGGATCTGCTAACCCTAACTCTGCTTCTATAAATACCCAAATATTTCCTCTATGTCAGATGGCACATCAAAAATATTTTTCCGCCGCCCAAGCTTCTTTTCTCGTGAGATCCCATCTTGGGGTCTTTTCCGGCACTCCGCCGGAGAGGATTCGATCACGGAGGGCCTCTACACCAACCTCGCTGCCCTTCTGATGAAGCGTGAGTAGTTTACCACATACCTACGAGTCCATAGCTAGTAGTTAGATGGCTTCTTCTCTCTCTTTGATATTCAATACAATGTTCTCCTTGATGTTCTTGGAAATCTATTCGATGTAATCTTCTTTTGCGGTGCGTTTGTTGAAATTTGATGAATTGTGGATTTATGATCGGATTATATATGAATATTGTTTGAGTCTTTTCTGAACTCTTTTATACATGATTGAGATAGCTTTGTATTTCTCTTTGATCTATCGATTGGTTTGGCTCACTAGATTGGTATTTCTTGCAATGGAGAGGTGCTTTGTGATGGGTTCAATCTTGCGGTGTCCTCACCCAGCAACAGTAGGGGTAGCGAGGCACATATTGTATTGTTACCATTTTCATCCCGCCGGGCCTGGTCCGACCTAATGCAGCCTACCAAACGCACCCTCCTATGCAAACTGCTTTCTATATAAATGCAGTTGTTCGATGACCTACAAAAATATGTCATCTAGATATCTTGTGGCAGATGATGACATGTTCTGGTGATCACACACAACATGATCGTGGAGAATGATTGGATGGTCAACTTCACTGTTAATATCTGTGGACGAGTCCGGACCAGTCCACAGACATATACCATGTCCTTTAGGAGAGTCGCGTTGGAGATGCCCTAATTGACCTAATACGACAATTCAAGTGGACATTTTTCAGAAACAATGTACTTCCTCCGTTTCAAAATAAATGACCCAATTTTATATTAAAGTTAGTATAAAGTTGAGTCAGCTATTTTAAAACGAAGGGAGTACTTTTCAGGTCCGTAATTTACGCCCAGATTGACCTGAAAAACGGTCATCAAGCAAGGCTTAAGAGGCTTCTGTTCTGAACTCCATTCGATTTCTCACGAAGACCCATGTGTACGGACAGAAGCGTTCAGGCTGCTACCTACTTCTTTTTTCCTGAAAGTAAACTCATGTTATTCCTCGGTGAATGATATGTTCACTCCTTCCGTTTCGAATAAAAAAAACATGTTCACTCCTAGAGCAGCGGCTCCAGCGATATGAAATCATCGCACAGGGTCATGGTCGCTGACGACCTTTTCCAAGACACACGACCGAACAGGAGGGCGCTCTGCAGGTGAGGCGATGTGCATGGTTGACCTACCACACGATCTTGAGCGCGTGCAAATCTGATTTTATTATACTGAACCAACACCGACAATCTTGAACACTTCACGGGCGTTCAAGGATCGATGAACGAGTCATTTGAAAGGGGTGCCGATTCTACTTTTGCTGTGTAAACGTAGGGGCACTGGTGGAATCTCTGGTAATGTGGTAGTAACCTTGCCTGGTCGGTCAGATTCTTCCACTGACCAAGGCATCACACGTACGGTTTCGTTGATCATGTGCTCGGTTGTTTAGCTTTTGTTTATACTTTGAAACTGAATTACACAACTAGATTTACATAAATCCCTGCTCCGTCCGGCGGCAGTATAAGCCAGACGTATCGGCCGGCTGGCCTCCCTTTTGCTTTCTCTCTTCTCGTGACAAAAGTGAACTTCGTTGGAATCCTTTGTCCGAGCATGAATTTCATGAGTGACCTGAGCATGGCTTCCCCAGTTTCCCTCCTTCAGGCTGGTGATAACCAACAAGCAATCGTTGGCGATTCTCATCCTCCTAATTCGTAGATTGCTGACCAACGAAAGAGCTTTTTTTTTTATATAACCAACGAAAGAGCTTTTTCTTTAGGGGCACCAACGAAAGAGCTTTGTGGTGGCATGCAAACACCTCAAGGGCAGATACTATTACCCGCACGGGTTGTGGGATAGCGACCAAAGGCGCAACCCCGCCCGTGTGAATGGGCCGCCAGGTTGTGTCTGCATTTTTTCTGCCGGTTTACTTATTATTCTATTTTCTTAGATTTTTTTCCTTTTTTGTCATTTTTCTTACTTTCCTGTTTTTCTTATTTTTTCAAATACGAAAACAATTCTTAAATTCATAATCACGATTTGTATGAATGCATGATGTTTTCCAAAATCGTGAATGATTTTTAAATAACATTTTTTCAAATTCGGGAATTATATTGAAATCCTTGAACATTTTCTGAATTTGGGGACATTTTTTCTCAAATTCTCAACATTTTTCAGAAAATTCGTGAACCTATTTTAAACATCATCAACAATTCTTGATTTTCGGAACGTTTATCGAATTTGCGGATATTTTAATGAAATTTGTGAAAGAAACGATTAGTGAACTTTTACCGAACTCAACAATATATTTTGAACTTCATGACCTATTGTAAAAATTGTGAACATTTCTCAAACTTTAGAAAAAAATTAATTAGTCAAAAAAAAGTGAACTCAAGAACATATGTTGAATTTCATGAAAATGTTCGAAATCACAAACATTTTTAAAGTCATGAACATTTTACGAACTCACGTACATTTTTTTAACTTATGAACAGTTTTTTGCACTCATAAAAAATTGAATTTGTGAAGATGTTTTTTTAATACACCAATAATTATTTTAAATTCCCAAACATTTCCCAAATCATGTAAAAAAGTTGAATACAAAATTTTAGTTTTTCAAAAATAAAAGCCCGAGTTTGCGGACATTCTAATACGCGTACCCTTTTAAAAGTTTAAAAAATTGAAAACCCGAATGTTTCTTTAAAAACAAAAATGAAAAAAATGAAACATAAAAGCAATAAAGAAACACAGGCGTGCGGGCCATCAACGGGCTGGCCCAGTGTGTGCGGATGGGGTGCGCCTTTGCTCGTTACACCCCGCACAGGTCGAGGAATAGGCACTCGCGGCCTCAAAGCGTTTTTTTTAGCGAACCTCAAATCGTTTCTGGTTTAGCAAATCCGTGAAACACCACAGCGGACGCGCCCAGGTAGAGCCCATTGACCGGTTCAGGTAGCGATAAAATGAGCCGGCCCGTTTAGACTACAGCGCATCTGGTTCATATTTACGGTGGCTTCGGGGGAGCAACTAAGAAGCTCCGCAACGATCACCCGGATGGGCTGAGCGCATCATTTGGCGCATTCTCAGCCGCCATCATATGTTGCGCTTTCGGCGCTTCCTTCGGGGCTTTTTTCGCATGCGTTTTAGGCTTTTTAGATGGGTTTTTTAGTTTTCTACCAGTCTTTCTTATCTTTTGGACAAAAATATATTTTTCTAAACTTTTTTCTTTAGCGAGAGGCACGGTATTGCTTTCACAAAAGGCACGGGCATGCCTCTCGAAAATGAAAAAATGTGTTTTCTTTTTTTCGCTAGAGGCACGGATTTACTTTCTGGTAGTTGGGATCCACCAGGTCGAAGCGTACGTACGGTTATTTGTCTGGTCGCAATACTGTACGTACATACTGATCGATCGGTCTCATGAACCGTGGCCGTGTAAGGAGCGGCACGTGTTGCGGTGGTGCCTCGTACGTAGTTTTTCACGCAGTCCTGTCTAAATCATGCACAGGTACGTGCAACCACGCTGCAAAAAAGACAACCACGTACGTACGTACAGCGTGGTCTCAAACGCGTACAACAACGGCATCATATTCATCGGCAGCCAACCGACTGGGTCAGAATGGAGAAACATCGTTGTGTTCATCAGGAGGCAACGGACTGAGTCGGAATGCTCCCTGTTCATGGGAGCCAACCGGCTTGGGCGGAAAGCCGAAACGGGGTCCTGTTCATTGGGAGGGGTCTGATACGGCAAAACAGAGCAAACAGACTTCTCTCCGACCACTTAGGGTCGAAAAGGGGTCATGTTCATCGGGAGGGGTGTGGTGTACCGCAAAATGAAGGAAACAAACTTCTCACCAACCGCCATGGGCTATTTTTTTTGCCGGCCTGTCCTGGGGTCCTGTTCATCGAGAGGGGTCTGACGTACCACAAAGCGCAACTCCATGGGCTATTGTTCATCCACTGTCGACTTCCTCCAGCCTCCACCAGCTACTGTTCATCCACCTTCGACTTCCTCCAACCTCCACCAGCTACTGTTCATCCACCTTCGACTTCTTCCACCCTCCACGGGCTACTGTTTATTCAGCCTTCACGGGGTCCTGTTCATCCACCCCAACCGGCTGGGGTGTAGCGTATCGCGCTACAGCCTCCTTGGGGTCATGTTCATCCAGCGGCAACCGCCTACTACCACGGGGTCCTATTCATCCAAACCCCACCGACTAGGGTGGGGCATACGAGCAGGCTGCAGCAGCGGGAGCTTTTCATCCACAGCCAACCAACCGGCTAGGTCGACTCACCACGTCTCGCGCAAGGGCTCGATCGATGCAAGTCTCGACTCATTCTACGTATCGCGCGCGCGGTAGCAACGGGCACTGTTCATCGAGAGACAACCGAACACTGGCCGGCTACGTACGTCTCGCACGGGGGCTCAATCGACT
Source organism: Aegilops longissima (assembly GCA_021605205.1). Taxonomy (NCBI): domain Eukaryota; kingdom Viridiplantae; phylum Streptophyta; class Magnoliopsida; order Poales; family Poaceae; genus Aegilops; species Aegilops longissima. Next base: position 560,074,177 of record CM038678.1, read on the forward strand.
TTAGTAAGCAGCGAGAAGGATCTATGGGTTTCAAATAGCAGTGAAGGAATCACTCGGATTCAGTTAGCAGCGAAGGGATCGATCGGGTTTAGTACGTAGCGCGAGGGATCGATCGCTTGGGTTCAATACGTAGTGCGAGGGCGAGATCGATCGCTCGGGTTCAGTAAACCGTGAAGAAAGGGGATCTCTTTGGAAGGTGTCTCGCATTACCATGGAGAACGCGTGGTCAACGAACAGAAAAGCCAAGAAGACCTTAGACTGGAGAATGGAACTTGCCTATGAAGCCAAAGACTCAAGCGTATAAAGTCATCTTGAAGAAGATATCCAATATCCTCAGCTTGAAGACCCGAGATCTGTTGGTTTTAGCACCGACAGGCGGGGTGGCGAAAGGGTCTTCCCTCTACATCCTAGCTAAAATTGGGGGGCATCGGCAGTTGATGCAGCAAGTAGGGGCAGCAGTGGCGGGAAGGGGTGGCCACTTGGGTAGACGAGGGGGGAGGGCAAATGTTTTAATCAAGAGTCGGTTGTACAACCGTAGGCCCTATCCGTCGTGCGAGGTTACGTTTGTAATTAAGATAAATCAGACAAAAATATTGGATGTTTAATGACTACACCTCATGTATCCCTATGGATTGGCTTCACACATACTAAACCTTCCTATTACTGGTGTTTTGTCGTGGTGCCGCCAACAATCATCGTTTAGGAGCTGAAGGATGACAAAGGAGCGGTGTAGGAGGTTGTCACGGTGCCGGAGCCAGGCCACCATACTATACCAATCGTTCTGGACGACGAGGAGGATGAGGAGATGGTGCATGCTACTGTCGGGCCGGAGGTGGACAACTACAAGGCAAAGGGCCCTCGCGGGTCCAAGCACCTCCAGGGTCATAGCGTCTAGGATGTAACAATATTGTCTAAGATTGATTTACCCATTCCTCAATCCTCTTGGACTCAATCCAGATCGAACCCTAAAATCCATCGCTACTGCCAAAATCAAGATGTGTATATCAATCCCATCGAACCCCCACAATAAATCATACCCCGAGCATGCAAATTGAATGCATAAACCAAATCTAGTATGCGAATCAAATGCAGAAAATTGAGGGCGAGGAGGTGAAACATAGGGCTTACCGCCATTGCGAAACTGCTGCCAGTTGTCGACGTCGGTGCTCGCCTTGCTATTCTTTGCTCCGCTGATCACCGCCGCCAGTGTGAGAGTGGAGAGAGAGGGGAAAGAGCGCGGTAAGGGATGGTGGGGTAATTATGCCGGTGCTTCAAAAACGCGACGTCTTGGGCGTGGCTCCTCGTCTGTAGCCGCCGTTACCCATGTGCCCGTGCTTGCATCCCGCGGGCCTGACATAAGCTAGGCGCGGGCCTGACATAAGATCCAATATTATAGTAATGCCTAGAACGAGCTGGATGTTCACACGTACATGCTAGTCTCAAACTCACGGAGCCACCTCCTCCCCTAAGAACATCCTAGGGTTTCTTTGCCTCCCGTCGGCACCGCCTCCGGTCCGAATCGTCTTCGGTGGTGTTAGGGCCATGGTGGCATGGTGGATCCCGGCATTTGCTGGCAGGAGGGCTTTATTTTTAAATATTTTTTTGAGTTTTGTTAGGGTTTGTGTCATGCTCAGGAAGACAAGACGGCGACGGCTCCCTGAAGATGAAATAAGGTTCTTCGCACCTAGTTCTCGTTTCGGTGGTGTGTCAAGCATCATCGGTGGGCATGTGGAGGCGTATCTCCGGCTGATATGTCCTTGGATTTGCTCGGATCTGGTTGTAGTTGTCTGTGTTGTTGCGTCTTCATATTGGATTCTTTCTATCTATGCTACTCTTCATCGGCGGCGGTTGTTGTTCTGCTGCGCTGGTCCTATGGGGCCTTACCACGATGACTTTCCGATCGTGCACTACAACAAATTTTGCCCGACTATGACGAAGGAGGGGCGATGACGGTGCCACGCCTTCGGCTCGCTTCAATGCTTGTAGTCGTCGCTAGGTGATCTACGGATCTGAATGCAATTTTATTATTTTTGATATTTGTTGTATTGTCATGATTGAAGATGATAGAATGTATCATAAAAAAGAGAGTATATATGTACATCTTGCAGATGAAATACAACTATACAAGTGTGGCTAATCTCTGAATTGATCTCCCAATTTACAAGTGTGGTTTGGCCTCGAAAATTTGAGCGGGGCCAATGGACAAATGGGTACTGCTGGTCCATTCCCAACTAAGACCCAAATGGCACCTCCCAACCGAAAGAAAAGAATACGAGCAAATGAAAAAGAAAGGCATGGGGACATGGGGGTGAGCCGTGCGCGCTGCACCTGGCACGACGAGAAGCCCCGGTCCCCGGGCCATCGCGAGCAGCGAAAGCTGGAGGCCTGCCGCTGATGTATGCCGCTGCGGCGAGAGCGACGGCTGCCAAACACGCCCGCGCCACACCCGGAACGTGTCGGGCCCCCCGACGAGCCTCTCCTCGCCGCGCCTAAGGACCACCGCGCATTGAAGCCGATCGTGACGCGACGCCTCCGGCCTCTCGCGTTCGTTCTGTAGCCAACGGGGAGGAGCTTTCTAAGCCGTGGAACGTGGGTGCACGTACGGCGGAGCGCCACCACGTGCCCCGACGGGCCGAGTGGCTGGCCCGTCACGCTACAGGAGGAGTACCTCGGCCCTCCTGTAGGCGACAGGTGTGCAGATGGCTGATTAATTGTGCGATCTACATCCATCTGTTGACGTGTTGGTACGAGAATGCCAGCATCTTTAACTCTTCCAGAAAGAAGAAAACGAGAGCGTTGCACGGGTTTCTTGCTGGGACGGACGTGAACTGCGCGGCGATTTGAAGTCTGGACGCAACGCACGGTGCGTGTGGCTGGCAGATGCGTCGATAAGACCATCGCTTCCTTTCCGGGGGCTACAAGGCCTCCAGAATATATGTTGTTGTTGCGCTTGCGCCGATTGAACTAAGTAGAGGAGAAAGATTCTCAAAAAAAAAAAAAAAAAAAGAAGGAGAAGAAGAAGAAGCAATGCCGCACGCTGGAGCCACCGACCCCGACGAAAAGAACGAACGGATTCATTCGCTGCCGTCCACCATTTATCATGTCACATTTTTTCTGCTAGAGGGGTGAGTTTTCATGTTTTCTTCCTTTCCAAAAACACGAGGTACAATATGTATGCACACATAATTTTCAATAAGAAGCTTTCGATCTATTCTTCTTCAATCAGGATGTTAACATGAGATCAGAAATAATAAAAATTGCATCCACATCCGTAGACCACGAAACCTAGTGATGATTACAAGCACTGAAGCGAGTTAAAGGCGTGCCGCCGTCATCGCCCCTCCTCGGGCAAAACTTGTTGTAGTAGACAGTCGGGAAATAATCGTGCTAAGGCCCTCATATGACCAACACATTAGAACAGCAACTGTCGCCGATGAAGAGTAGCGTAGACCGGAAGGATCCAATTTGAAAACACATGAACGAAGATGAACGACAAACAGATCCGAGCAAATACACCAAAGAAAGATCCGTCGGAGACACACCTTCACACGGCGATCGATGATGCTAGACGCACTACCAAAACGGGGCTAGACAAGGAGTATCTTATTTCATCTTTAGAGAGTCATCGCTGTCTCACCTTTCTGATCAGGACAAACCCTAACAAAACTTGAAGAACTATCTAAAAACGGAGCAATCTCGCCGGCAAGGGCTAGGAGCCACCGCGTCCCCATGGCCTTAAGGTCACCGGAGACGAGGCGGATCGGCAACAACGTTAGCAGGAGGCAGAGAAACCCTAATTTTTCTTAAAGGCTAGGCAGCTCCGTGAGGATGCTCTATGCACATCTTTTTAACACATTACAATCGAAGATGCTTACATACACATACAACCACATATGTACGCACCCGCCCACACAATACTGCCACGTGAATAGACACACTTACTGTTATTGAAGATTTTTCACTTATTGAAGATTTGAGCCACGGGGTTTCAAGATTGATAAAATCATCATATGTGTTTTTTTCGTCCATAGGAATATCTGAAGGAGATATGCCCTAAAGGCAACAATAAAGTTGTTATTTATATTTTCTTATATAATGATAAATGTTTATTATTCATGCTAGAATTGTATTAACCGAAAACTTAGTACATGTGTGAATACATAGACAAACAGAGTGTCACTAGTATGCCTCTACTTGACTAGCTCGTTGAATCAAAGATGGTTAAGTTTCCTAACCATAGACATGAGTTGTCATTTGATTAACGGGATCACATCATTAGAGAATGATGTGATTGACTTGACCCATTCCGTTCGCTTAGCACTTGATCGTTTAGCTTGTTGGTATTGCTTTCTTCATGACTTGTACATGTTCCTATGACTATTAGGTTATGCAACTCCCGAATACCGGAGGAACACTTAGTGTGCTATCACACGTCACAACGTAACTGGGTGATTATAAAGATGCTCTACAGGTGTCTCCGATGGTGTTTGTTGAGTTGCCATAGATCGAGATTAGGATTTGTCACTCCGATTGTCGGAGAGGTATCTCCGGGCACTCTCGGTAATGCACATCACTATAAGCCTTGCAAGCAATGTGACTAATGAGTTAGTTACAGGATGATGCATTACGGAACGAGTAAAAAGACTTGCCGGTAACGAGATTGAACTAGGTATTGAGATACCGACGATCGAATATCGGGCAAGTAACATACCGATGACAAAGGGAACAACGTATGTTGTTATGCGGTTTGACCGATAAAGATCTTCATAGAATATGTAGGAACCAATATGAGCATCCAGGTTCCGCTGTTGGTTATTGACCGAAGATGAGTCTCGGTCATGTCTACATAGTTCTCGAACCCGTAGGGTCCGCACGCTTAACGTTCGATGACGATCGGTATTATGAGTTTATGTGTTTTGATGTACCGAAGGTTGTTCGGAGTTCCGATGTGATCACGGACATGACGAGGAGTCTCGAAATGGTAGAGACATAAAGATTGATATATTGAACGACTATATTCAGACACCGGAAGTGTTCCGGAGAAGTTTCGGATAAAACCGAAGTGCCGGAGGGTTATCGTAACCCCCGGGGAACTAATGGGGTTCGATGGGCCTTAGTGGAGAGAGAGAGAGGGGCGGCCACGGCAGGCCGCGCCCCCTCCCCCTTGAGTCCGAATTGGACTAGGAAGGGGGGCGGCGCCCCCCTTTCCTTCTCCCTCTCCCTCTCCTTCCTCCCCCCTCTCTTCCCTTGTTGGAAACCTACTAGGAATGGGATTCCTAGTAGGAATCCTACTTGGGGGTGCGCCCTAGGGGCTGGCCGGCCTCCCCCTTGCTCCTTTATATACGGGGGCAGGAGGGCATCCTAGAACATACAAGTTGACAGTTGTCTTAGCCGTGTGCGGTGCCCTCCTCCACAGAATTCCACCTCGGTCATATCCTTGCAGTGCTTAGGCAAAGCCCTGCGTCGGTAACAACATCAACACCGTCACCACGCCGTCGTGCTGACGGAACTCTCCCTCAGCCTCAGCTGGATCAAGAGTACGAGGGACGTCACCGAGCTGAACGTGTGCAGATCGCGGAGGTGCCGTGCGTTCGGTACTTGACCGGTGGGACCGCGAAGACGTTCGACTACATCAACCGCGTTACTAAACGCTTCCGCTTTGGGTCTACAAGGGTACGTGGACATCACTCTCCCCTCTCGTTGCTATGCATCAGCTAGATGGATCTTGCGTGTATGTAGGAATTTTTTTGAAATTACTGTGTTCCCCAATAATGGTATCAGAGCCAGGCCTATGTGTAGATGTTATATGCACGAGTAGAACACAAAGAGTTGTGGGCGATAATAGTCATACTGCTTACCAGCATGTCATATTTTGATTCGGCGGTATTGTTGGATGAAGCGGCCCGGACCGACATTACGCTTACGCTTACGCGAGACTGGTTCTACCGACGTGCTCTGCACATAGGTGGCTGGTGGGTGTCAGTTTCTCCAGTTTCTCCAACTTTAGTTGAATCAAGTGTGACTACGCCCGGACTTTGTTGAAGGTTAAAACAGCACACTTGATGAAAAATCTTTGTGGCTTTGATGCTTAGGTAAGAACGGTTCTTGCTCTGCCCGTAGCAGCCACGTAAAACTTGCAACAACAAAGTAGAGGACGTTTAACTTGTTTTTGCGGGGCATGTTGTGATGTGATATGGTCAAGACATGATGCTAAATTTTATTGTATGAGATGATCATGTTTTGTAACAGAGTTATCGGTAACTGGCAGGAGCCACATGGTTGTCGCTTTATTGTATGCAATGCAATCGCCATGTAATTGTTTTTACTTTATCACTAAGCGGTAGCGATAGTCGTAGAAGCAATAGTTGGCGAGACGACAATGATGTTACGATGGAGATCAAGGTGTCGCGCCGGTGACAATGGTGATCATGACGGTGCTTTGGAGATGGAGATCAAAGGCACAAGATGATGATGGCCATATCATATCACTTATATTGATTGCATGTGATGTTTATCCTTTATGCATCTTATTTTGCTTAGTTCGGCGGTAGCATTATAAGATGATCTCTCACTAAATTTCAAGGTACAAGTGTTCTCCTTGAGTATGCACCGTTGCAAAATTCGTCGTGCCGAGACACCACGTGATGATTGGATGAGATAAGCTCTACGTGTTGGGGATCGTTGCAGAAATTAGAAATTTTCTACGCATCACCAAGATCAATCTATGGGGATACTAGCAACGAGAGAGAGGGGAGTGCATCTTCATACCCTTGAAGATCGCAATGCGGAAGCGTTACAAGAATGCGGATGAAGGAGTCGTACTCGTAGCGATTCAGATCACGGTTAATTCCGATCTAAGCGCTGAACAACGGCGCCTCCGCATTCAACACACGTGCAGCCCGTTGACGTCTCCCACGGCTTGATCCAGCAAGGAGAGAGGGGGAGGTTGGGGAAGACAACTCCAGCAGCAGCACGACGGCGTGGTGGTGTTGGAGCAGCGTGGTACTCCGGCAGGGCTTCGCCAAGCACCGCGTAAGGAGGAGGAGGTGTTGGAGAGGGGGAGGGCTGCGCCTTGGATGTGGTACGGCTGCCCTCCCACCTCCCCTCTATTTATAGGGGCAAGGGAGAGGGGGGCCAGCCCCCTCCAGATGGATCTAGAGGGGGGCGGCGGCCAAGGGGGGAGGCTTGCCCCCAAGCCAAGGGGGGCGCCCCCTTTAGGGTTTCCCCCAAACCCTAGGCGCATGGGCCCTCGGGGGTTTGGCGCCCAGCCCACCTAGGGGCTGGTTCCCCTCCATATTCAGCCCACAGGGCCCTCCGGGGTAGGTGGTGTTGGGGAACGTTGCAGAAAATAAAAATTTACCTACGGTTTCACCAAGATCCATCTATGAGTTCATATAGCAACGAGTGATAGGAGTGCATCTACATACCTTTGTAGATCGCGAGCGGAAGCGTTCAAGAGAACGGGGTTGAGGGAGTCGTACTCGTCGTGATCCAAATCAGCGATGACCAAGTGCCGAACGGACAACACCTCCGCGTTCAACACACGTACGGAGCGGATGACGTCTCCCGCACCTTGATCCAGCAAGGAGGAGGGAGAGGTTGATGAAGATCCAAAGCAGACGACGGCGTGGTGGTGGATGCAGAGGTTCCGGCGAGCTTCACCGAGCTTCTGCGAGAGGGAGAGGTGTAGCAGGGAGGGGAGGGAGGAGCCAAGTGTTGGGTGCGGCTGCCCTCCCACCCCCCTCTTTATATAGGGACCCCAGGGGGCCCCTAGGAGATGGGATCTCCTAGGGGCGGCGACCAGGGGAGACTTGCCCCAAGGCAAGTGGGCGCCCCCCTAGGGTTCCCAACCCTAGGCGTGAGGGGGCCAGGCGCACCAGCCCACCAGGGGCTGGTTCCTCCCACTTCAGCCCATGGGGCCCTCCGGATAGGTGGCCCCACCGGTGGACCCGGGACCCTTCGGTGGTCCCAGACAATACCGTGGACCCCAAACTTTCCCGATGGCGAAAACCGACTTCCCATATATAATTCTTTACCTCCGGACCATTCCGGAACTCCTCGTGATGTCTGGGATCTCATCCGGGACTCCGAACAACTTTAGTTTTGCTGCATACTCATATTCATACAACCCTAGTGTCACCGAACCTTAAGTGTGTAGACCCTACGGGTTCGGGAGACAGGCAGACATGACCGAGACTGCTCTCCGGTCAATAACCAACAGCGGGATCTGGATATCCATGTTGGCTCCCACATGCTCCTCGATGATCTCATCGGATGAACCACGATGTTGAGGATTCAAGCAACCCCGTATACAATTCCCTTTGTCAATCGGTATGTTACTTGCCCGAGATTCGATCGTCGGTATCCCAATACCTCGTTCAATCTTGTTACCGGCAAGTCACTTTACTCGTACCGTAATGCATGATCCCGTGACCAAACACTTGGTCACTTTGAGCTCATTATGATGATGCATTACCGAGTGGGCCCAGTGATACCTCTCCGTAATACGGAGTGACAAATCCCAGTCTCGATCCGTGACAACCCAATGAGACACTTTCGGAGATACCGTAGTGCACCTTTATAGTCACCCGATTCGTTGTGACGTTTGGTACACCCAAAGCACTCCTACGGTATCCGGGAGTTACACGATCTCATGGTCTAAGGAAAGGATACTTGACATTGGAAAAGCTCTAGCAAACGAACTACGATCTTGTGCTATGCTTAGGATTGGGTCTTGTCCATCACATCATTCTCCTAATGATGTGATCCGTTATCAATGACATCCAATGTCATAGTCGAGAAACCATGACTATCTATTGATCAACGAGCTAGTCAACTAGAGGCTCACTAGGGACATGTTGTAGTCTATGTATTCACACGTGTATTACGATTTCCGGATAATACAATTATAGCATGAATAAAAGACAATTATCATAAACAAGGAAATATAATAATGATCCTTTTATTATTGCCTCTAGGGCATATTTCCAACAGTCTCCCACTTGCGCTAGAGTCAATAATCTAGTTACATCGTGATGAATCGAACACCCATAGAGTTCTGGTGTTGATCATGTTTTGCTCGCGGAAGAGGTTTAGTCAACAGATCTGCGACATCCAGATCCGTATGCACTTTGCAAATTTCCATGTCTCCGTCTTAAACATTTTCACGAATGGAGTTGAAGCGACGCTTGATGTGCCTGGTCTTCTTGTGAAACCTGGGCTCCTTGGCAAGTGCAATAGCTCCAGTGTTGTCACAGAAGAGTTTGATCGGCCCCGGCGCATTGGGTATGACTCCTAGGTCGGTGATGAACTCCTTCACCCAAATTGCTTCATGCGTTGCCTTCGAGGCTGCCATGTACTCCGCTTCACATGTAGATCCCGCCACAACGCTCTGCTTGCAGCTGCACCAGCTTCTTGCTCCACCATTCAACATATACACGATCGGTTTGTGACTTAGAGTCATCGGATCGTGTCGAAGCTAGCGTCGGCGTAACCTTTCTGACGAGCTCTTCGTCACCTCCATAAACGAAAACATGTCCTTAGTACTTTTCGGTACTTCAGGATATTCTTGACCGCTGTCCGGTGTTCCTTGTTGGGATTACTTTGGTACCTTCCTACCAAACTTACGGCAAGTTTTACATCAGGTCTGTACACAGCATGGCATACATAATAGACCCTATGGCTGATGCATAGGGATGACACTCATCTCTTCTATATCTTACGCCGTGGTGGGACATTGAGCCGAGCTCAATTTCACACCTTGTAATGAGGCAAGAACCCTTTCTTGGACTGATCCATTTTGAACTTCTTCAATATCTTATCAAGGTATGTGCTTTGTGAAAGACCTATGAGGCGTCTCGATCTATCTCTATAGATCTTGATGCCTAATATATAAGCAGCTTCTCCAAGGTCCTTCATTGAAAACTCTTATTCAAGTAGGCCTTAATGTTGTCCAAAAGTTCTATATCATTTCCCATCAAAAGTATGTCATCTACATATAATATGAGAAATGCTACAGAGCTCCCACTCACTTTCTTGTAAACGCAGGCTTCTCCATAAGTCTGCATAAACCCAAACGCTTTGATCATCTCATCAAAGCGAATGTTCCAACTCCGAGATGCTTGCACCAGCCCATAAATGGATCGCTGGAGCTTGCATACCTTGTTAGCATTCTTAGGGTCGACAAAACCTTCCGGCTGCATCATATACAGTTCTTCCTTAAGGTAGCCGTTAAGGAATGCCGTTTTGACGTCCATTTGCCATATCTCATAATCATAGTATGCGGCAATTGCTAACATGATTCGGACGGACTTCAGCTTCGCTACGGGAGAGAAAGTCTCATCGTAGTCAACCCCTTGAACTTGCCGATAACACTTAGCGATAAGTCGAGCTTTATAGATGGTAACATTACCATCCGCGTCCGTCTTCTTCTTAAAGATCCATTTGTTTTCTATCGCTCGCCGATCATCGGGCAAGTCTGTCAATGTCCATACTTTGTTTTCATACATGGATCCTATCTTGGATTGCATGGCTTCAAGCCATTTGTTGGAATCTGGGCCCGCCATCGCTTCTTCATAGTTCGAAGGTTCACCGTTGTCTAACAACATGATTTCCGGGACAGGGTTGCCATACCACTCGGTGTGGAACGTGTCCTTGTGGACCTCTGAAGTTCAAGAGCAACTTGATCCGAAGTACCTTGATCATCATCATTAATTTCCTCTCCGATCGGTGTAGGCACAACAGAAACATTTTCTGAGCTTCACTACTTTCGGTTCAAGAGGTAGTACTTCATCGAGTTCTACTTTCCTCCCACTTACTCCTTTTGAGAGAAACTCTTTTCCGAAAGGATCCGTTCTTGGCAACAAAGATCTTGCCTTCGGATCTAAGGTAGAAGGTATACCCAATGGTTTCCTTGGGGTATCCTATGAAGACGCATTTTTCGACTTGGGTTCGAGCTTTTCAGGTTGAAGTTTCTTGACATAAGCATCGCATCCCCAAACTTTTAGAAACGACAGCTTAGGTTTCTTCCCAAACCATAATTCATACGGTGTCGTCTCAGCGGATTTAGACGGAGCCCTATTTAAAGTGAATGTAGGTGTCTCTAGGCGTATCCCCAAAATGATAGCGGTAAATCGATAAGAGACATCATAGATCGCACCATATCCAATAGAGTGCGATTCGACGTTCGGACACACCGTTCTGTTGAGGTGTTCGGTAGGCGTGAGTTGTGAAATGATTCCACATTGCCTTAAGTGTGTACCAAATTCGTGACTTAAATATTCTCCTCCACGATCTGATCGTAAGAACTTTATTTTTCGGTCACGTTGATTCTCTACCTCATTCTGAAATTCCTTGAACTTTTCAAGGTCTCGGACTTGTGTTTCATCAAGTAGACATACCCATATCTACTCAAGTCATCAGTGAGAGTGAGAACATAATGATATCCTCCGCGAGCCTCAACGCTCATTGGACCGCACACATCAGTATGTATGATTTCCAATAAGTTGGTTGCTCGCTCCATTGTTCCGGAGAACGGAGTCTTGGTCATTTTGCCCATGAGGCATGGTTCGCATGTGTCAAATGATTCATAATCGAGAGACTCTAAAAGTCCATTAGCATGGAGCTTCTTCATGCGCTTGACACCAATGTGACCAAGGCGGCAGTGCCACAAGTATGTGGGACTATCGTTATCAACTTTACATCTTTTGGTATTCACACTATGAATATGTGTAACATCACGTTCGAGATCCATTAAGAATAAACCATTGACCATCAGAGCATGACCATAAAACATATCTCTCATATAAATAGAACAACCATTATTCTCGGATTTAAATGAGTAGCCATCTCGTATTAAACGAGATCCTGATACAATGTTCATGCTCAAACTTGGCACTAAATAACAATTATTGAGGTTTAAAACTAATCACGTAGGTAAATGTAGAGGTAGCGTGCCGACAGCGATCACATCGACCTTGGAACCATTCCCGACGCGCATCGTCACCTCGTCCTTCACCAGTCTCCGTTTATTCCGCAGCTCCTGCTGTGAGTTACAAATATGAGCAACGGCACGGTATCAAATACCGGGGAGTTACTACGAGTACTGGTAAGGTACACATCAATTACATATATATCAAATATACCTTTAGTGTTGCCGGCCTTCTTGTCTGCTAAGTATTTGGGGCAATTCCGCTTCCAGTGACCCTTCCCTTTGCAATAAAAGCACTCAGTCTCAGGCTTGGGTCCGTTCTTTGACTTCTTCCTGGCAACTGGCTTACCGGGTGCGGCAACATCCTTGTCGTCCTTCTTGAAGTTCTTCTTACCCTTGCCCTTCTTGAACTTAGTGGTTTTATTGACCATCAACACTTGATGTTCTTTCTTGATTTCTACCTCTGCTGACTTCAGCATTGAAAATACTTCAGGAATAGTTTTCACCATCCCCTGCATATTGTAGTTCATCACAAAGCTCTTGTATCTCGGTGGGAGCGACTGAAGGATTCTGTCAATGACCGCCTCATCCGGGAGGTTAATGTCCAGCTGGGACAAAGCGGTTGTGCAACCCAGACATTTTGAGTATGTGCTCCTTGTGAAACTATTTTCCTCCATCTTACAACTATAGAACTTGTCGGAGACTTCATATCTCTCGACCGGGCATGAGCTTGGAAAACCATTTTAGCTCCTCGAACATCTCATATGCTCCGTGTTGCTCAAAACGCTTTTGGAGCCCGGTTCTAAGCTGTAAAGCATGCCGCCTTGAGCGAGGGAGTAATCATCAGCATGAGACTGCCAAGCGTTCATAACGTCTTGGTTCTCTGGGATGGGTGCTTCACCTAGCGGTGCTTCTAGGACATATTGTTTCTTGGCTGCTATAGGTTTCTTAGCAAGAACATTTCTTACCTACGCCAAAACCATAACGTGATATGCCAATTTCTATTTACCCTTCATAAGGACCCTTTTCATCGAATCCGATCCGACTAAAGTGGGAGAGACAGACACCCGCTAGCCACCTTATGCAACTAGTGCATGTCAGTCGGTGGAACCTGTCTCACGTAAGCGTACGTGCAAGGTCGGTCCGGGCCGCTTCATCCCACGATGCCGCCGAATCAACATAAGACTAGTAACGGCAAGTAAATTGACAAAATTGACGCCCACAACAACTTGTGTTCTACTCGTGCATAGAAACTACGCATAGACCTAGCTCATGATGCCACTGTTGGGGATCGTTGCAGAAATTAAAAAAAATTCTACGCATCACCAAGATCAATCTATGGAGAGACTAGCAACGAGAGATAGGGGAGTGCGTCTTCATACCCTTGAAGATCACGATGCGGAATCATTACAAGAACGCGGATGAAGGAGTCGTACTCGTAGCGATTCAGATCGCGGTTGATTCTGATCTAAGCGCCGAACAACGGCGCCTCCGCGTTCAACACACTTGCAGCCTGGTGACGTCTCACATGCCTTGATACAGCAAGGAGAGAGGGAGAGGTTGGGGAAGACAACTCCAGCAGCAGCACGACGGCGTGGTGGTGCTGGAGCAGCGTGGTACTCCGGCAGGGCTTCGCCAAGCACCACGGAAGGAGGAGGAGGTGTTGGAGAGGGGGATGGCTGCGCCTTGGATGTGGTACGGCTGCCCTCCCACCTCCCCTCTATTTATAGGGGCAAGGGAGAGGGGGCCGGCCCCCTCCAGATGGATCTAGAGGGGGGCGGCGGCCAAGGGGGGAGGCTTGCCCCCCAAGCCAAGGGGTCGCCCCCTTTAGGGTTTCCCCCAAACCCTAGGCGCATGTGCCCTAGGGGGGGTTTGGTGCCCAGCCCCACCTAGGGGCTGGTTCCCCTCCATATTCAGCCCATAGGGCCCTCCGGGGCAGGTGGACCCTCCCGGTGGACCCCCGGAACCCTTTCGGTGGTCCCGGTACAATACCGATAAACACCCGAACACTTTCGGCGACCGAATAAGGACTTCCCACATATAAATCTTTGTCTCCGGACCATTCTGGAACTCCTCGTGACGTCCGGGATCTCATCCGGGACTCCGAACAACATTCGGTAACCACGTACAAACTTTCCCTATAACCCTAGCGTCATCGAACCTTAAGTGTGTAGACCCTACGGGTTCGGGAATCATGCAGACATGACTGAGACATCTCTCCGGCCAATAACCAACAGTGGGATCTGGATACCATGTTGGCTCCCACATGTTCCACGATGATCTCATCGGATGAACCACGATGTCGAGGATTCAATCAATCCCGTATACAATTCCCTTTGTCAATCGGTACGTTACTTGCCCGAGATTCGATCGTCGGTATCCCAATACCTCGTTCAATCTCGTTACCAGCAAGTCACTTTACTCGTTCCGTAATGCATGATCCCATGACTAACTGCTTAGACACATTGAGCTCTTTATGATGATGCATTACCGAGTGGGCCCAGTGATACCTCTCCGTAATACGGAGTGACAGATCCCAGTCTTGATTCGTGCCAACCCAACAGACACTTTCGGAGATACCCGTAGTGCACCTTTATAGCCACCCAGTTACGTTGTGACGTTTGGCACACCTAAAGCATTCCTACGGTATCCAGGAGTTGCACAATCTCATGGTCTAAGGAAATGATACTTGACATTAGAACAGCTTTAGCGAATTTAACTACGATCTTGTGCTATGCTTAGGATTGGGTCTTGTCCATCACATCATTCTCCTAATGATGTGATCCCGTTATCAATGACATCCAATGTCCATGGTCAGGAAACCGTGACCATTTATTGATCAACGAGCTAGTCAACTAGAGGCTCACTAGGGACATGTTGTGGTCTATGTATTCACACATGTATTACGATTTCCGGATAACACAATTATAGCATGAACAATAGACAATTATCATGAACAAGTAAATATAATAATAACCATTTTATTATTGCCTCTAGGGCATATTTCCAACACTACGTTCACATACAATAGGTGCAAGCCAGTTTTGCACATGTAGAATACTTGGGTTAAACTTGACGAGCCTAGCATATGCAGATATGGCCTCAGAACACTGAGACCGAAAGGTCGAGCATGAATCATATAGTAGATATGATCAACATAGTGATGTTCACCATTGAAAACTACTCCATCTCACGTGATGATCATACATGGTTTAGTTGATTTGGATCACGTGATCACTTAGATGATTAGAGGGATGTCTATCTAAGTGGGAGTTCTTAAGTAATATGATTAATTGAACTTTAATTTATCATGAACTTAGTACCTGATAGTATTTTGCATGTCTATGTTGATGTAGATCAATGGCCCGTGCTACTGTTTCTTTGAATTTTAATGCGTTTCTAGAGAAAGCTAAGTTGAAAGATGATGGTAGCAACTACACGGACTGGGTCCGTAACTTGAGGATTATCCTCATTGCTGCATAAAAAATTACGCCTGGAAGCACCGCTAGGTACAAGACCAATAGAGGAACAACGCCGGACATTGTGAGCGCTTGGCGAGCAAAGTGATGACTACTCAATAGTTCGATGTGCCATGATTTACTGCTTAGAACCGGGACTTCAACGACGTTTTGAACGTCATGGAGCATATGAGATGTTCTAGGAGTTGAAGTTAATATTTCAAGCAAATGCCCGGATTGAGAGATATGAAGTCTCCAATAAGTTCTATAGCTGCAAAATGGAGGAGAATAGTTCTGTCAGTGAGCATATACTCAAAATGTCTGGGTATCCTAATCACTTGACTTAGCTGGGAGTTATTCTTCCGGTTGATAGTGTCATTGACAGAGTTCTTCAATCACTACCACCAAGCTAAAAAAGGTTCGTGATGAACTATAACATGCAAGGGATGGATAAGACAATTCCCGAGCTCTTCGCAATGCTAAAGGCTGCGGAGGTAGAAATCAAGAAGGAGCATGAAGTGTTGATGGTCAACAAGACCACCAGCTTCAAGGAAAAGGGTAAAGGGAAGAAGGGGAACTTCAAGAAGAACGGCAAGCAAGTTGCTGCTCAAGTGAAGAAGCCCAAGTCTGGACCTAAGCTTGAGACTGAGTGCTTCTACTTCAAAGGGACTTGTCGGTGTCAAAACCGGCGGATCTCGGGTAGGGGGTCCCGAACTGTGCGTCTAGGCGGATGGTAACATGAGACAAGGGACACGATGTTTACCGAGTTCGGGCCCTCTTGATGGAGGTAAAACCCTCGTCCCGCTTGATTGATATTGATATTGTGGATGTTTACAAGAGTGGATCTACCACGAGATCAAGGAGGCTAAACCCTAGAAGCTAGCCTATGGTATGATTGTCATGGTTGTTGTGATTGTTGTCCTCTGGACTAAAGCCATCCGGTTTATATAGACACCGGAGAGGGCTAGGGTTACATAGAGTCGGTTACAATGGTAGGAGATCTACATATCCGTGTCGCCAAGCTTGCCTTCCACGCCAAGGAAAGTCCCATCCGGACACGGGTGAAGTCTTCAATCTTGTATCTTCATAGTCTTGGAGTCCAATCGATGATGATAGTCCGGCAAATGATAGTTCGGTGATGATGGTAGTCCGCTATCCGGACACCCCTAATCCAGACTCCTCGGTGGCCCCTGAACCAGGCTTCAATGACGATAAGTCCGGCGTGTATATGGCTTGGCATTGCAAGGCGGGTTCCTCCTCCAAATGATAGAAGATTGGGAACACCAGGATAGTGTCCGGCTCTGCAAAATAAATTCCACATTCCATCGTAGAGAGAATAATAATATATACACAAGCTCAATCTGCTGACGTTTTCCGTGGCATGACGTCATACCACCACCAAGCCATTACTCAAATTGTTTTTTACTTTACCACCTCAGCACATTTAGCGAAGCGGTTTCCTTGGCACGTCTTGTCGAAGCAGAGATCGTGTTTCCCCTTAATCCGGATTCTCATCAATACGGTGGGTAACCCAACGCGCCCGCTCGCCACGCCCTCTATCGGCGAGTTCCAAGCGGTCACGAGGCGGCTCTTGGTATTCTCCTCTTTATAATGGGACCAAGGCTCGTTTCTTTTTCTTTAATCCACCATCGAATCTTCTCCACGCTCCAAGTTCCAGCACCTAGAGCTCCAGATTCGAGCGCTTTCGGACCTTCAACAATGTCCGGTTCCGACCTCCAGGGCCGGTGGATGCCCTCCTCCATCACGGAGGAGGACGTGCTAAAGCTGCGGGATGCCAAGTACCTGTCTTACGAGATTTCGCACAGGTTGCCCGCCGAAGGGCAGGCCATCCCCACCCCTGAGCCCGGCGAGTATGTCGTCTTCGTTTCCCACCTCCGTCGGGGTTTAGGCTTCCCGATGGATCCTTTTGTGAGAGGGCTCATGTTTTACTACGGGTTGGAATTCCACGACTTGGCTCCGGAGTCCATCCTCCATATATCCGCATTCATCGTCATCTGTGAAGCCTTCCTCGCGTCACCCCACACTTCGACCGTGGTGAAGACTTTCAATGTGGCGCCAAGATGATCGATCGGCGTCAGCGGAGTGTGGCGGGCGACCATAAGTAGGAGAGCCGATGCCCGTGGCCCGCCGGCTCCTTCCAAGAGGAGCTCGGCTGTGGCAGCAAGAGTGGTTCTATATTACCGTTCGAGGGCGCGGACAAAAGTCGCCGCCCCTATTCCGCCGGGACCTCCACGACGATTGATATCGTGGGTCAACCAAGGAGCTCAACTGGGGCCGTCAAAGGACGTGCCCCTCTTGCGAGGCAGGATTCGAGATCTCCTAACGAGGGAGATCGATATGGTGGTGGTGATGCGAGGTTATGCTAATTAGGCGTCTCCTGCCTCGCAAACGTCGTCCTCTCCGGCTATGGGAGTTCAATCCGGAGGGCCCACGGATTCTTCAACACTTCATGGGTATGACACCCCGGAGATGTATAACTTATTCTTGGATCGCAAGAGGCGCTTCCGAATTGACCGAGGATCTGGACTAAGCTGCAATCGCCCGGATACTCAAGTAAGTAGTTCCAAGTCCGGACATACCGTTTGTTTGCCTTTCAATGATCCGCCTTATGACCGATCTCCTTCTACACAGGAGTGGATAGCGGAAGCAAAATTAATACGGTGTCCGGCCCCCCTCCCCGAGACCGCGCCGGATCCCGTGCTGGTCCGGATGCTGGAGGTTGCGCCTTCGGAGGAAAGCGAAGGGGAAAGCAGGAAAGCTACTGCCTCGCCCAAGGAGGCTTTTGAACGAGGGGGGATCGAGAATCCCTCCTACCAAGGGGAGAAGAGGACTGCCTCCGAGGACCCGGGGAAAAAAGCCCCTAAATGGGGGAAGAAATCTTCGCCGGAGGGTCCTGCGTCCGGGGAAGCCCCGGGCGCACAATCTCCCTTAATGAGCCAGCCCTCCAACGAGCCGTAAGTAGAAAGAAAGATAAGGGACCTCCCTATTTGTGCTTCTGAGGATAACAAAAGTTTTTACCTTGTAGTTCGGATCTCCGTCCTTCGCAGATGAGCTCGTCTTCGAGGGACCTTCGTCCGGAGATGATAGAGAGCGAGCAGCCCCGTCCGGGCGCCGTTGGATAGGGCGGGCGAGCCGAAGTGTAAATCCGGAGGAACCCCGAGTGTGGCAAAGTCGAATAGTTCGGCGCCAACCGGTGTCTGGTGAAGGATCTGCTTGAGAAGGCGTCTATCTCGTAAGATCAGCACGCATTGATGAGTGTGGTGATTGAAAGGATTTAAATCCGCCGGCGCGTTGCATGATGCCGTCAGAGTTCTTGGCGGGTTTGAGGTATGTAAAATGACACACCTTTTAACAGTTTTGCATATAGAATCGCCTGTATAGATAGTAGCCCCTGAGACTCGGTAGGTTGTCGATATCGACAGCGTGCCGAGGATCAAAATCGCAGGTTTTAAATTCCCGTCGTGCCTATGCAGGTGGCGGGTCGTCCGGGGGCCAGCCGGACTTATGGAGTTGCTGAACTAAAGCGGCAACTCGATGTGGCGGATGAAGACGTCGCGCTGATCAACAGGCGAGTTGATGAGTCGCAAGGTAAGTGGTACTGCGCGGACACATGGTAAGGGAGCCGAAGCCAACTCCTTACAAAATTTGCGTGAAATGCAGATAGTGCCGCTGTCGTGGAGAGTCTTGGGCGAACTTGCTCAAGCCAAGGAGCAGGCGGAAGGAGTGATCTGGTAGCCTCGGGCGGCCGAGGAGTTAGCGGCCGAAGGGGCAGCACTGCGGAGCAGGAAGAGATAGTCGAAATGGCTGTGAAGTTAAAAGAGGCTACCGGCCGCAATGAGGCTCTTGGGAAGGAGCGCCTGGCGGGCAGGAAGACCTGCGGAAGGCCACCGCTGAAGCCAAGAATGCCCACTCGCAATCACGGGCTATGAAGGAAAAGCTGCGCCGGGCCGGGTGATTGTAGCCGGCAAGCCTTTTACGCTGCGCCGAAGGTTCACGGATTCAAAATATGCTCAGCTGGGCCAACTGTGGTGTCCGGAGGACCTTATATGGACTTAGCAGCGAGTGCGGCGGATGCCGTTGTGCATTCGAAGCGGAAGGATCACCGACGGAAGAGCTGTTTTGGTCTCAATTCCATAGTCCGGAGCGTTCACTTCGCCGACCGATCGTTTGGCTGAGTGGGCTGAGCTAAATAGGTTGTCCGGCTTGCTATGGCGGATATAGTGACCCATATCCTGCGGATAGGCCCCAGCGAAGAGTTACTTTGGCTTATTGCAGCAATTTCTTGGGGCGGTGCCGCATATCAAAGCGACAAGCGGTCAACTGCGTGAGAGGGTGCGGATGGCGCTTCGCCCGTGTGAAGACACATTGGGCGAGATGGATGCCACTGCTGCGACCCGGGTTGGATAATAACCGGCTACCCGCCGAGCACTATTTTGGCGAAGTCTGCCGGTGCCCGTGTAATAGAGTCGCGGTGCTCGGAAAATGTTACGTTCAATGAGCGTTTATATGATGTAAAACGATTTTTATGATGTAGCGCCTTTTATACTTGTGCATTCAAGTAATAGAATATCTCTTTTGCGGCCGTTCATGTATACGTATGTATAACCTGAAAGATGGCGTCGTCGGCTTCAGCCCCCCACGCACAAGGTGCGGGGTGTTCGCAAAAATAGCGTTTTCACATAATCCGGCGTCTCGGTCCTGTAAAGGAGGTGGTAGCGTAGCAAGCGAGGCAACGGACTATAATGCTTTATCACTTTCACTTAGCCATGGAGTTCGAGGGTGGGGCTACGACATAGCCCCCGGGGCACCGTGCTCTCCGAATTGGGCGCGGCGTATGTACTGGCGAAAGCGGCCCTTCGTCAGCGGAGGAATCCTAAACATTCCCAAGGTCGATTGAGTGGTTGACCGGTCTCTCTGTATCATGATGAGCGGTTTTGGCTTTCTCTCTTGAGGTGCTCGCCCGGCGGCCTGGGGCACAATCGCAGAGTTCTCCGGAGCAGCGTTAGCCGATGATACGGAACGTAAGGCAGCAAAACACAGGAGCCGGTCAAACCCAACATTTGACCAAAGACATGATTCGAGCTGATGCATATAAGGCCTAACTTCGAGGCGCCAACACTCCCGAAGGTGTTCGGTCTTTATAATAGCGGGCAAAACAAAGCCCTAAGCCCCTTGTGTCCAGTGCAGGCAGGTTCTCTTGGGCGCGGCCAATGCCAAAACGCCATCTCCACTCTGGTTATCTTGAAAAACCAGGGATTATAGCAACAAGAGACAGAAGAAAGGTTTACGTGGGTCTTAGTCTGAAAAGAGTCCTTGCAACGGGTCCCTCTGCACGCTGCGCTGTGTCTCCGTTGTGCCGTATCCTGGACGGGTGTGCACGCTGTTCATCTGTAAAAAGAGAGGAACTTCGTTGGAAAAGAAATCATGCAAGAAAGTGCATAAAAATTGAACTATAGATTAAGAAAGCTGAGCCTATGCTAGCTCATTATGGCTTGTATGTGCAAGCCCTTGTGAGGGGGTGTGCGGCTAGGTAGCCCCTAGCTTATTTATTCGGACTTGTCCAGCCGTGTCCGGGGACTCCGGCGACCACGTGATGAAACGATGCCACGTGGACCGGCATTTTAAGCGTAAGGGGCGCGAATGTGGTATTATATTGAAGCGGACGAGCTTCTCGTCCGGTGGTGCTGATAGCTGGCTTAAGGGCTGGCGCCGCTCCTTTGAAGGAAGTGCGGCTATGCCGGTTGTAGTAGGGTCTATCCCCTTGCGGATTGTGTCCGGATATAGCAGGTTTAAGTCACTGCCGCCGTCCATCAACACCTGCGTTTAATTGCAGTCCGTCTATTATGGGATCCGATATCGAGGCGGTCTATCCTGCGCTCAGGATATACGGACTAATCCGGATGGTCGAAAGTGATTGGTTTTGACATCCAACCTTGGTCCTTTGGGGTGGATCGTCCGACACACTTGTCTTGGCGAGTGCCGTGTTAGCTTTCCGTGTTATCACGTGAAGCGAGTTTACTGTTTTGACTTCTCGAGGAAAGTCCTTTGACTTCGGTGCTCTCTGGTGGGGCTCGTCATTGTCCTCGCTTGGCGTGTCGAGGCCTTGTGTCCGCATTAAGTCTGCGGGACTGTTTAAAACCCAACAATTTCGGTTGGTATGGTTTGCGTGCCTTAGAAGTCTTGTGGATTTGACATATCCGATCTAAAATTTTGTTTAAATTTGATAGCTCGTCTCTGTTGTCCTTAAGAGGCCGTGTTTTATTGTGCCGCCACGAGCTTTTGAATCCGGCGTTGACCGCCGTGCCTGTCAGGCTTTTTTTTTATTCGGCGCTGATCTTTCTGCGCTGTGACTTTCCGTTCCATCTCGATCTCGGATGTACTCGGGTCGTTGGTGCTGCATCTTGCTAGCCACCGTCTTCTCCTGCAAAAGCGCGTCATGAGGCTTGTTAGCGCGGCCATTGTTCTTGGCTTCTCTTGGCGAGGTGTCAGGCGAGCCATTCGTCTCGGACGTTGTGTTTAAAAGCTGCTAAGGCTTGCGTCCGGACGATCGACTATTTGGTTCTTTTTGGTAAGGAACCTGTTCCAGAATTTGCGCGCTGACTCTCTAGGCTGTTGGGTTATATGACTCAGGTCGTCGGCATCCGGAGGGCGGACATAAGTCCCTTGAAAATTTGCTCTAAACGTGTCCTCAAGCTCTTCCCAACTTCCAACAGTGTTTTACGGGAGGCTTTTGAGCCAATGCCGAGTTGGCCCTTTGAGCTTGAGGGTAGGTATTTTATGGCGTGGAGATCGTCTCCTCTAGCCATGTGTATGTGTAGTATGTAGTCTTCTATCCGACTCAAGTGCATTGTGCCGTCGTATGCCTCTGTGTTTATGGGTTTAAACCCTGCTGGAAATTCATGATCCGGCACCTCATCGGTGAAACATAGCGGGTGTGCGGCGCCCCTGTATTTGGGTGTGCCGCTGTCTTCGAACACTTGTCGTGGTATGTTACCTCCTGGGGTCCTCTTTTTTGGCCCGTAGATGGACCTATTTGGGCCATCCGTTTTACCAGGATTATAATTCGGCTTGTGTGCAGCCCCGTTTGTCGCTTTGGGCCTGTCGTCTGGCCGTCTATCCGGCCAGGCGGCCTCTTTGTTTTTTGACTGTGAAGGCTCGATGGCTTCCTCGTCAAATTCTGGCAGCAACTTGCGCTTCGGGTAGCTCTTGGTCACTGGAAGCGGAACTGCCCCAAGTATTTGGCGGATAAGAAGGATGGCAAGGTGAATAAAGGTATATGTGATATACATGTTATTGATGTGTACCTTACTAATGCTAGCAGTAGTGCACGGGTATTTGATCTTTGGTTACATTGCTAATATTTGCAACTCAAAACGAGCCTTCATGGATTAAGCGAAGATTGGCTAAGGATGAGGTGACAATGCGCGTGGGAAATGGTTCCAAAGTCGATGTGATCGCCGTCGGCACGCTACCTCTACATCTACCTTCGGGATTAGTTTTAGACCTGAATAATTGTTATTTGGTGCCAGCGTTAAGCATGAACATTATATCTGGATCTTGTTTAATGCGAGACGGTTATTCATTTAAATCCGAGAATAATGGTTGTTCTATTTATATGAGTAATATCTTTTATGGTCATGCTGAAGGAAATATGCCCTAGAGGCAATAATAAAGTTATTATTTATTTCCTTATATCATGATAAATGTTTATTATTCATGCTAGAATTGTATTAACCGGAAACATAATACATGTGTGAATACATAGACAAACATATAGTCACTAGTATGCCTCTACTTGACTAGCTCATTAATCAAAGATGGTTATGTTTCCTAACCATAGACATGTGTTTTTATTTGATTAATGGGATCACATCATTAGGAGAATGATGTGATTGACATGATCCATTCCGTTAGCATAGCACTTGATCGTTTAGTATATTGCTATTGCTTTCTTCATGACTTATACATGTTCCTGTAACTATGAGATTATGCAACTCCGTTTACGGAGGAACACTTTGGTGCTACCAAACGTCACAACGTAATCTGGGTGATTATAAAGGAGTACTACAGGTGTCTCCAAAGGTACATGTTGGGTTGGCGTATTTGAGATTAGGTTTTGTCACTCCGATTGTCGGAGAGGTATCTCTGGGCCCTCTCGGTAATGCACATCACTATAAGCCTTGCAAGCAATGTAGCTAATGAGTTAGTTACGGAATGATGCATTACGTAACGAGTAAAGAGACTTGCCATGTGAGATTGAACTAGGTATTGGATACCGACGATCGAATCTCGGGCAAGTAACATACCGATGACAAAAGGAACAACGTATGTTGTTATGCGGTTTGACCGATAAAGATCTTCGTAGAATATGTAGGAGCCAATATGGGCATCCAGGTTCCGCTATTGGTTATTGACCAAGATTAGTTCTAGGTCATGTCTACATAGTTCTCGAACCCGTAGGGTCCGCACGCTTAAGGTTTCGATGACAATTATATTATGAGTTTATGAGTTTTGATGTACCGAAGGAGTTCGGGGTCCCGGATGAGATCGGGGACATGACGAGGAGTCTCGAAATGGTCGAGACGTAAAGATCGATATATTGGACGACTATATTCGAGTTCGGAAGGTTCCGAGTCATTCGGTATTTTGAGTACCGGAGAGTTACGGGAATTCGCCGGGGAGTATATGGGCCTTATTGGGCCATACGGGAATAGAGAAGAGAGGCCAAAAGGAAAAAGGCCTGCGCCCCCCTTCTGGTCCGAATTGGACAAGGGGAGCAGCCCCCTTTTCCTTCTCCCTCTCCTCCTCTTTCCTTCTCTCCTACTCCAACAAGGAAAGGAGGAGTCCTACTCCCGGTGGGAGTAGGACTCCCCCTTTGGTGCGCCTCCTCCCTAGGCCGGCCGCCTCCCCCCTTGCTCCTTTATATACGGGGACAGGGGGGCACCCCAGGACACACAAGTTGATCTACGGATCGTTCCTTAGCCGTGTGCGGTGCCCCCCTCCACCATATTCCACTTCGGTCATATCGTCGCGGAGCTTAGGCGAAGCCCTGCGCCGGTAGAGTCATATTGTCGCGGAGCTTAGGCGAAGCCCTGCGCCGGTGGAGCATCATCATCATCGTCACCACGCCGTCGTGCTGACCGAACTCATTCCCGACGCTTTGCTGGATCGGAGCCCGGGGATCGTCATCGAGCTGAACGTGTGCTGAACTCGGAGGTGCCGTGCGTTCGGTACTTGGATCGGTCGGATCGTGAAGACGTACGACTACATCAACCGCGTTGTTATAACGCTTCGCTTCACGGTCTCACGAGGGCGTGGACATACACTCTCCCCTCGTTGCTATGCCATCACCATGATCTTGCGTGTGCGTAGGAAATTTTTGAAATTACTCGTTACCCAACAGTGGCATCGAGCCTGGTTTTATCGTTGATGTCATATGCACGAGTAGAACACAAGTGAGTTGTGGGCGATATAAGTCATACTGCTTACCAGCATGTCATACTTTGGTTCGGCGGTATTGTGAGATGAAGCGCCCGGACCGACATTACGCGTCACGCTTACGCGAGACTGGTTTCACCGCTTGAGCACTCGTTGCTTAAAGGTGACCGGCGGTGTCTGTCTCTCTCACTTTAGTTGAACCGAGTGTGGCTACGCCCGTCCTTGCGAAGGTTAAAACAGCACCAACTTGACAAACTATCATTGTGGTTTTGATGCGTGGTAAGAACGGTTCTTGCTCAGCCCGTAGCAGCCACGTAAAACTTGCAACAACAAAGTAGAAGGCGTCTAACTTGTTTTTGCAGGGCATGTTGTGATGTGATATGGTCAAGACGTGATGCTATATTTTATTGTATGAGATGATCATGTTTTGTAACCGAGTTATCGGCAATCGGCGGAGCCATATGGTTGTCGCTTTATTGTATGAAATGCAAGCGCCATGTAATTGCTTTACTTTATCACTAAGCGATAGCGATAGTCATAGAAGCAATAGTTGGCGAGGCGACAACGATGCTACGATGGAGATCAAGGTGTCGCGCGGTGGCGATGGTGATCATGACGGTGCTTGGAGATGGAGATCACAAGCACAAGATGATGATGGCCATATCATATCACTTATATTGATTGCATGTGATGTTTATCCTTTATGCATCTTATCTTGCTTTGATTGACGGTAGCATTATAAGATGATCTCTCACTAAAATTATCAAGAAGTGTTCTCCCGAGTATGCACCGCTATGAAAGTTCTTCGTCTTTGAGACACCACGTGATGATCGGGTGTGATAGGCTCTCGTTCAAATACAGCGGGTGCAAAACAGTTGCGCACGCGAATACTCAGGTTAAACTTGACGAGCCTAGCATATAACAGATATGGCCTCGGAACACGGAGACCGAAAGGTCGGCGTGAATCATATAGTGGATATGATCAACATAGTGATGTTCACCATTGAAACTACTCCATCTCACGTGATGATCGGACATGGTTTAGTTGATTTGGATCACGTAATCACTTAGATGACTAGAGATGTCTATCTAAGTGGGAGTTCTTAAATAATATGATTAATTGAACTTAAATTTATCATGAACTTAGTCCCGGTAGTATTTTGCAAATTATGTTGTAGATCAATAGCTCGCGTTGTTGCTTCCCTATGCTTTTATATGTTTGTTTTGATATGTTCCTAGAGAAAAATAATGTTGAAAAATGTTAGTAGCAATGATGCGGATTGGATCCGTGATCTGAGGTTTATCCTCATTGCTGCCTGTAAGAATTATGTCCTTAATGCACGCTAGGTGACAGACCTATTGCAGGAGCAAATGCGACGTTATGAGCGTTTGGCTAGCTCAATATGATGACTACTTGATAGTTTAGTGCACCATGCTTAACGGCTTAGAATCGGGACTTCAAAGGCGTTTTGAGCGTCATGGACCATATGAGATGTTCCAGGAATTGAAGTTAATATTTCAAGCAAATACCGAGTTGAGAGATATGAAGTCTCCAACAAGTTCTATAGCTAAAAGATGGAGGAGAATCGCTCAACTAGTGAGCATGTGCTCAGATTATGCAGGTACTTCAATCGCTTGAATCAAGTGGGAGTTAATCTTCCAGATAAGATAGTGATTGACAGAATTCTCTAGTCACCATCACTAAGTTACTAGAACTTCGTGATGAACTATAGTATGCAAGGGATGACGAAAACAATTCCCAAGCTCTTCGCGATGCTAAAATCGTCGAAGGTAGAAATCAAGAAAAACATCAAGTGTTGATGGTTGACAAGACCACTAGTCTCAAGGAAAAGGGAAAAGGGAAGAAGGGGAACTTCAAGAAGAACGACAAGCAAGTTGCTACTCGAGTGAAGAAGCCCAAGTCTGGACCTAAGCCTGAAACTAAGTGCTTTTGCTGCAATGGAACTGGTCACTGGAAGCGGAACTACCCCAAGTATTTGGCGGATAAGAAGGATGGCAAAGTGAACAAAGAGTATATTTGATATACAGGTTATTGATGTGTGCCTTACTAGTGTTTATAGTAGCCCCTGAGTATTTGATACTCGTTCGGTTGCTAAGATTAGTAACTCGAAACAGGAGTTACAGAATAAACAGAGACTAGTTGAAGGGGAAGTGACGATGGGTGTTGGAAGTAGTTCCAAGATTGATATGATCATCATCGCACACTCCCTATACTCTCGGGATTAGTGTTGAACCTAAATAAATGTTATTTAGTGTTTGCTTTGAGCATGAATATGATTTGATCATGTTTATTGCAATACGGTTATTCATGTAAGTTAGAGAATAATTATTGTTCTGTTTACATGAATAAAACCTTCTATGGTCATACACCCAATGAAAATGGTTTGTTGGATCTCGATCGTGTGATACACATATTCATAATATTGAAACCAAAAGATGTAAAGTTAATAATGATAGTGCAACTTATTTGTGGCACTGCAGTTTAGGTCATATTGGTGTAAAGCGCATGAAGAAACTCCATACTGATGGGATTTTGGAATCACTTGATTATGAATCATTTGATGCTTGCGAACCATGCCTTTTGGGCAAGATGACTAAAACGCCGTTCTCCGGAACTATGGAGCGAGCAACTGATTTGTTGGAAATCATACATACTGATGTATGCGGTCCGATGAGTGTTAAAGCTCACGGCAAGTATCGTTATTTTCTGACCTTCACAGATGATTTGAGCAGATATGGGTATATCTACTTGATGAAACACAAGTCTGAAACATTTGAAAAGTTCAAAGAATTTCAGAGTGAAGTGAAGAATCATCGTAACAAGAAAATAAAGTTTCTACGATATGATCGTGGAGGAAAAATATTTGAGTTACTGAGTTTGGCCTTCATTAAAACAATGTGAAATAGTTTCACTACTCACGCCACACGAAACACCACAAAGATAATGGTGTGTCGAGCGTCAGTAACCGCACTTTATTGGATATGGTGCGATCTATGATGTATCTTACCGATTTACCACTATCGTTTTGGGGTTATGCATTAGAGACAGCTGCATTCACGTTTAATAGGGCACCATCTAAATCCGTTGAGATGACACCGTATGAACTATGGTTTAGCAAGAAAACCTAAGTTGTCGTTTCTTAAAGTTTGGAGTTGTGATGCTTATGTGAAAAAGTTTTAACCAGATAAGCTCGAACCCAAATCGAATGTGTCTTCATAGGATACCCAAAGGAGACTGTTGGGTACACCTTCTATCACAGATCCGAAGGCAAGATTTTCGTTGCTAAATTGGATCCTTTCTAGAAAAGGAGTTTCTCTCGAAAGAAGTGAGTGGGAGGAAAGTAGAACTTGATGAGGTAATTGTACCTTCTCCTTATTGGAAGTAGTTCATCACGAAATCAGTTCTGTGATTCTTACACCAATCGGTGAGGAAGCTAATGATGATGATCATGAAGCTTGAGATCAAGTTGCTACCAAACCTCGTAGGTCTTCCGAGTAAGATCCGCACAGAGTGGTACGGTAATCATGTTCGGAAGTCATGTTACTAGACCATGATGAACCTACAAACTATGAGGAAGCGATGATGAGCCCAGATTCATGAAATGGTTTGAGACCATGAAATCTGAGATGGGATCCATGTATGAGAACAAAGTGTGGACTTTGATTGATTTGCCCGATGATCGGCAAGTCATAGAGAATAAATGGATCTTCAAGAGGAAGACGGACGTTGATAGTAGTGTTACTATCTACAAAGCCCGACTTGTTGCAAAAGGTTTTCGACAAGTTCAAGGTGTTGAATACGATGAGATTTTCTCACTCGTAGCGATGCTTAAGTCTGTCCGAATCATGTTAGCAATTGCCACATTTTATGAAATCTGGCAAATGGATGTCAAAACTACATTCTTTAATGGATTTATTAAAGAAGAGTTGTATATGATGCAACCAGAAGGTTTTGTCAATCCTAAAGGAGCTAACAAAATGTGCAAGCTCCAATGATCCATCTATGGACTGGTGCAAACATCTCGGAGTTGGAATAAGCGCTTTGATAGTGTGATCAAAGCATATGGTTTTATACAGACTTTTGGAGAAGCCTGTATTTACAAGAAAGTGAGTGGGAGCACTACAAAGATTTCGATAAGTATATGTGAATGACATATTGTTGATCGGAAATAATGTATAATTATTCTGCAAAGCATAAAGGAGTATTTGAAAGGAGTTTTTCAAAGAAGGACCTCGGTGAAGCTGCGTACAAATTGAGCATCAAGATCTATTGAGATAGATCAAAACGCTTGATAAATTTTTCCAATAAGTACATACCTTGTCAAGATTTTGAAGTAGTTCAAAATGGAACAGTCAAAGAAAAGTTCTTGCCTGTGTTGCAAAGGTGTGAAATTGAGTAAGACTCAAATCCCGACCACGGCAGAAAATAGAGAAGAGAATGAAAGTCATTCCCTATGCCTCAGTCATAGGTTCTATAAAGTATGCTATGCTATGTACCAGACCTATTGTATACCTTGCTCTGATTTTGGCAAGGAGTACAATAGTGATCTAGGAGTAGATCACTGGACATTGGTCAAGAACATCCTTAGTGAGGACTAAGGAAATATTTCTCGATTATGGAGGTGATAAAAGAGCCCGTCGTAAAGAGTTACATCGATGCAAGCTTTTTACACGGATCTGTATGACTCTGAGTCTCAATCTGGATACATATTGAAAGTGGGAGCAATTAGCTAGAGTAGCTCCGTGCAGAGCATTGTAGATATAGAAATTGGCAAAATACTTACGGCTCTGAATGTGACAGACCCGTTGACTAAAATTATCTCACAAGCAAAACATGATCACACCTTAGTACTCTTTGGGTGTTAATCACATAGCGATGTGAAGTAGATTACTGACTCTAGTAAACCCTTTGGGTGTTGGTCACATGTCGATGTGAACTATGGGTGTTAATCACATGGTGATCTCAACTATTGCTGTTAATCACATGGCGATGTGAACTAGATTATTGACTCTAGTACAAGTGGGAGACTGAAGGAAATATGCCCTAGAGGCAATAATAAAGTTATTATTTATTTCCTTATATCATGATAAATGTTTATTATTCATGCTAGAATTGTATTAACCGGAAACATAATACATGTGTGAATACATAGACAAACATATAGTCACTAGTATGCCTCTACTTGACTAGCTCATTAATCAAAGATGGTTATGTTTCCTAACCATAGACATGTGTTTTTATTTGATTAATGGGATCACATCATTAGGAGAATGATGTAATTGACATGATCCATTCCGTTAGCATAGCACTTGATCGTTTAGTATATTGCTATTGCTTTCTTCATGACTTATACATGTTCCTGTAACTATGAGATTATGCAACTCCCGTTTACGGAGGAACACTTTGGTGCTACCAAACGTCACAACGTAATCGGGTGATTATAAAGGAGTACTACAGGTGTCTCCAAAGGTACATGTTGGGTTGGCGTATTTGAGATTAGGTTTTGTCACTCCGATTGTCGGAGAGGTATCTCTGGCCCTCTCGGTAATGCACATCACTATAAGCCTTGCAAGCAATGTAGCTAATGAGTTAGTTACGGAATGATGCATTACGTAACGAGTAAAGAGACTTGCCAGTAACGATATTGAACTAGGTATTGGATACCGACGATC
Source organism: Aegilops longissima (assembly GCA_021605205.1). NCBI lineage: Eukaryota > Viridiplantae > Streptophyta > Magnoliopsida > Poales > Poaceae > Aegilops > Aegilops longissima. The sequence goes on from CM038678.1 coordinate 560,104,717, forward strand.
GAATCTCGGGCAAGTAACATACCGATGACAAAAGGAACAACGTATGTTGTTATGCGGTTTGACCGATAAAGATCTTCGTAGAATATGTAGGAGCCAATATGGGCATCCAGGTTCCTCTATTGGTTATTGACCAAGATTAGTTCTAGGTCATGTCTACATAGTTCTCGAACCCGTAGGGTCCGCAACTTAAGGTTTCGATGACAATTATATTATGAGTTTATGAGTTTTGATGTACCGAAGGAGTTCGGGTCCCGGATGAGATCGGGGACATGACGAGAGTCTCGAAATGGTCGAGACGTAAAGATCGATATATTGGACGACTATATTCGAGTTCGGAAAGGTTCCGAGTCATTCGGTATTTTTCGAGTACCGGAGAGTTACGGGAATTCGCCGGGAGTATATGGGCCTTATTGGGCCATACGGGAATAGAGAAGAGAGGCCAAAGGAAAAGGCCTGCGCCCTTCTGGTCCGAATTGGACAAGGGAGCAGCCCCTTTTCCTTCTCCTCTCCTCCTCTTTCCTTCTCTCCTACTCCAACAAGGAAAGGAGGAGTCCTACTCCCGGTGGGAGTAGGACTCCCCCTGTCGCGCCCTCCCTAGGCCGCCGCCTCCCCCTTGCTCCTTTATATCACGGGGACAGGGGGCACCCCAGACACACAAGTTGATCTACGGATCGTTCCTTAGCCGTGTCGGTGCCCCCTCCACCATATTCCACTTCGGTCATATCGTCATGCGGAGCTTAGGCGAAGCCTGCGCGCCGTAGAGTCATATTGTCGCGAGCTTAGGCGAAGCCCTCGCGCCGGTGGAGCATCATCATCATCGTCCTGCCACGCCGTCTTGACCGAACTCATTCCGACGCTTTGCTGGATCGGGCCCGGGATCATCATCGAGCTGAGCGTGTGCTGAACTTCGGAGGTGCCGTGCGTTCGGTACTTGGATCGGTCGGATCGTGAAGGCGTCGACTACATCAACGCGTTGTTATAACGCTTCGCTTCGGTCTCACGAGTGCGTGGACATACACTCTCCCCTCTCGTTGCTATGCCATCACCATGATCTTGCGTGTGCGTAGGAAATTTTTTGAAATTACTACGTTACCCAACACATGCACCCTTGAAGAGTGGTCTATTTTTGTTGAATCTCGATAGTAGTGACACACATATTCATAATATTGAAGCCAAAAGATGCAGAGTTGATAATGATAGTGCAACTTATTTGTGGCACTGCCGTTTGGGTCATATTGGTGTAAAGCGCATGAAGAGACTCCATTCTGATGGACTTTTGAAATCACTTGATTATGAATCACTTGGTACTTGCGAACCATGCCTCATGGGCAAGATGACTAAAACTCCGTTCTCTGGAACAATGGAGCGAGCAACAAAATTATTGGAAATCATACATACTGATGTATGTGGTCCGATGAATATTGAGGCTCGCAGCGGGTATCGTTATTTTCTGACCTTCACAGATGATTTGAGCAGATATGGGTATATCTAGTTGATGAAACATAAGTCTGAAACATTTGAAAAGTTCAAAGAATTTCAGAGTGAAGTGGAAAATCATCGTAACAAGAAAATAAAGTTTCTACGATCTGATCGTGAAGGAGAATATTTGAGTTACGAGTTTGGTCTTCATTTGAAACAATGCAGAATAGTTTCGCAACTCACGCCACCCAGAACACCATAACGTGATGGTGTGTCCGAACGTTGTAACCACACTTTATTAGATATGGTGCGATCTATGATGTCTCTTACTGATTTACTGCTATCGTTTTGGGGTTACGCTTTAGAGACGGCTGCATTCACGTTAAATAGGGCACCATCTAAATCCGTTGAGACGACACCGTATGAACTGTGGTTTGGCAAGAAACCAAAGTTGTCGTTTCTTAAAGTTTGGGGCTGCGATGCTTATGTGAAAAAGCTTCAACCTGATAAGCTCGAACCCAAATCGGAGAAATGTGTCTTCATAGGATACCCAAAAGAGACTATTGGGTACACCTTCTATCACAGATCCGAAGGCAAGACATTCGTTGCTAAGAATGAATCCTTTCTAGAGAAGGAGTTTCTCTCGAAAGAAGTGAGTGGGAGGAAAGTAGACCTTGATGAGGTAACTGTACTTACTCCCTTATTGGAAAGTAGTTCATCACATAAATCCGTTCCTGTGACTACTACACCAATTAGTGAGGAAGCTAATGATGATGATCATGTAACTTCAGATCAAGTTACTACTAAACCCCGTAGGTCAACCAGAGTAAGATCAGCACCAGAGTGGTACGGTAATCTGGTTCTGGAAGTCATCTTACTTGACCATGACAAACCTACGAACTATGAGGAAGTGATGATGAGCCCAGATTCCGCAAAATGGCTTGAGGCCATGAAATCTGAGATGGGATCCATGTATGAGAACAAAGTGTGGACTTTGGTTGACTTGCCCGATGATCGGCAAGCCTTAGAGAATAAATGGATCTTCAAGAAGAAGACGACGGCGGTAATGTTCTCATCTACAAAGCTCGACTTGTTGCGAAAGGTTTTCGACAAGTTCAAGGAGTTGACTACGATGAGACCTTCTCACCCGTAGCGATGCTTAAGTCCGTCCGAATCATGTTAACAATTGCTGCATTTTATGATTATGAAATTTGGCAAATGGATGTAAAGACTGCATTCCTGAATGGATTTCTAGAAGAAGAGTTGTATATGATGCAACCCAAAGGTTTTATCAATCCAAAGGATGCTAACAAAGTGTGCAAGCTCCAGCGATCCATTTATGGACTGGTGCAAGCATATCGGAGTTGGAATAAACGTTTTGATAGTGTGATCAAAGCATATGGTTTTATACAGACTTTTGGAGAAGCCTGTATATACAAGAAAGTGAGTGGGAGCTCTGTAGCATTTCTAATATTATATGTGTATGACATATTGTTGATTGGAAATGATATATAATTTTTGGATAGCATAAAATGATACTTGAATAAGAGTTTTTCAATGAAAGACCTCGGTGAAGCTGCTTATATATTGGGCATCAAGATCTATAGAGATAGATCAAGACGCTTAATTGGACTTTCACAAAGCACATACCTTGACAAAGTTTTGAAGAAGTTTAAAATGGATCAAGCAAAGAAAGGGTTCTTGCATGTGTTACAAGGTGTGAAGTTGAGTCAGACCCAATGTCCGACCACTGCAGAAGATAGAGAGAAAATGAAAGGCATTCCCTATGCTTCAGCCATAGGCTCTATCATGTATGCAATGTTGTGTACCAGACCTGATGTGTGCCTTGCTATTAGTTTAGCAGGGAGGTACCAAAGTAATCCAGGATTGGATCACTGGACAGCAGTCAAGAACATCCTAAAATACCTGAAAAGGACTAAGGATATGTTTCTCGTTTATGGAGGTGACAAAGAGCTCGTCGTAAATGGTTACGTCGATGCAAGCTTTGACACTGAACTGGATGACTCTAAGTCACAAACCGGATACGTATTTATATTGAACGGTGGAGCTGTAAGTTGCTGCAGTTCTAAGCAAAGCATCGTGGCGGGATCTACGTGTGAAGCGGAGTACATAGCTACTTCGGAAGCAACAAATGAAGGAGTCTCGATGAAGAAGTTCATATCCTATCTAGGTGTCATACCTAGTGCATCGGGTCCAATGAAAATCTTTTGTGACAATACTGGTGCAATTGCCTTGGCAAAGGAATCCAAATTTCACAAGAGAACCAAGCACATCAAGAGACGCTTCAATTCCATCAGCGATCAATTCAAGGAGGTAGACATAGAGATTTGCAAGATACATACGGATCCTAATGTTGCAGACCCGTTGACTAAGCCTCTCTCACGAGCAAAACATGATCAACACCAAGACTCCATGGGTGTTAGAATCATTACTGTGTAATCTAGATTATTGACTCTAGTGCAAGTGGGAGACTAAAGGAAATATGCCCTAGAGGCAATAATAAAGTTTTAGTTATATTTTCTTATATCATGATAAATGTTTATTATTCACGCTAGAATTGTATTAACCGGAAACTTAGTACATGTGTGAATACATAGACAAACAGAGTGTCACTAGTATGCCTCTACTTGACTAGCTCGTTGAATCAAAGATGGTTAAGTTTCCTAGCCATAGACATGAGTTGTCATTTGATTAACGGGATCACATCATTAGAGAATGATGTGATTGACTTGACCCATTCCGTTAGCTTAGCACTTGATCATTTAGTTTGTTGCTATTGCTTTCTTCATGACTTATACATATTCCTATGACTATGAGATTATGCAACTACCGAATACCGGAGGAACACTTAGTGTGCTATCAAACGTCACAATGTAACTGAGTGATTATAAAGATGCTCTACAGGTGTCTCCGGTGGTGTTTGTTGAGTTGGCATAGATCGAAATTAGGATTTGTCACTCCGATTGTCGGAGAGGTATCTCTGGGCCCTCACGGTAATGCACATCACTATAAGCCTTGCAAGAATGTGACTAGTGAGTTAGTTACGGGATGATGCATTACGGAACGAGTAAAGAGACTTGCCGGTAACGAGATTGAACTAGGTATTGAGATACCGACGATCGAATCTCGGGCAAGTAACATACCGATGACAAAGGGAACAACGTATGTTGTTATGCGGTTTGACCGATAAAGATCTTCGTAGAATATGTAGGAACCAATATGAGCATCCAGATTCCGCTGTTGGTTATTGACCGGAGTCTCGGTCATGTCTACATAGTTCTCGAACCCATAGAGTCCGCACGCTTAACGTTCGATGACGATCGGTATTATGAGTTTATGTGTTTTGATGTACCGAAGGTTGTTCAGAGTCCCGGATGTGATCGGACATGACGAGGAGTCTCGAAATGATAGAGACATAAAGATTGATATATTGTACAACTATATTCAGACACCGGAAGTGTTCCGATAAAGTTTCGGATAAAACCGGAGAGCCGGAGGGTTATCGGAACCCCCGGTGTCAAGGCCACAAGCAGCCCAGCACCAAGGCCCAGAAGCGAACCGGCCTCGCCACCAGCTCGGCCCACCAGGCAGAGGCGGCCCAACCCTAACATCAGCGGCCCGGAGTGGGTGTGACGGTGCCAACTACTTAACGCGTCTTCACCCACCCGAGAGAGGCATCCAGTGGATCACGGCACGAACCCGGCGGCGGCTCTTTTCCCTTTCCTCTTCCCTTCCCAATTCGTGTATCCAGAGATTGTAACCTAAATAGCTACTTGAATCCGTGAGAAAGAGCTAGATCGAGCAATATACCAGTAGGTTGCTTACATCTGGTATTCAGAGCTAGAAATCCACACCCTGGCGCATTTGATCGAGGCGAGGCTGCGTAAATCGATCAAAATCATCTCAGCGCCATGGATCCGTCCTTCAAGGATTACTTCGACAAGCTCACCAACTCCTCGACGCGATCCACTCCGACATCCGCTCCCACACCACCAAGCTGGACGATCTGGGCGGTGGCGCCCGATCTGGAGCAGCGCGTGGACCAGCTCTCGGCAGCGGTAGCGAACTCCAGCGCGCCAAGAGTACAACGGAGGAGCGGCCGGCGGAGGCGCCAAGACCACCACCACCACACCGCCAGGCGCTGCTGCGTGACCACGTCGGCACCAGCAAGCGCGCGAAGGGCGACGCCCTCGGGTTAATCGACCACGGCATCGACGTTCTGCCATGGGGACTGGCGCCGATGTTCGCATCGGTGGCCACCCCGGCCAACGGTCAGTCTCAAAATCCCGCTCGGTCTACCATAGTATCTCCCTATGCTCATGCTAGTCAGATCCTCGCTGGGATCGGTCAGGCTCATCCATTGATCGGGTTTCCCCAATTCACGGGCGAAAATCCGCGTCTATGGAAGACACTTTGTGAGCAGTACTTTCAGATGTTTGAGATTCACGAAAAATTCTGGGTCCCTATGGCATCTCTGAACTTTCGGTTCTCGCATCGGTGTGGTTACTGATCAATACGAAGAAATTGACTGAGTTCGATTAGAGTCCTTCTCGAATCTGTTGTGTACCGATTCGGTCGTGATCGCCATCGCCTCCCGATCCGTCAATTTTACTCGCTGTCACGTAAATCTACCGTAGCTGATTACATTGAGCAATTTGAACTGATCATTAGCCATTTATCTGCATACTCTGAATCCATTCATCCTTACTACTATCTTACCCGTTTTGTCGAGGGACTGCGACCCGATATCCGCGCGGTGGTTCTGGTGCAGCGGCCCCCTGACCTCGTCACCGCGTGCGCGCTGGCGTTACTTCAGGAGGAAGTGGCGGATGGCGCTTCACGGGAGCGTGCGCGTTCCAGCGCCGTGCGTACCACTTGCCCGGAGTGGATTCACCGCGACGGCGCAAGCGTGCCAATGGCACTTCCACCTCCACCGCCACAAGGACGGCCGCCCACGACGCCGACGGCCACAGATAGGCGCGCCGTTGAAGCCAGCCACGCGGATGGCACCAAGCTCAAGGCGTTGTGGGAGTATCGTCGCGCGAAGGGCCTGTGCTTTAAATGTGGGGAGCGCTGGGGGCAGGACCACAGCTGCCCCACCAGCGTTCAGCTTCACGTTCTCGAGGAGCTGCTTGAGCTGTTCGGCCTCGACTCCGACGGCGATTCCCCGAGTCCCCCGCTCGGTGACGCGTGGGCTGAAACAGCAATAGCGATCTCGCGCCATGCCCTCACCGGTGGCACGTCACCGAAGGCGATTCGCCTTCACGCGTGGTTGCAAGGCCACGAAATGTTGATGTTGGTGGATTCTGGAAGTTCCACGTCCTTCATCGACGCACGCCTCGCATCAGTACTGACGGGCGTCATACCTCTCCTTCGACCATGTCGTGTCAAGGTTGCAGACGGAGGCGAGCTCTGCTGTTTCTCGCACATACCACACTGCAGTTGGGTGTCTCAGACGCACGAATTCAGTACAGACATGAAGGTGCTGCCATTGGGCGCATATGATGCCATCCTCGGCATGGACTGGCTTGAAGAGCACAGTCCGATGGCGTGGATCGGCGCCCAAACAATTGCTGATTACAACTCCAAGCGGACCAGCGCAGTCACCAGAGGCCATCAAGAGCATGTTGAATCCTGCCCTGAGATCAACGCTCTGCAATTGCAATCCTTGCACAAACAGGGTTCGCTGACGCAAATTGTGCAACTATACCAGATTACTGAAGAAGATGAAGTATATACACCCACACCTGACAACATACAGAGAGTTGTGGATCAGTTTGAAGATGTGTTTGGTGAACCAACTGGGCTGCCCCCACGTAGAGACTGTGATCACAGGATACCACTTATGGCAGGGGCGCAGCCAGTGAACTTGAGGCCATACAGGCATAAACCAGAACATAAGGATGAGATTGAAAAACAAGTGCAAGAGATGTTGCGATCCGGTGTAATCCAACGCAGCCACAGCCCCTTCTCGTCGCCAGTGATCTTAGTCAAGAAAAAAGACAACACGTGGCGACTTTGCATAGATTACCGATAGCTCAATGCTATGACCATAGTGGCCAAGTACCCAGTACCTGTAATTGAGGAGTTGTCAGACGAACTGCACGGGGCTAAGTGGTTCTCCAAGCTGGACTTGAGGGCAGGTTACCACCAAATCACACTAGCTAAGGGAGAGGAGTTCAAGACTGCCTTTCAAACTCACTCCGGGCACTTCGTGTTCAAGGTCCTGTCATACGGCCTTGCGGGTGGACCCGCTACCTTTAACGGTGCTGTCACCGGCACACTTCACCCGCTGATGCGTGAGTGTGTTTTATCTTTCTTCGACGACATACTAGTATTGAGCAAAACACTGCAGGACCATGCAGAACATCTCCGGCAGGTGTTTGAGCTACTTCGCCGTGACCAATGGAAAGTGAAGAGAAGCAAATGCAGTTTTGGACAGCAAAGAATAACATACCTGGGGCATGTCATCAGCGCTGACGGAGTGGCAACGGACCCTACTAAGATCAAGGCAGTAACAGATTGGCCCACACCTACAAATATGAAAGATGTCAGGCAGTTTCTGGGGTTAGCAGGATACTACAAATGCTTTGTTCGGCAATTTGGAATCCTAGCCCGGCCCCTCTTCAATCTCCTTAAGAAGGGAACACCGTTCGTCTGGACAGATAACACGGAGCAAAGCTTTCAAGTTCTCAAGCAGAGTTTAGTCACAGCACCGGTACTTGCCCTGCCAGACTTTCAGAAACAGTTCACGATTGAAACAGACGCATGTGGTACAGGCATTGGAGCGATTTTGCAGCAAGAAGGGCACCCCATCGCCTTCATGAGCAAAGCCCTCTGCCCCAAGTACCAGGGCCTATCCACATACGAGAAGGAGTACTTGGCAGTGATCGCTGCAGTCGATCAATGGCGACCATACCTACAGTCTGCAGAATTCATCATCAAGACAGATCAGCGCAGCTTGGTTTATTTGTAGGAGCAGAGACTCACGACCCCGTGGCAACAGCGAGCTTTCACCAAATTATTGGGCTTGCAATACAAAATCGTCTATAAGAAGGGCGTGGAAAATGGAGCCGCAGATGCACTATCTCGCCTACACCACTCGGAGTACGCCATGGCGATTTCAAGCTGCCAGCCAGCGTGGCTCGAGGATATCGTGTCGAGTTACAACTCCAACCCCCAAGCGCAGCGTCTGTTGGAATAGTTGGCAGTCAGACCTGACCCACAAGGGCGTTTCAGTTTGTCGCAACGGCTTCTACGTTTCAGAGACCGTATTTGGCTTGGAGGGAGCACCGCGCTATAGCAGCAGATCATCTCGGCGTTCCATGACAGCCCAGTGGGGGGACATTCAGGATTTCCAGCCACTTACAAGCGAATCAGGCGCTTGTTCGCTTGGCCCAAAATGAAGGCTCACATTCTTCAGTATGTGCAATGCTGCGAAATCTGTCAACAAGCTAAAGCAGAGCGAGTGGCTTCACCAGGGCTACTCCACCCGCTTCCTATTCCCACTAAATCATTTGATATGATCACGATGGACTTCATCGATGGGCTCCCGCAATCAGGTCAGTACAATTGCATCTGGGTTTTGGTCGACAAGATGACCAAGTTCGCTCATTTCTTGCCACTTGCCCATCCTTACACTGCTTCTCGCGTGGCCCTCCTGTACATGCAACGCATTTACCCCATCCATGGCTTTCCTCAGTCTATTGTCTTGGATCGTGATCCTGTTTTCACGAGCCACTTTTGGCAAGAACTCTTCCGCCACGCTGGTACCGACCTCCGCCTGAGCACGGCCAACCATCCACAAACCGACGGGCAGTCGGAGCGCGTAAACCAATGCCTTGAAACTTTCCTCCGCTGTTTCACTCATTCTTGTCCCAAGCGATGGAGCCATTGGATTCCTCTTGCACAATTCTGGTACAATGCTGCGCCACATTCAGCCATTGGCATGACACCATTCATGGCCATGTTCGGTCACGAACCCCGTCACTAGGGCATCACGGCGGCCTCTTCTTGTTCTGTTCCTGCCCTGCAAACTTGGCTCGACGAACGCGCCACTATTCAAGATCTGCTACAGCAACACCTTCAGCGAGCTCGCTTGCGTATGAAACAGCAGGCAGACAAGAAACGCTCAGAACATGTGTTTGAGATCGGTGACAAGGTTTACCTAAAGCTACAGCCGTACATGCAAACATCAGTGGCCAAGCGAGCTAATCACAAGCTCTCTTTTCGGTACTACGGGCCGTACTCCATCATCGACAAGATCAACCCAGTGGCTTACAAACTAGAGCTACCGACGAACGCAACAGTTCATCCCGTTTTCCATGTGTCTCTGCTGAGGAAGGCCCTACTGCCAGGTACGCCAGTTCAACATCAGCTTCCCACTGCTACTGATATACCTGCAGTTCCAGTCCAGGTTTTGGCTTCGCGTTGGCGTCGCAAGCATGGCAGCATGGTTGAACAGGTCCTCATACGGTGGTCTGATACCGCGGCAATTGGTGACACTTGGGAGGACAAAGAAGAACTACAAGCTCGGTTCCCGGCTGCAGAGGCTTGGGGGCAAGCCTCATCGCAAGAAGGAGGAGGTGTCAAGGCCACAAGCAGCCCAGCACCAAGGCCCAGAAGCGAACCGGCCTCGCCACCAGCTCGGCCCACCAGGCAGAGGCGGCCCAACCCTAACATCAGCGGCCCGGAGTGGATGTGATGGTGCCAACTACTTAACGCGTCTTCACCCACCCGAGAGAGGCATCCAGTGGATCACGGCACGAACTCGGCAGCGGCTCTTTTCCCCTTTCCTCTTCCCTTCCCAATTCGTGTATCCAGAGATTGTAACCTAAATAGCTACTTGAATCCGTGAGCAAGAGCTAGATCGAGCAATATACCAGTAGGTTGCTTACACCCGGGGGAACTAATGGGCCTCGATGGGCCTTAGTGGAGAGAGAGAGGGGCGGCCAGGGCAGGCCGCACGCCCCCTCCCCCTTGAGTCCGAATTGGACTAGGAAGGGGGGGGGGCCCTTTCCTTCTCCCTCTCCCTCTCCTTCCTTCCCCCTCTCTTCCCTTGTTGGAAACCTACTAGGAATAGGATTCCTAGTAGGAATCCTACTTGGGGGCGCGTCCTAGGGGTCGGCCGGCCTCCCCTTGCTCCTTTATATACTGGGGAGGGCACCCTAGAACACACAAGTTGATATTGTCTTAGTCGTGTGCGGTGCCCCTCCACGAAATTCCACCTCGGTCATATCGTTGCGATGCTTAGCGAAGCCTGCGTGATAACTACATCAACACCATCACCATGCCGTCGTGCTGACGGAACTCTCCCTCGGCCTCAGCTGGATCAAGAGTACGAGGGACGTCACCGAGCTGAACGTGTGCAGATCGCGGAGGTGCCGTGCGTTCGATCGGTTGGATCGCGAAGACGTTCGACTACATCAACCGCGTTACTAAACGCTTCCGCTTTCGGTCTACGATGGTACGTAGACATCACTCTCCCCTCTCGTTGCTATGCATCAGCTAGATGGATCTTGCGTGTGCGTAGGAATTTTTTTGAAATTACTGCGTTCCCCAACAATATCATCTCCCACCAAAAGAATGTATTCTTTGCTGAAATCTACCACGGAAAATCTCGAATGGAAAATCAAGCTAAAACTGTCACAACAGCACACACTAGCCGGCCTGGCCACGCAGACGAGGATACAAAACGCCACGAAGAAGAAATACAAAGTCGAGGTTGTCACCAAACGTCATTGTCATCACCCCCTCCTTGAGTCAGTGACTCCAACTTCACCACCGACTTACACGAACGAAGTCCTCATTGCCACAGACGTCGGATTCCATGTTGGCCCTTGTCAAACAATCGGCCACTTGTGAAGCAGGCGGCCAAACATCTCCAACTTTGAAGACCCCCCAAAACACTGGAGAAATGCGCAGAGCTGATGTCAACCAACGCCTCTTCAAAGAACACCAAACACCTGTCATGTCATCGACTCATCGTCACCACGTGGACACCTCCAGGGCCGCTCCGACTCCATGATGACATGGCGAGAGAAAGAAGAAACATGTCGAGCATGCCAGAAGAAGCCGACAACCGGAGCCTTGTCGCAAGCCTGTTGAGCATGCCAATGAGTTTCCCAGCGGTGCTTTGAACTCGCTTTCCCCTTTCTTACCCTCTTTAAACTCTGGTGGCTTCGGATGATTGTATCTTCGTTATTCAGTTATAATAACGAAAAGGGGTTATGCCCGATTCAGAATGAAAAAAAAATGTCACACGATTCGTCTGCAAAATTTCGTATGAGACGCACCAAACTTGAGTTGGTCTACTGTTAGACGACGTCGGAGCTCCACCATAGTCGACACGCGCGCACTATGGTCGCGTACATGTGTCCCTGCTCCGGCGTTTCACCCGCGAGTCAGCTGCTGACAGTCACACGCGCACGCATCAGTTTCCCCTATCCCACAGGTGGCCAAGCCAGCATTGATGACGATCTCCTAGGCCTCATCTGGTTTCCTCGGCGGAAGAGGGCCAGACTTTGGGAGCGACCGCGATCGATCGACAACCAAACCCCGGGCACCGGACATCACACGCGCCCATCTATCCATCCGCCCACGCCCACGCCAAGGCAGTCCACGGCGAGCGCGACCCACGGCACGGAGCAGCACACGTTGTTGGCTGCGAGCGATTCCTTGACCCCCGATCGGACCCGAGGCGCACTAGCGTCGCGTCGCCCCCTTTCCCACCCCGCCGTGTCTGCCCACCTAGCCGCGCTCCCAGTCCCAGCCCCACGTACCCCACACGCCAACGAGACGGGCTCCGGCTCCGCACCGTCGCCTCTGCTCGACAGCTGCTCCAACTTCTGATCTGAAAGGAGCCGCTGCGACGGACGGGCGGGCGCGCGCGCGTGGCGAGATGGCGTGACCGCCTCCGCGAAAAAGGGTTTGCCGTCTGCCTGCAGATAGATGCGGCGTCCCCGTTTACTTGCTTATTTATTGCTGCGGTGGCCGGTGAGGCGCGGGTCGGCATAGCCGCTAGACTCGACTGTCGTCTCGCAGTCACAGTTGCTGTTCTGAGAGCACAAAGCCGCCACCGCAGGCAGCTCCATACTTTCTTCCTGGTCTCCGTTACTGCTGCCATCCGGCACGCGCCGGGGATCAGGCGGCACAGGGAAAGTGCCCGCTCACAGGATACCGAACGTGGTTGGAGATCCGGAGATGGAGGAGGCACAGGAGAGCAGTGGCGGCATCCGCTCCGCGCTCCCTCTCGGCTCGCTCATCTCTCCTTCCGGGAACGAGGTGCTTCTCCACTCCATGCTCCGTGCTTCTGCTTCCGCTTTGGCTCTTAATCATCTTTATTTGCCTCGTTCCTCAGTTCCAAGTTCCTTGCTGTTCTTTGGTTAAACCAGAATGATTTGCCTAGCTGGGGGATCTCTTGATTTATCACGCAAAGGGTAGATATAACGGACGGCGAAGTGGATAGTACTCCTACAATTCCTTCTTAATATATTTTGCCTTAAATTCAGTCAGACAAAAGCTCAGACTCTTCTTAGAATCTTAGCAGTAGATTTTGTGTTAAATTCAGACAGACAAAATTTCAGATTAACAGTATGTAACTAGTCAACATCCAATTTAATTTAACAGTAGTTGGAGTTGGAACACTTTACGCCAAGTACTTTAGGTCAGCTTGAACAATCGAAAAAAGCTTCTCCTTCCACCTGGTTTTCACGATGAGGCCCTCTCAAACAAGGCAAACCCAAGAAAAATGAAGACGCTTATCTCTACTTCCGTGCATGTTCTTGACCTCCTTCGGCTAGCTCCCTCCAACAAGTGCAAGCCTCTCACGCTTTTTTAATCTATAAAGAAGCCCAGCTTATGAATTCTTTTACAAGAAGCTAACTAAGCATCCGTTGATGCCACTTTTTACCTAGGAAATAACAGTATGAATTTTGGCCTACAAAACTGAACTTGTAATACTCAGAAACTCATGCAGTTTTCGATTATTCTTTTTTATACTAGAAGATTAATATACATGACTACATACGTCGAGAATCAGAATACTTAGGGTACCTGTCGACATGTGTCTATACAACCGCCTCACATTTATACGGTCTTCTTTTCCGGTGAACTATTCCTTTCCCCTCTCTCTCTCTCTCTCTCTTGCCAAGTAGCCATCATTTTGCCCATCAAAAAAAAAAGTTGCCATCATTTCGTTTCCTTTTCTGTGAACGGTGATCATGACTCGCCTGACAAAAACCAGCGAACACGTGTCCCCTAACTAATTTTCACAGGTGGAGCTCCCGGAGCTAGACGGCAAGATCATCGGCCTATACTTCGCGGCGAACTGGTACCCCAAGTGCAAGGCCTTCACCCCGGCGCTGGCCGCCGCGTACCAGCAGCTCAGGGCGCGCGGCGCCGGCTTCGAGGTCGTCTTCGTGTCGTGCGACGAGGACCGGCCGTCCTTCGAGCGGTTCCACCGCGCCATGCCCTGGCCCGCCGTGCCCTTCGGCGACCTCCGCTGCAAGAAGAGCCTCAGCGACATGTTCCAGGTCGAGGGCATCCCGCGCCTGGTGGTGCTCGCCCCGGGCGGCGCCGAGGTCGTCTGCCCCGACGCCGTCGAGCTCGTGCACCGCTACGGCGACCCGGCGTTCCCGTTCACCCCGGCCAGGGTGGCGGAGCTGGAGGCCGACGAGCGGAGCAAGTTCGCCTCCCAGACGCTGGAGAAGCTCTTCTCCGTCGGCCACGTCAAGAACGGCGGCGACGAACAGGTACTACTACCACCGAGTGTTGTTCTGCTCTAGAATGCAGACGTGTGTGTGTGTGTGCATGGCGTCGAACGATCATGAGCTCGCTCGCAAGCATCGCCATTGATTTTGCCATGCATCCAGCTGCTGGCCTCACCGTGGCTAAGGGATGCAGGTTCCCATCGCGAGCCTGGTCGGGAAGACGGTGGGGCTCTATTTCTTGGCGCACGGGTGCGAGCCGTGCGTCAAGTTCACCGCGAGGCTGGCCGCCATCTACGGCAACCTGAAGGGCAAGTCGGCGGAGTTCGAGGTGGTGTACATCCCCATGGACAAGGAGGAGGACGGGTACGAGCGGTCGCGGCGCGGCATGCCGTGGCTGGCGCTGCCCTACGACGGCGAAGGAGCGCAGTCGCGGGCGCTGGCCAGGTACTTCGACGTGAGGGAGATCCCGACGCTGGTGGTGATCGGGCCCGACGGCAAGACGGTGACGAGGGAGGGGAGGAACCTGGTGAACCTCTACTTCGACATGGCGTTCCCGTTCACGGAGGAGCAGGTGAGGCGGCTGCAGGAGCTGGAGGACGAGCAGGCCAAGGGGTACTCGCCGTCGCTGCGCCACGCCGGGCACCGGCACGAGCTGAGCGTCGTGTCGGAGAAGTCCGGCGGCGGGCCGTACGTCTGCTGCGAGTGCGACGAGCAGGGGCTAGGCTGGGCGTACCAGTGCATCGCCTGCGGCTACGAGATACACCTCCGGTGCGGCCGGGACGTGGAAGACGACGGCGCCGTGGGAGCTGGTCAGTAGGCCGGAGTACGGGACCGTATTGTATACCATTAACCTGAATGTTGTGTGTGCGTGCTCTGGAAATGGTCATGTTGCTATGACGAGAAATGCCCAGTGTGGACTTGCTCTTGGCAAGTCTGATGATAGTAGAATAGACGAGAAATGCGCAGTGTAGCTTGTCACGGCTGGCTAGCTGCAACAGAAAAGCATCGCTGCATTTGGGCTTCTACTTGTTCTGCTTCTCTTTTTAATCAGCTCACCCACGATCATTTGATACTAAATTTAGCTTCACCATACTATAACGTTCTACAGCAAGTGCCACGAACAGGGTCTTCCTAAAACAACCGCAATACCAGTAAAAAAAACACCATCTCGCATTTGATCTTCCTCCTTCATCTGAAATAGCAAGGTCTCCTTCCTTTTCATCCTTTATCTGAAATAGCAAGGTCTCTTCCTTTGAAAGAGTCGAGGTCTCTCTGGATTGGGAGGAACAGAGATTTTCTTTTCTTTTTTTGGTTGTGAAAGGTGCAAGTCCACAGCTGAGGAAGAGCCGTCAGATGTGACAAACAAATTGAAATAGGGGCATGCCTCTTTTCGGTAGGGTGCATATGAGCTCGTGCCCTACGAGAGATACAGATAAGACCACACTGCCAATGCTTACAACTAGATGGCGCTAAGAAACTATCTCCACCTACGTGTCATGTATCAAGAAAATAAAAAAGACGGTGGCCTAGGCAGCGACTGAACACAACCATGAGAAAATAGACAAATTCGAGCAAAAAACAAAACTCACAGAGCAGATGATGCACACAACCATTAGAAGACAAGCCTGAAGTACATTTATTTAGTGCACAATAACCTGGATAAACCATACTGCCATACTGGTGGCGCATACAAACCATGTTGAAGGACAACTTGCATCAACACACCGATGCAAATTCAAATGTCTTGGATGTAAAAGTGCATCAAACACAGATGCCTCACACGAGTACTAGCAATTCAAATGTCTTAGATGTGACAATACCAAGTATACGACAACTTCCAGGCTTACGGTGACAGCACACGAGCATTTGTGTGTTGCCTAAAATCCGTGAATCTTGATGCTCTCTTTCTTTGCAAGTCCAGCCTAACCAAACAGGAATTGTCAAATTAAGAAGATGAACGACACAACAGTCAATATGCATGACAATATAAAATGGCATCGTAAATTACCTGAACTAGGAAAGTAGCAACATTTTTACGCTGATCACCTTGGAGTTGGATGACCTAGAAATATAGAAGACAACTCATCAGCATATACACCTTTACATTAGAGAACTTTGATTCAACAAAATAGGGGAGCCTCGCTGTACCTGGCCTAGTTCTG
The DNA here is from genome assembly GCA_021605205.1 of Aegilops longissima. NCBI lineage: Eukaryota > Viridiplantae > Streptophyta > Magnoliopsida > Poales > Poaceae > Aegilops > Aegilops longissima. Next base: position 560,121,029 of record CM038678.1, read on the forward strand.
GATCCTGGACTACAGTACCATTACAGCAGAATTCCTTTTTGAGATCCTTGAGAATCTTGTTATAGCTGTAATCTTTCTTCAAGCCCTGAACAGTAGTCAGACTCTTTCTTCCGTTGCGCTGCTGGACACGCACATGCACATAGTTCTTTGATCCAGCACCAGCGCCGGAGTCCTCAGCATTTGCCTCAGCAAACGGATCTACAAAGAAGATGCCAAGTCAACTTCTGGGTAGAGGATATACTTAGGCAAGGCAACCAGAGGATACACAAATCAGAGTACTGTACGCAAACCAAAAAGATGCATGTTTCTGTGGCATAGTCATCTGTGGACACACATCTTCATTAATACAGATAAGATATGCATCAGCGCCACCTCTAGAGAAGGTTAGGAAAAGCTCTTGTCCAGCGTAATAAATGTATGTTGGTATACAACAACTACTACTAACTCATGATCAACTAGATGTGGTATTCTGTTAGTTAATAGAATTAGATATTGAGAACAGTCTATAGCTAATTTAGGGTAAGAGAGAACGTAAGAAAAGACAACCTATATAGGTTATTTATAGGCAAAACAAATGATCCATGTTTCTGTAATACAGTGATCTGTGACTGTGCATCTTCATTAATGCAGCTAAGCTATGTACCCGTGCCACCTCTAGGGAAGGTTAGCAAAAGCTCTTGTCCAGCATGATACATATATGTTGGTATAAAACAACTTATAATCAACTAGATAATGGTATGCTGTTGGTTAATGAGATTAGATATTGAGAACAGTCTATTAGGTTAATTCAGGGTAACAGAGAACGTAAAGAAACAAAATCTACAGGTTAAGGACTCTCAAATTGCTATAGATTGGCAGGTGATATTCTCTAATGAAATAATAAAGAAATGAGTGCATACCAAAAGCAGTTGGAACCTGGACGTCGAGATCAGACATGAACTTGTTGTTTGGTTTGATTGGCCCCAAACAGACAAGGCTCTATTTATTGTCTTGATGTGTGAGCTGCAAAACATCCCAAACGATCATTCTGGGAAGAAGATAAGCTAGAACTGAGCCACTGATATGCAGTAGTTCCTAGATAGTAGGATAGTACTTGGTGCTAACGGAAGTTGCATCTGAATTTCTTCTTTATAAGAAGATCTCTATTAAGTTATTATCATAATAGCTGACGAAATTTAAGAAATTCAGAGTTGTAGTACTAGATCATCATGGAATATAAGGCAGATATAGTCACGCAATACAGAGGGTGCTCAACAGTACAACATCGAATTAAGTGCACGGGACATTCAGCATAAAAAACGAGGGCCGGTGTGGAAAACGCAAGCATAAGCCCCATCCTTGGTCACTTCCAAAATCCACATAGAAAGTAGAAGACCTCCTTATTAACTAGGAGTACAAAGGAGAACCTAAAATCAGCCCACAAATTTGCTAAATCACAAACAGCATGTCCTAATATTTATCGTTCTATTCATCAGGAATAGATGAACCAAGCCACAATCGCATAGATCGACAACAAAAGAACAAGGTACTCATCTAAACTGTTCGCGCGGACAGATCGGTTCAAATCGCGGCGGCACGCCTAAGCGAATCCCCAATATCAGACACCCGAATTAGCAGAAAATCAGCCAATCAGGTACGGAAACCACCTAAACTCACCATCCACCGCACAAAACAAACCGATTGGGGCCAAATATCGGCACACCGAAAAACCAACCCAACAGCCCTATCGAGATCTAGGAGCGGGCGATCGATTGGACGGCGCAACCACAACCGATCGCGAGACGGAGCCCACCGCTAGAAATCGAGCCGCGGGGGAGCAGGGAAACGTAGAATCGGCCGATGGGGGGGGGGGAGGGGGAGGAGGGGAAAATCACCTTGTCCGGTGGTGCGAACCGCAGACGGCGAATGCGGGGAGGAGGAGAAAGGCAACACGGGACGAGACGACTTGACCTCGGGGAAATATCTGTCTCCTCCTCTCTCTCTCTCTCCTTCCGCCCCGGTTCCACCACCGTCGGTTATAAAGGAGCACGCCGCGTATAAATTAGGCGGACCGACGATTAAACGTGGAGACAGGATATTCCGTCCGTCGGTTCTACGCTAAATTTAGCCTTGCCGTCGGTTCAGGCCCATTAGCAGCAGACGGAGTTGGGGCCCGATTCTTAGGCGTCAACCTTGCCTAATCACAAATTAATTAGAGCTACCCGTTCGATATTTTAAAAAAAACTTTTCCAAAGTGCATATCTTTCCCTCTAAAAAAAGTGCATATGTAAATGCCTCTGGTCAAAACACTTTTTTTAGAAAATTGTGAACCTTTTTAAACTCATGAATTTTTAAAAAGCAATCGTAAATATTTTTCAAACTCGCGAACATTTTTCGTATTTGCAAACACTTTTACAATTCACGAACATCTTTTTAAAATCATGAATATTTTTTGACATCCATGAACATTTTTTTGTTTCACCAAAAAAAATTAAAATTTGCAGAAAAGAACCCGTGTAGGTTTTTTTTTCCTGTGATTTCCTTAGTTTTGGATTCACAGTACGACACACATCCCGTATGATAAAATAGGCCCAAACAATAGAAGCACGAAAGCGCACATCTATATCCCTTGGCTTCAGCGACCCAAAGGCGCTCCACTAGGATTTTTCGTGCCTCTCGTCGGTGCCGTCGCCGATCCCGTACGTCTCCTGTGGTTCTAGGACCATGGAGGCACGGTTTTAGGTGCCTTTTTATTTTTTATTAGTTGTTTTGCCATGCTTAAGAAGGCAAGTTGGCGGTGACTTTTTAAAGATGGATTAAGGTTATCCCCACCTAGCCCCCGTTCCGGCGGTGCTTCTGGCGTCGTCGGAGGGCGTGTGGAGGTGTGTCTTTCGCTAATCTCGTGGAATTCGGTTGGTGTTTGTCTTCGGTGGATCCGCTTAGAACCGGTCTTTGTTTGTATGCGTCTGTGTGCTTGCATGTTGCATCATTCCGATCTACACTTCTCTTCATCGACGGTGGTTGCTATTATGGTGTGCTGGTCCTATGGGGTCTTTTCCGATTGTCTACCACAATAAGGTTTGTCGGCTCCGACAAGGGAGGGGCAATGATGGCGGCGTGCCTTCAGCTTGCTCCAATACTTGTAGTCGTCGCGAGGTGGTCTATAGACCTAGATATAATTTTTACTTCTGATGTTTTTTATACTCCTTAACAATTGATGAATAACTCGGAAGTTTTCTCGAAGAAAAAAGAAATGTGAAAAAGGCCTACAACGCTACAGGACGATGACACATAAGAAATGTACGAGAACCGCCAAACATAAAAAAGAACATAGATGATGGAGAGGGGGAAACCAGACAATACAAATAAGGATGACATCACCTAGATGTGCAATAACTATTTCTCATCTAGATGAGCCCTAGAAGCACCCTAAGTAAAAAAGTATAAATATAATTTTTCTAATTTTAATATGGATGAGAATTAACAAAATCTCATCTAACTTCTATGTCATTTAATTTTACGTGAAGATTCATGTTGATACAACATGGGCACAAATGCACATCAGCACACATTTGCCTGCACAAGTCTAAAAGTTGACAAAGTTACTCAACGTTGATTATATTTTTAACAAATCCATATTCCAATATAACAACAAACAAAACAATTTTTTGGTAGTATATGAAAATTGACCATCAATCTCTAAGTGCTTTCCTGGCAAATGCGCCATTGACTATACCAATAAAATCCACGCCATTTTGGTGAAACGAGCCGTATGATGCAGACATGAAACACCACTTTATTATCATTTATGTAAGATGCATTTCATTCTGAAAATCAAGACTTATGAAGAATTAATCTAATAATCTATTCTACACAGAATTGATATTGTCAGGTTCGTCTTTTAAAGCACTTCTTATCATGAATTTGTAACCATTAAACAAATATTAAACAAATCAAGGTCAGAGCTCATATTTACAGTCAGAATACACTTGCTAATCCTTTAAAAAAATGCTTGAATTGCCAAAACGTCTTATATTTAAAAATAGATGGTGTATTTAGGAATGGAAGAGAAACAAAAGATCAGCAGGCTGCAGTGACGTCTCCAAGATAACACCGGAAGAGCTGGCACTACGTATGGCATGGATGGTCGACGCGCTAGTCAAGTCAATCTTCTCTCCGGAAGAGATGCTCTCTCATCAGGAAGTCAATGTTCTGCGGATCGCTCACAGCCACGGGTGATGGACCCGTACAATCATATGCAGCGCCCAGGAAAAGGAAAGGCATACAAAACCCGCCGCCGATTGAGAACCACCACAGCTTCAACACGCGCACGAGACTATCCATCCGGAGGGCCCTTGATTTGATTCCCTGTCTGCACGGAGCCCTGCCCTGTTCTTGCCTACAGCAACCAGCAGCATCTTCAGCAATTTCGTTGCCTGCACGCCACACGTTTTTGTTTTTATTACTACCTCCGTTCCATATTAGTTGTCGCTGATTTAATACAATGGAACAGTACTAAATCAACGACAAAACGGAGGGAGTACTTCTTGCAGGAAAGATGATAGGATATATTTATTTATCTGCTTAACATGCGGATGAACAAATTGAAAAACCGCGCTTCGGGAGAGGGAAAATAAGTGCAACATTACAGGTTTGAAATGGGAGAATACTGGAGCAGGGGGAAACGCAACGCGTTTCAGCTGAGCTAGTTCCAGGGAACTTCAGGGAGGAAATTGGCGTCGATAGCCGAAAGATTGGATTCATGCCAACTGAGCCTGTATCTTTGACCTTCCTTTCTGCACATGGACAATCAATTGGAGTAGTTATCATCATACAAGACAGAGACTAACAGGCCTATAAATACCATTACCTGTTGTTGGATCATATCAGCAAGTGCCTCCATACCAACATGGATTTCCACTCTTCCCCTCGGTGTTTTTCAGCTTACGGCCTACTCTTCTTATGCCTTATGATAAGCATAAGCAGAGGGTATGGATCTCAAAAGGTATGGCTGATTCATCACCCTGCATTTTATCACATAGTGTTGGTTCTGTTCGATGCTAAGATATGTTTTCTGTTCTGTTCCTCTCCACGCATAGCTGTACATCGTTTACCTGGGAGAGAAGAAACATGACGACCCTTCTCTGGTAACAGCTTCGCACCATGATATGCTCACCACCATTCTTGGAAGGTAAACCTCAGAACAAGTTTGCCATCTTTCCGAGTTTGGTTCTGATCTTCTGACGGGCCATATTATATACTTTTAAAGGACAGAGTATTTCGTTCGACAATTCCGAGTAAGGCTGTCGGTTTTTTTTTCTCATCACTTGCTGATTTGTTTCAGCAAGGAAGATGCGTTGGCCTCCATCACTTATAGCTACAAGCATGGCTTCTCAGGCTTCGCGGCCATGTTAACAGATGACCAAGCACAAGATCTTGCAGGTGGGCCAAGTTTGCTACAAAAATTGCTTTGCTGATTCTCTGTTGATCTAACACTATCCTGTTAAGATAACCAAATTGGGGAATTCAATCCTGATGCATGATCCTTTCTTCTGAAGAAAGAAACGTATTTGGTGATTATTATTTGCTCATTAGTTAAGCTGTTTATCTTTCTAATCATCGATATGAGTTCGAGGCCGGGCAGTCATATGGTTCTTATTCCTGTTTTGTGGAAACCTACTCTGGATCAATGTATGGTCTCTTTTCTGCAATACAACTTATTTGTAGCTGTACACTCATTTTAGTAAGAAGCTGCACATCTGCAGTAGCCTTACGACCCCTGCCTGATGATTATTTCGATTTTTCCTATTTCTTAGGTGACTGAAAAATAACTACTTTTAAGTCACTGCTGAGAATTGTCCAATCAAACTTCAGAATTCGTGAAAGGGTAAATTAAGGGCGAGAAATTTTTGATCTTGGGACTATCAGTGGTTAACTGAGAAACAGACAATTTCTAACTAGGGTTATGAGGATCCTTTCTTTTTGTTACTCTGTGATGTATACACCACATAGATAACTAATTGGCGGATTCTGATTTAGAATTTTAGTTCCTCATGTATCTTTTTGACATGTTCAGAGCTACCTGAAGTTATCAGCGTTACTCCAAATCAGCATCATGACTTGATGACCACAAGAAGCTGGGATTTCCTTGGCATGAACCTGGACCATCAGCCACCTAGTAAACTTCTGCAGAGGAGCAAATATGGAGAAGATGTAATTATCGGGATATTTGACACTGGTTAGTCCTTCATTGCTAACAAGTTAAATTAGAAAGAAAAAAAAATCTTCACCAAGCAAATTCCTGCTAAAACACTGCAAATGCAATTGATGCAGGGATCTGGCCTGAATCAAGAAGCTTCAGTGACGAAGGATACGGACCAGTACCGTCACGATGGAAGGGTGTGTGTCAGCTGGGGCAGGCCTGGAACAGCACCAACTGCAACAGGAAAATCATAGGCGCACGGTACTATCCTGCGGGTCTGGACAAAGCCGACCAAGCGAACAATTACATGTCTGCACGGGACATAAACGGGCATGGGACGCACACCGCATCCACAGCAGCCGGTGCAGTAGTAGAGGGGGTCAGCCTCCATGGCCTGGCAGCAGGGGTGGCACGGGGTGGTGCGCCCCGAGCGCGCCTTGCAGTGTACAAGGTCGCATTTGAGGGCCCGAAGAAGGTGCAGCTTGCTAGTGCTGCACTGCTAGCAGCTCTGGATGATGCAATTCATGATGGAGTTGACATCCTATCCCTATCAGTCCAATATAATGATAATTCATTTGGTTCACTCCATGCAGTCCAGAAGGGTATTACCGTTGTTTATGGCGCGGGAAATAGTGGGCCTAGACCACAAGTCATTTCTAACACAGCCCCTTGGGTCATTACAGTCGCAACGAGCAAGATCGACCGGTCTTTTCCAACTGCCATTACCCTTGGAAACAATCAAACCATCGTGGTATGCACTAGACAAACATGATCTTTGTTAGAATCCTGGGAGGCAACTTTGCTCCACCTGTCATCCTCAAACACTTACCACTCAATATTTATGCATAACTTTTTCATATTTGCAGGGTCAATCACTCTATTACATGATAACAAATGAATCCAAGAGTGGGTTCCAGCCACTTGTACAAGGTGGAAGGTGCGTCAGATGCTATTCGGTTTCTCAATTAACTACATTTATAAATAGATGTCCTTTTCTGCTTAGGCATTAAATTTCTGAATCCAGTTGAGCAATTATTGTGGTCTTTCTGTTTACAGCTGCTCAATCGAGGCGCTAAATGGCACGGAAATCAACGGAAAAATTGTTCTATGCATTAAAGAAACTTTTGGCCCAACAGCAGACATTCTCCCAGACGCCATAACAAATGTTAAAAGTGGTGGGGCATTTGGACTTATTTTCGCAATATATACCATAGATAAGCTTTTGAGCACCGAAGATTGTGTGGGCATGGCATGTGTCATTGTCGACATTGATATTGGGTTTCAAGTTGCAACATACATTGGAAGCCAAGGGTAAGAACCTATTTTGTGGCCTTCCATGCTTAGTTGCTTACAGATGTTATCTTTTATCCAGCAATTATTTAAAGACTCAATAAACTGTGCTTTAACTTGAGCAGCTCGCCCATTGCAAAGATTGAGCCAGCAAGTACTATAACAGGAAACCGAGTTCCTGCTCCAAGAGTCGCATTTTTTTCTTCGAGAGGCCCGTCCGCCAAGTACCCTACAGTTCTTAAGGTACACAAGCTAAAATGAGCGCATTCTGTTGTCCTGTGCAATGCATAACTATTATTCCAGAAACAATTTTCGGAAAAACACCAACTAGTAGGGATTGATCGTAAGATTTCTCTCAGAAATAGGGGCGTTAAGATGATTTTGTTTGACAGGTTAGCACTACCTTCATACGGTGAAATTATCTTAATCCCATTATAACTACTTTAACAGCCTGACATAGCCGCACCAGGAGTGAACATCTTAGCAGCTACAGGAGACGGATATGTGTTCGACTCAGGGGCATCAATGTCAACCCCACATGTAGCAGGCGTCGTAGCATTGCTAAAGGCTGTACATCCTGATTGGTCTCATGCTGCCCTAAAATCAGCAATTGTTACCACCGGTAAATTCCTAAAACATTATATCTACATGAAACACTATCCTCATCAATCAACTCACACTTTCTTAACAACAATTTGCTCTTCTTTGCATGGGTAAAGCATCAACCAAGGATGAGCATGGCACGCCGATGCTAGCAGAAGCACTACCCCGGAAGGTCGCCGACCCATTCGACTATGGAGGGGGAAACATAAATCCCAATGCAGCTGCCGATCCCGGCCTTGTTTACGACATCGATCCGAGGGACTACAGCAAGTTCTTCGCTTGCACGATTCAGAAATACGCTATCTGCAACATTTCAACATCGCCGGCATATCACCTAAACCTGCCTTCCATAGCCATTCCTGAGCTAAGGGGTCCAATTAAGGTGCAGCGAGCAGTCACGAACGTCGGTGAGGTCGACGCGGTTTACCGAGCCGATATACAGTCCCCCCCTGGAGTGAGGATCAAAGTCGACCCACCAACCCTAGTCTTCAACGCGACAAAGAAAGTGCACGCCTTCAAGGTCAGCATGACGCCTCTGTGGAAGGTGCAAGGGGACTACACGTTCGGTAGCCTGACTTGGCGCAACGAGCACCACTCGGTGAGGATCCCACTAGCAGTCCGGATCACAATCCAGGATTTCTACGCCGATGTTGCATAGTAACGAGGAATGTCGTATGAAAAATAAAGATTGGTGATGTACTTAGGATTTTAGCATGATTTACAAGACTATTTGTAATTGTAATTGTACTTAGGCTTTGTAATTTGTACTTGAATAAATTTGTTTGCAAGAGCACACTACTGTTTTTTCAAATTTGTCTGAATGCTCGGTTCTCGATTTACCCCCGACGAATCACAAAACGGAAACCGCTGTGGAGAGGAGGATGGCTGGGACGAACCTGGCGGCGTAGCCCGCGGAGAGCTACGCCGGATTAGCCGTGACGAGAGCCGCGACGTGAGTGCGGGCCCGCGTGCGTTGCCCTCCGGCCGCCGGAGTCGACTGGGCACCCAGTATCGCCGTGCGGCTGACGGCGATTGTTCCCAGCAACCTGGGCATCCTCCGGGCTGGGTCTGGTTCGGGCCGGGCTTTGCTCGGGCTGTCGTTCTGATCCTGTACACGGGCCTCACTAAAATGGGCTATGCTATCATCCAACTTCGGCGTTGAGCCGTTGAGCCACAGCTACATTCTTCGGCATTTCCTATTTTCGGCATTTCCTATTTGACGCTGCAGGCGCCCATTACAGTGCAATTTGCAAACGGGCGCCTGCAGCAGTCCAAACTTGGCCGGCCCATTCTATTTTGTCCTTCTTGATTTTCTTGTTCTTCGAAAGGTAAAAAAAGAGCACAGGGTGGAGAATCGAACTCGCAACCCTTCCATTGTAAGGGCTCGGCTCTAGCCACTAGGCTATCCACTCACGAGTGTTTCTCTTTTTATTTCATTCTTCAGCTTGATTTTTCCCTTTTTCTTAGTTTTTGTTTTATTTATTGCGCGCTTTTTAAAATTTCTGAAGTTTTTATTAAATTTGTTAACTTTTTTGAAAATCGATGGACTTTTTTCATATATTGTTGAAATTTTCTTCAAATTCGATGAACTTTTTTGAATTTTGATGAACTTTTTTAAATTTGATGAACTTTTTCTGAAATTCAATGAACTTTTTAAAAAAATTCTATGATCTTTTTTAAAGTTGATGAACTTTTTTCTAAATTCTAGGAACTTTCTTCAAATTCAATGAACTTTTTTTCAAATTCACGAACTTTTTTCAAATTTGATGAACTTTTTTTAAATCCGATGAAATTTTTTGAATTCATGAACTTTTTCAATTTTTGTGAACTTATCCTTTCAGTTCATGAATTATACGAATGCCTTTTCAAATTGATGTATTCTTTATTCAAAAAAAATTAAGCGGTGCGCTGCAGCATTGTTATTATGCATCTGCCTCCGTTGCTAATCATAGACAGGAAGTAGCTCGTGTGGTTGGTGGTACCTGTACGCGAACTCGATGTGGTGAGTTCGAAACCTGCATATAGCAAAAAGAATCGTGTTTTTCTTGCGAGCTTTCACATTCGCCAGGATTCCCATTTCATGGGCCGGCCCAGCGCGGGGCGCTGCAGGCGCCAGGAGCACGAACGGGCGCCTGCAGCGCCGTATAGGAGCTCCCACACTCTTCGTTATTCTCAAGAAAAAAACTACACTCTTCATTATGCTAAAAAAATAAGAGCTACACTCTTCGTTTCAGCATCTTGTTGGCTGGCATCTAAGACTATCCCTCAAATTTGCGCTGGGCTCCTCAAACACCTCCTATACATCCGGACGGACGACCCGATTAATGACTGGTCGTAAAGTTTGGATCCAACCACACCCTCATGCAGGCCCTATATGTCCGGGTTGATCGGCACCCCTCATATCCAGCCCAACGAAACACAACGATTCGATGAGAACGCCGCTCCGTCGTTCCGCCTAAGGGGCCAAACCCGAATATTTAGGCCAGACGACGGCCTCCAACCCTAGTCGCATTCACATTCCCCTCCCACCTGTGGCGTTACTCTCCATTTGATCACAGCTTGGAGCTCACCGTCCACATATAGCCATGGCCTGACAGCGGATCACCACTTACGCAATGCTCACTCTGGAGCGTCTATTAGAGCTCCTTGAGGAGATCCGGGCCCGCGTGAAGCTTGGATTGCAGTCAGTCTGCCTCCAGACTCGCCGGAGCAGCATGAGGAGGAGGAGGAGGAGCAACAGGAGGAGGGGAGAAGGACCAGAGCAGCAGGCGCCGAACGCGGCCATGGATGACGCGAAGCCGGAGGAGGGGAAAGAGGAGAAAGGTGAGGCAGTTTGGTGCCTCCGATTGCCGGATTTGGCATGGCAGACGCGTTGGGCGACTTTGAGGTCGCCCAAGCGGATGAGGCAATGGAGAAGCAACCATCCCCTTGGAGGCAACGATGGAGGCAAATCACCGCTACCTCAGTGAGGCACGGGCAAAGGGGGATACACTCTTCCTGGACATGGAGTTTGGCGATGGTGGAGGCAAATCACCGCTACCTCTATAAGGCACGGGTAGAGGTGGACACACTATTCCCAGACATGGAGCCCGGCGAGGTGCAAGAGCTACGGGAGGTGGCTATCCACCAAGAGGCAGGTTCGTCCGACACTGCCGACACATAGGTCGTCTACATCTCCGACGACGAGTAGAAGTAGGCTAGGTTAATCTATGTAGTAATACATAGTTTTTATGTTGCATGTGTAGTGTGGATTTGAGGTACTTGGTTGCACCAAACACAAAATGAGGGGTGACCGGGCCCTCTCCACGGACGTATGAGGTGCCGGATTTCTATACCCGGCTATATATGCTCTTATAGAGTAAAGAAAGACGGTAACTAATGAAAATCAACATTTTTGGACCTCCCAGTGAACACCCTCAATTCGTTTGATCATGATCGAACGAATGACAATTTTTCTGCGAAATATGGCATTTTTCTGTTTTTTCTACACTTCATGGCAATTTTCGTCTCTGATCATGTCAAATCCTAAAATGTTGGCATGGCAACTTTAGTTTGCGATCCTAAAAACACGAACCTGGATCCCCAGACGAATAGACCCGCTAACAACAATTTTTTCGACACTAGATGGTTTTCATGAGCTAGCTAGTACCTAGGTAAATGCTCCATAAAAGAAATTTGACAGAGGCTCACCGTGCGTGGCATAAGCATGCAACGAAGTCATTGAAAAAGTAGTTGAAATTTGTCTTCCATATGTCATGGCTTAGGCGCTTCTTTGTTTGAAGGGGTTCTTCCCTCATTCTTTTCACTGTGGCGCGGTGGCATGGTCTGGAACACAAGGATTAATCAGAATCAGGTGGAGCCCCTGTAGATGCTCCTCTGCGCGTGCTACAACTTTGCTCGTGGTGAGGGAACATAGGAGGAGTGTTTTCGAACTAGGGAGGACGAGCCTAGCGCCGTTGTGGCCGGAGACGATGAAAGAGATGAGAAAAGGAAGAAAATAGACCATCGGATTCTCGCCGGAATTTGGGGCCGGAGGTCGGCGAGGCTACAGGTTGTCGGCCGACATGTGGGGTGGTCGCTAAAGCAAGGAAACTCAGTCGGGATGGCGCCGGCGTGGAAGCGGTCGAGCAACAGATATTTGAGGAGTTGGTTTTGGCTGCTTAAAATTGAGGGAGTTGGTACACTTCTCAAATATTTGAAGAGTTAAACATTTTGAGAGTTCGACTAGGTCAAAATATTTTGATGAGTTAAGCCCTTTTGAGGACATAAGCAGTTGTCGCCTAGTTAACCTTTTATCTCACCTTAATCGTGTATTCGGCTATGTGTGTACAACCATGTTATAATTGATGTTTCCTAAAATAAACTCGGAACCGACGAGCTTCATAAAAGGTGTGTCTAGAACTCAGTCGACTGAGACTTAACAAGTCTCAATCGAGTGACGCAGTGTGTGTGTGTGTGTGTGTGTGTGTGTGTGTGTGTGTGTGTGTGTGTGTGTGTGTGTGTTTGCTACAAGTGGCGCAGCTAGATGCTACAAACGGCGACGGAAAAGGTTGCGATGATATTGCAAGCAATAAAATGCTACAACCGTCAATGAATGATGTTGCAACCTATGAGATGACATGTTGCAACCGATGAGGGACGACATGCTAGAACCAGCAAGACGGATGTTGTAACCTATAGGAAAAATATTGTAAACGATGGCACAAAATGCTGCAAGGTTGACTGAGAGTCTAAGACTTGATTAAATCCCAGTGTTTTAGCAGGCTTGTTCGTAAAATCATAATCAAAACTGGTCGGACATGCCACATTTCTATTTGCCTCTAAAATGGTGTTAGGTACCCACTCATGAATTACTCCATTACAGGGGATTTGAGTTCAGATACAAGGATTTGAGAGAGGAGGGAGGAAGGAGGAGGAAGAACATGAGGTAGGGGAAGGAAAGAACCGTCGTTGCCTTTTGCCTGATCCAAGCCCAGATTGTCTGTTCGTTGACTCCTTCGCTGGTACTTGTAGCAGGCATTGCTCGATGTGGCATACACCCGGGGCCGGCCCATGTGTTGTCGAAGGGAGCAAGCCCATGTACAGGCAGATTACAGTAGGCTCATGACATCCCTCCCTTCTTGAAACTCGGCTTGACCCCAAGCCGACTCCACTGCCAACCACCCGGATCCCAGTGCACTCGATGTCCGTGGATGTAATCGTACTCACGGTGGTAGTCGAGGTTGGAGTAGGCTTCAACAATGTGGAAGTAGTAGTTGTGGTTGATGGGAATCTAGTCGATGGAGGTGTCAAAGATGGGAGCAACAACGCTGACACCCCTCCCTTCTTGAAAAGGGTATTGATTGGAGTAGGTATAGGATGTTATCCCACTCATGACTGATGCTCTCTTGCTGATTACTACCACCATTAGAAGCGTCGATGATTGTGGAGTAGAAAGTGACAGATAACCATGACCACCCCCTCCATGAAAACGAGCTTATTTGCAGCCAGAAGAGAATTCCACGGCATCCACCAAATTACGGCCACCACCCGATGAGTGAGAAATCCAAAATGACAAACTTTTGTCGCCTGGATCCCAGAGCTGCTCAAGGTGACATGCTCTAGCTGACTCACTGCAAATCAGGGGGGCAATCCAAACTTGAAGCAGCCTTAAATAAATCTTCAACATAGTCTCAAATTCAGTAAGAGTCTTCATATGACATAGGAGCTGATTAGTGGGCATGGTGGAAACAGGGAATGACAACTGTTGCTCCCCCAATCGAGAACCCTCTGAATTCCATTGTTCATCGCCTGGACACACAACTGAACTATCTGAACTATCGTTCTCGATTATAATTGCGCTTAGCAGCTCCACTGTAATCTGGCTACTGTAATGTGCCTGTGCATGGGCTTGTTGTTGGGGAACGTAGTAATTTCAAAAAACTTCCTACGCACACGCAAGATCATGGTGATGAATAGCAACAAGAGGGGAGAGTGTTGTCCATGTACCCTCGTAGACCGTAAGCGGAAGCGTTATGACAACGCGGTTGATGTAGTCGTACGTCTTCACGATCGACCGATCCTAGTACCAAACGTACGACACCTCCACGATCTGCACACGTTCAGCTCGGTGACGTCCCACGAACTCACGATCTAGTAGAGCTTCGAGGGAGAGCTTCGTCAGCACGACGGCGTGATGACGGTGATGATGAAGCTACGGCGCGGGCTTCGCCTAAGCACTACTGACGATATGACCGAGGTGGATTATGGTGGAGGGGCACGCTGCACGGCTAAGAGATCAATGATCAACTTGTGTGTCTATGGGGTGCCCCCCTCCCCCGTATATAAAGGAGTGGAGGAGGGGCAGGAGGCCGGCCTCCTATGCGCGCCCCAAGGGGAGTCCTACTCCCACCGGGAGTAGGATTCCCCCCCCCTTCCCTAGTTGGATTAGGAGAGAAGGAAGGGGGAGGAAGGAGGAAGGAAAGGGGGGGGGGGCCCTCCCAATTCGGATTGGGCTTGGGGAGGGGCGCCCCCTCCTTTGCTCCCTTCTCCTCTCTCCCACTAGGGCCCAATAAGGCCCATATACCTCCCGGGGGGTTCCGGTAACCTCCCGGTACTCCGGTATATTCCCGATCTCACCCAGAACCATTCCGATGTCCAAATATAGTCAACCAATATATCGATCTTTATGTCTCGACTATTTTGAGACTCCTCGTCATGTCCGCGGTCATATCCGGGACTCCGAACTACCTTCGGTACATCAAAACACATAAACTCATAATACCGATCGTCACCGAACTTTAAGCGTGCGGACCCTACGGGTTCGAGAACTATGTAGACATGACCGAGACTGATCTCCGGTCAATAACCAATAGCGGAACCTGGATGCTCATATTGGTTCCTACGTATTCTACAAAGATCTTTATCGGTCAAACCGCATAACAACATACGTTGTTCCCTTTGTCAATGGTATGTTACTTGCCCGAGATTCGGTCGTCGGTATCTCAATACCTAGTTCAATATTGTTACCGGCAAGTCTCTTTACTCATTCCGTAATGCATCATCCCGCAAGTAACTCATTTGTCACATTGCTTGCAAGGCTTATAGTGATGTGCATTACCGAGAGGGCCCAGAGACACCTCTCCGACAATCGGAGTGACAAATCCTAATCTTGATCTATGCCAACTCAACAAGTACCATCGGAGACACCTGTACAACACCTTTATAATCACCCAGTTATGTTGTGACGTTTGGTAGCACACAAAGTGTTCCTCCGGTATTCGGGAGTTGCATAATCTCATAGTCATAGGAACATGTATAAGTAATGAAGAAAGCAATAGCAATATAATAAACGATCAAATGCTAAGCTAACAGAATGGGTCAAGTCAATCACATCATTCTCTAATGATGTGATCCCGTTAATCAAATGACAACTCATGTCTATGGTTAGGAAACATAACCATCTTTGATTCAACGAGCTAGTCAAGTAGAGGCATACTAGTGACACTCTGTTTGTCTATGTATTCACACATGTACTAAGTTTCCGGTTAATAAAATTCTAGCATGAATAATAAACATTTATCATGATATAAGGAAATATAAATAACAACTTTATTATTGCCTCTAGGGCATATTTCTTTCAGTCTCCCACTTGCACTAGAGTCAATAATCTAGATTACACAGTAATGATTCAAACACCCATGGAGTCTTGGTGTTGATCATGTTTTGCTCATGAGAGAGGCTTAGTCAACAGGTCTGCAACATTCAGATCTGTATGTATCTTGCAAATCTTTATGTCTCCTCCTTGGCTTGATCGCGGATGGAATTGAAGCGTCTCTTGATGTGCTTGGTTCTCTTGTGAAATCTGGATTCCTTTGTGCTACCTCTTGAGCACTGCGTTGGTTTTCCCTTGAAGAGGAAAGGGTGATGCAGCAAAGTAGCGTAAGTATTTCCCTCAGTTTTTGAGAACCAAGGTATCAATCCAGTAGGAGGTGCTACGTCTTGAGCTTGCGTTGGTTTTCCCCGAAGAGGAGAGGATGATGCAGTAGAGTAGCGTAAGTATTTCCCTCAGTTTTTGAGAACCAAGGTATCAATCCAGTAGGAGGCCACGCGCGAGTCCCTCGTACCTACACAAAGCAAATAACTCCTCGCAACCAACGCGAATAGGGGTTGTCAATTCCTTCACGGTCACTTACGAAAGTGAGATCTGATAGAGATGATAGATAATATTTTTGGTATTTTTGGTATAAAGATGCAAAGTAAAATAAAAGGCAAAGTAAAAAAGGAAAGCAATGATAAAGCGTAGGAAGATTAATATGATGAGAGTAGACCCGGGGGCCATAGATTTCACTAGTGGCTTATCTCAAGAGCATAAGTATTTTATGGTGGGTGAACGAATTACTGTTGAGCAATTGACAGAATTGAGCATAGTTATGAGAATATCTAGGTATGATCATGTATATAGGCATCACGTCCAAACAAGTAGACCGACTCACCTGCATCTACTACTATTACTCCACTCATCGACCGCTATCCAAAGATGCATCTAGAGTATTAAGTTAATCAAAATAGAGTAACGCCTAAGCAAGATGACATGATGTAGAGGAATAAATTCATGCAACATGATAAATACCCCATCTTGTTATCCTCGATGGCAACAATACAATACGTGCCTTGCTGCCCTTCATCATCATTTGGGAAAGGACACATAAGATTGAACCCAAAGCTAAGCACTTCTCCCATTGCAAGAACTACCAATCTAGTTGGCCAAACCAAGCGGATAATTCGAAGAGACTTGCAAAGATAACCAATCATACATAAAAGAATTCAGAGAAGATTCAAATATTGCTCATAGATAATCTTGATCATAAACCCATAATTCATCGGTCTCAACAAACACACCGCAAAAATAAGATTACATCGAATAGATCTCCACGGGGGGAAGAACATTGTATTGAGATCCAAAAAGAGAGAAGAAGCCATCTAGCTACTAACTATGGACCCGAAGGTCTGAAGTAAACTACTCACACTTCATCGGAGAGGCTATGATGATGATGTAGAAGCCCTCCGTGGTGGATTCCCCTTCCATGAAGCTTGAACAGGCCCCAAGATGGGATCTCGTGGATCTGAAAGTTGCGGCGGTGGAATTAGGTTTTGGCTCCGTGTCTGATCTGTTGGGGTGCGTGGGTATATATAGGAGGAAGGAGTGCGTCGGTGGAGCTTGAGGGGCCCACGAGGCGGGGGGTGCATGCAGGGGCGCCCTCCACCTCGTGGCCGTCTCCTCCTTTCTTGACCGAGGTCCAAGTCCCTGGATCTTATTTGATGAGAAAATAACGTTCGAAGATTTCATTCCGTTTGGACTCCGTTTGATATTCATTTCTTGAAACACCAAATAGGGAAAAAAACAGCAATTCTGGGATGGGCCTCCGGTTAATAGGTTAGTCCCAAAAGTAATATAGAAGTGGAAAATAAAGTCCAATATAGTCCAAAACAATAGATAATATAGCATGGAGCAATCGAAAATTATAGATACGTTGGAGACGTATCAGGCATCCCCAAGCTTAATTCCTGCTCGTCCTCGAGTAGGTAAATGATAGAAAGAGAATTTTTGATGCGGAGTGCTACTTGGCATAATTTCAATGTAATTCTTCTTAATTGTGGTATGAATATTCAGATCTGAAAGATTCAAGACAAAGGTTTAATATTGACATAAAAATAATAATACTTCAAGCATACTAACAAAGCAATTATGTCTTCTCAAAATAATATGGCCAAAGAAAGTTATCCCTACAAAATCATATAGTCTGGCTATGCTCTATCTTCACCACACAAAGTATTTAAATCATGCACAACCCCGATGACAAGCCAAGCAATTGTTTCATACTTTTGACATTCTCAAAACTTTTTCAATCTTTACGCAATACATGAGCGTGAGCCATGGATATAACATTATATGTGGAATAGAATGGTGGTTGTGGAGAAGACAAAAAGAGGGAAGATAGTCTCACATCAACTAGGCGTATCAAAGGGCTATGGAGATGCCCATCAATAGATATCAATGTGAGTGAGTAGGGATTGCCATGCAACGGATGAACTAGAGCTATAAGTATATGAAAGCTCAATAAATGAAACTAAGTGGGTGTGCATCCAACTCGCTTGCTCACGAAGACCTAGGGCAATTTAAGGAAGCCCATCATTGGAATATACAAGCCAAGTTCTATAATGAAAAATTCCCACTAGTATATGAAAGTGACAAAACAAGAGACTCTCTATTATGAAGATCATGGTGCTAATTTGAAGCACAAATGTGGTAAAAGGATAGTAACATTGTCCCTTCTCTCTTTTTCTCTCATTTTTTTATTTATTTGGGCCTTTTCTCTTTTTTATGGCCTCTTTTCTTTTCTTTTTTTATTTTTCGTCCGGAGTCTCATCCCGACTTATGGGGGATCATAGTCTCCATCATCCTTTCCTCACTTGGGACAATGCTCTAAAAATGATGATCATCACACTTTTATTTTTCTTACAACTCAATGATTACAACTCGATACTTAGAACAAAATATGACTCTATATGAATGCCTCCGGCGGTGTACCGGAATATGCAATGATTCATAAGTGACATGTATGAAAAAATTATGAACGGTGGCTTTGCCACAAATACGATGTCAACTAAATGATCATGCTAAGCAATATGACAATGATGGAGCGTGTCATAATAAATGAAACGGTGGAAAGTTGCATGTCAATATATCTCGGAATGGCTATGGAAATGCCATGATAGGTAGGTATGGTGGCTGTTTTGAGGAAGGTTTATGGTGGGTGTATGATACCGGCGAAAAGTGCGCGATATTAGAGAGGCTAGCAATGATGGAAGGATGAGAAAAATGTGTATAATCCATGGACTCAACATTAGTCATAAAGAACTCATATACTTATTGAAAAAATCTACAAGTTATCAAAGCAAAGTATTACGCACATGCTCCTAGGGGGATAGATTGGTAGGAAAAGACCATCGCTCGTCCCCGACCGTCACTCATAAGGAAGACAATCAATAAATAAATCATGCTCCGACTTCATCACATAACGGTTCACCATATGTGCATGCTACGGGAATCACAAACTTTAACACAAGTATTTCTCAAATTCACAACTACTCAACTAGCATGACTCTAATATTACTACCTCCATATCTCAAAACAATTATCAAGCATCAAACTTTTCTTAGTATTCAACACACTCAAAAGAAAGTCTTACAAATCTTGAATACCAAGCATATTATTATTTTTAAGCAAATTACCATGCTATTTAAGACTATCAAAATAATCTAAGTGAAGCATGAGAGATCAAAGGTTTCTATAAAAAAAATCCACCAGCGTGCTCTGAAAGATATAAGTGAAGCACTAGAGCAAAACTATAAAGCTTAAAAGATATAAGTGAAGCACATAGAGCAAAACTATAGAGCTCAAAAGATATAAGTGAAGCACATAGAGTATTCTAATAATTTCCAATTCATTTATGGCTCTCTCAAAAGGTGTGTACAAAAAGGATGATTGTGGTATACTAAAAAGCAAAGACGCAAATAATACAAGACGCTCCAAGCAAAACACATATCATGTAGTGAATAAAAATATAGCTCCAAGTAAATTTACCGATGGAAGTGGACGAAAGAGGGGATGCCTTCCGGGGCATCCCCAAGCTTTGACTTTTTGGTGTCCTTGGATTATCTTGGGGGTGACATGGGCATCCCCAAGCTTATGCTCTTGCCACTCCTTGTTCCATAATCCATCAAAAGATTTCACCCAAAACTTGAAAACTTCACAACACAAAACTCAACAGAAATCTCGTAAGCTCCGTTAGCGAAAGAAAACAAAATACCCCTTCAAGGTACTGTAATGAACTCATTGTTTATTTTTTTTGGTGTTAAACCTACTGTATTCCAACTTCTCTATGGATTATAAACTATTTTACTAGCCATAGATTCATCAAAATAAGCAAACAACACACGAAAAACAGAATCTGTCAAAAACAGAACAGTCTGTAGTAATCTGTAACTAACGCAAACTTCTGGAACTCCAAAATTTCAGCAAAAATAGGAAGACCTAGGAAATTTGTTTATTGATCAGCATAAATTGTAATCACTATTTTATCACGTTCTGGTGATTTTTAAAAATTGTTTTCGTGAACCAAAAGTTTCTGGAAATTACAGCAAGATCAAATAACTATCATGCAAGAAGATCCTATAGGTTTAACTTGGCACAAACACTAATTAAAACATAAAACCACATCTAAACAGAAGGTAGATGGATTATTTATTCCTAAATATAAATAAAAACTAAAAACTAAAAATAAAATTGGGTTGCCTCCCGACAAGCGCTATCGTTTAACGCCCCTAGCTAGGCATTGATATTTCAATGATGCTCACAAGAAAGACAAGAATTGAAGCACAAAGAGAGCATCATAAAACACGTGATAAACACATCTAAGTCTAACATACTTCCTATGCATAGGCATCTTATAGGCAAACAAATTATCAAGGCAAGCAAAAACTAGCATATGCAAGGAGGCGGAAAGAAACAATAGCAGTCTCAACATAACGAGAGGTAATTTATTATCATGAAAATTTCTACGACCATATTTTCCTATCTCATAATAATTACATGTGGGATCATAAGCAAATTCAACAAAATAGCTATCACATAAAATATTTTCAACACAATCCACATGCATGCAAAGTTGACACTCTTCCGAAATAGTGGGATTAACATTAACTAAAGTCATGACCTCTCCAAACCCACGTTTATCAAAAATTTCATAAGATTGAATATTCTCCAAATATGTCGGATCTAAAGTTGACACTCTTCTAAATCCACTTTCAATATTATCAATCTCATATTCATCATGGGGATTAAATAAATTTTCAAGATCATAAGAAGAATTACCCCAATCATGATCATTGCAACAACTAGTAGACATAGCAAAACTAGCATCCCCAAGCTTAGGGTTTTGCATATTATTAGCACAATTGACATCATGAGAATTTATAGTAAAATCATTGAAATCATGCTTTTCATCGAGGGAACTATCAAGCACGGGTGCAATAGCAACAACTCATTTTTAACATAAGGAACTATAGCAAATTCGTCTTCATAAATATTGGCATCATGGCCACAAGAATAGCAAGCATCGTGTTCATCAAGGGATATTTCAACCAAATCATCGGAATCATCATTATCTATAGATTCCTGCATATCAGTATTTTCTTCCAAAGCAACGGTCATTCTTTCAATAAATTCTTGGACATAGACATTATGAGCAAGGTTTCCATTGCAATATTTAAGTATGACGGAATTTTCAGATTTGTTGAGAGTAAAATCATACTTTTCAATCAAAGAAGCAACTTCGTGAGCACCCTTAAAAATGACAAATTCTTCAATTTGTTCGATATCATAGTAGCTATAAACACCCTTTGCATAAGAAGATAAGATTTCATTATCATTGAACTCACATAGGTAGGGAAGGTGTTTTTTAGGGTTCTTAGAGCAACAAGTAAAATCACACATTTCACAAAGATTCCAAGCATAGCATAGCAAACTATTTATATGATACCATAAGAGCTTCCCTTTTAGGACAAACGAGGGCGCACAAAATGAGCATGCTCATCTAAAGATTTCCATCAACTAGGCTAGTTGGGGTTTCAACCTGAAAGCATAAGGATCAAGATGATCCAAGTAGAACACTTTAAGTGGATCCATAACAATAGATTTTCAGCAAGTGAAGATGCAAGCATATAGAAGGCACAAGGAAACACAAACAAAGATACATACGGGAAGAATCTGAACGAAAAGAGAGGCGAATAAAGCGGCAAGGGTGAAGTGGGGAGAGGAAAACAAGAGGCAAATGGCAAATAATGTAATGCGAGGATAAGGGATTGTGATGGGTACTTGGTATGTTGACTTTTATGTAGACTCCCGACAGCGGCGCCAGAAATCCTTCTTGCTACGTCTTGAGCTTGCGTTGGTTTTCCCCGAAGAGGAGAGGATGATGCAGCAGAGTAGCGTAAGTATTTCCCTTAGTTTTTGAGAACCAAGGTATCAATCTAGTAGGAGGCCACGCGCGAGTCCCTCGCACCTACACAAACAAATAAATCCTCGGAACCAATGCGATAAGGGGTTGTCAATCCCTACACGGTCACTTACGAGAGTGAGATCTGATAGATATGATAAGATAATATTTTTGGTATTTTTATGGTAAAGATGCAAAGTAAAATAAAAGCAAAATTTAAGGCAACGGAAATAGCTAAGTGTTGGAAGATTGATATGGTGGAAAATAGACCCGGGGGCCATAGGTTTCACTAGTGGCTTCTCTCAAGAGCATAAGTATTTTACGGTGGGTGAACAAATTACTGTTGAGCAATTGACAGAATTGAGCATAGTTATGAGAATATCTAGGTATGATCATGTGTATAGGCATCACGTCTGAAACAAGTAGACCGACTCCTGCCTGCATCTACTACTATTACTCCACACATCGACCGCTATCTAGCATGCATCTAAAGTATTAAGTTCATAAGAACGGAGTAACGCTTTAAGCAAGATGACATGATGTAGAGGGATAAATTCATGCAATATGATAAAAAACCCATCTTGTTATCTTCGATGGCAACAATACAATACGTGCCTTGTTGCCCCTACTGTCACTGGGAAAGGACACCACAAGATTGAACCCAAAGCTAAGCAATTCTCCCATTGCAAGAAAGATCAATCTAGTAGGCCAAACCAAACTGATAATTCTAAGAGACTTGCAAAGATAACCAATCATACATAAAAGAATTCAGAAGATTCAAATATTGTTCATAGATAAACTTGATCATAAACCCACAATTCATCGGTCTCAACAAACACACCGCAAAAGAAGATTACATTGAATAGATCTCCACAAGAGAGGGGGAGAACATTGTATTGAGATCCAAAAAGAGAGAAGAAGCCATCTAGCTAATAACTATGGACCCGAAGGTCTGAGGTAAACTACTCACACTTCATCAGAGAGGCTATGGTGTTGATGTAGAAGCCCTCCGTGATCGATGCCCCTCCGGCGGAGCTCCAGAACAGGCCCCAAGATGGGACCTCGTGGGTACAGAAGGTTGCGGCGGTGGAATTAGGTTTTTGGCTCCGTATCTAATCGTTTGGGGGTACGTAGGTATATATAGGAGGAAGGAGTACGTCAGTGGAGCAACATGGGGCCCATGAGGGTGGAGGGCGCGCCTGGGGGGGGGGGGGGTAGGCGCGCCCCTACCTCGTGGCTTCCTGTTTGATTTCTTGATGTAGGGTCCAAGTCCTCTGGATCATGTTCGTTCCGAAAATCACGTTCCCGAAGGTTTCATTCCGTTTGGACTCCGTTTGATATTCTTTTTCTGCAAAACTCTGAAATAGGCAAAAACAGCAATTCTGGGCTGGGCCTCCGGTTAATAGGTTAGTCGCAAAAATAATATAAAAGTGAATAATAAATCCCAATAATGTCCAAAACAGAAGATAATATAGCATGGAGCAATCTAAAATTATAGATACGTTGGAGACGTATCAAGCATCCCCATTAATTCCTGCTCGTCCTCGAGTAGGTAAATGATAAAACAGAATTTTTGATGTGGAATGCTACTTGGCATAATTTCAATGTAATTCTTCTTAATTGTGGTATGAATATTCAGATCCGAAAGATTCAAGATAAAAGTTCAATATTGACATAAAAATAATAATACTTCAAGCATACTAACTAAGCAATTATGTCCTCTCAAAATAACAAGGCCAAAGAAAGTTCATCCCTACAAAATCATATAGTTTAGTCATGCTCCATTTTCGTCACACAAGAATGCTCTCATCATGCACAACCTCGATGACAAGCTAAGCAATTGTTTCATACTTTAGTAACCTCAAACTTTTTCAACCTTCACGCAATACATGAGCGTGAGCCATGGACATAGCACTATGGGTGGAATAGAATATGATGATGGGGGTTATGTGGAGAAGACAAAAAAGGAGAAAGTCTCACATCAACGAGGCTAATCAACGAGCTATGGAGATGCACATCGATTGATGTTAATGCAAGGAGTAGGGATTGCCATGCAACGGATGCACTAGAGCTATAAATATATGAAAGCTCAACAAAAGAAACTAAGTGGGTGTGCATCCAACTTGCTTGCTCACGAAGACCTAGGGCACTTGAGGAGGCCCATTGTTGGAATATACAAGCCAAGTTCTATAATGAAAAATTCCCACTAGTATATGAAAGTGACAAAACAAGAGACTCTCTATCATGAAGATTATGGTGATACTTTGAAGCACAAGTGTGGTAAATGATAGTAACATTGTCCCTTCTCTCTTTTTCTCTCATTTTTTTGGGCCTTCTCTTTTTTTATGGCCTTTCTCTCTTTTTTTATTCCTCACTTGGAACAATGCTCTAGAAAATGATGACCATCACACTTCTATTTATTTACAACTCAAGGATTACAACTCGATACTAGAACAAAGTATGACTCTATATGAATGCCTCCGGCGGTGTACCGGGATATGCAATGAACCAAGAGTGACATGTATGAAAGAATTATGAACGGTGGCTTTGCCACAAGTACTATGTCAACTACATAATCATGCAATGCAATATGACAATGATGAACTGTCATGATAAACGGAACGGTGGAAAGTGAAAGTGCGTTATATCGACTAGAGGGGGGGTGAATAGGCGATTTTTAGAAAATTTTACAAATTCTTCACTGAGGAATTTGCTGGTGAGGAAATTCCTTAGCGAAGAAATACATGCAGCGGAATAAGTACTCAGAAGTAAGCATAGCAGATTACAGGCATAGTCATCATGATGAAATGAAGACAATCACAGAGTACAGAAAGCGTAATCACAGGATAACACAATATGAAGACAAACAGATGAAGAAATTGAACTGAGGAAATTGAGAAAGTCTTGATCAAAGTCTTCAAACACAGATATGACAAACACTCAACACAAGAATGAGGAAATGAAAGGTTGAGGAAATAGAACCAGTTAGGTTGGTGAAGACAATGATTTGGTAGACCAGTTCAAGCTGCTGTCTCGGTTATGCGTCTGGTTGGAGCGGCTGAGTATTTAAACTCGAGGACACGCAGTCCGGACACCCGATCCTTGAGCACGCAGCTCGGACACCAAGTCCTCACCGTATTCTCCTTGAACTAAGGTCACGCAGACCTCGTCCAATCACTCGTGGTAAGTCTTGAGCGACTTCCAAACCTTCACATACTTGGTCACCCGCAATCCACAATTCCTCTTGGATGCTCTAGACCGTGACGCCTAACCGTCTGGAAGAAGCACAGTCTTCAAAGGTAAAAGCGTCGGATCCACGCTGGATCAATTTCTTGATGATGCTCAATCACTTTGGGTTTGTTGGGGTTTGGTTTTGGGTTTTTCCTCACTTTGGGTTTTTCCTCACTTGATGATTTTCACTCAAAGTCCTCGGAGGATGGGTTGCTCTCAAATGACAAGTGTCAAGTTCTCTCGAGCAGCCAACCAACTAGTGGTTGTAGGGGGGCTATTTATAGCCTAGGGAGCAGCCCGACATGAAAATACATAAATGCCCTTCAATGATATGACCGTTAGGTGGATAAGATATTTGGGACAGCGGTAGCAAGACAAAGAAGCGGTCGAATTTTGAATATCAAATTCTTGAGGGCTATCATGTTCCTCACTGTAGGCAATTCAGATCTTGGCGAATTCCTAACTCCTCGATCGAAACAAATTCTCGTGACGGAAGAGCTTCGTCTCATCCTTTGAAGAAATTGACTGAATCTGTATGAGATTTCAAAAGCTTCACTCGAAGGATTGGTAGGTGTAGGATTTTGAGTTGAGCATCAAATGGAAATTTTTCCTTAGTATTTCCTCGACCCCCTTTAACGATCGGCGTTTCCTATGACTCAAGAAAGAGAAATGAAACTACGAAAACAAAAGTCTTCACGCTTCATGTTCCTCAGCGACTACCAAGTCTTGAGGATCACACCAATTTCTTCACTTTCAAAGTCTTGAAAAGTCTTCGAATATCAAAGTCTTGATTGAAGAACTTCATTTTAGGGTCGACTTTCCTTTGTAAATATCAAACTCCTCATAGACTTATAGACCTGTGTACACTCACAAACGCATTAGTTACTTAACCTATAAGTCTTCAATACACCAAAATCACTAAGGGGCACTAGATGCACTTACAATCTCCCCCTTTTTGGTGATTGATGACAACATAGGTTAAGTTTTCAACGGGAATAAATATATGAAGTGTAAACACTGATAATGAGGATTTTGATTGCAAGATATAGAAGAACTCCCCCTGAAGATGTGCATAGTGAGGAATTTGCTTTTGATGCAATGCACATTTGAAGAATTGAATCATGGAGATCTCCCCCTATATCTTGTAATTCATACACGCATTTGTCATATAATATGAGGAATTTGAAATGCATGATGAAATATGGTGCTTGATGATATGCAGAGCATGCAAAATAATGCATAAAGAGTATCAGAGCCCAATGCGTATGAGGAATTTGAAACTTTTCATGAGTATCAGATCCCAAATCGATTTGAAGATTTTCAACGAGCTCATGAGGATCAGAGCATAACAAATATCAGAGCATATCAACACTACTGTAATCAGAGCATAGAGCAAAAGCATAATGCATCAAAAGTATCAAAGCACCATCGGGTTTAAGATTACAACTCGATCCAATAAAAGGTTTGGAAGAGCGAGAGTTGTAACTTAATAAAATATTGTATATAGACAAAAACGAGACCCGCTTGAAGACTAACTCAAATTTCTCCCCTTTGTCATCGAATGACCAAAAGGATCGGCGAGGACTAACGCTCTTGAAGAATTTCAAGTTGAAGGCGGGCGCCAAACATTGTCGGGTTGTTCGTTGAAGTAGGACCAGCAGCAGTGTCTTCCAAATCTTCATTTTCATCGATGTCGCGAGATGAAGAATAGGAGCTGGCCACTAAGGAAGGAACTTTGACCTTCTTGAATTTCTTGGAGGAGGTGCAGACCAGTCAAATTCTTCCTTGAGTCCCATTGATTGCAGTTCTTCTTCATTGTAGACATGTGAAAGAACAGCCAGTGCGCTTGAAGGTTTCATGAAGATAGTAGTGGTTTTTCTTCACTTGCATTGTGAGTTGAGGTCAGGTTGTAAAGAAGAGTACCAAACGACGTTTGACCCACTTGTGATTGCGATCAACCTTCCGATGAAGACGAGGAGTAACTCACGATCAGTCATCATCACGGTGCGATAGCTTGAGGACTATGCTTAATCGAGGTATTTGTCTTTGAGTCATGTGTGGCGAGTCATCATTGGTGGAGTAGGATCTTTGCTTTGCTAAACTGTCCATCCAATGGACGTGTGCCTTCATCTATCACAGCAGTAGCCTTTCCCTTTTCATCACCGAGGTAATTGGCCGTTTGAGGACTTCAATCGGGGCGGTAGCTGCAGTGGTTCAAAGTGTCGACCTTGTAATTCAAAGGAAGATCTTGACTGATGAATCTCATAATCCAAGGCGCATAAGGCTTCAGCTCAAAAGGTGACATGGCAATGTTAGCGAGTCCTCATGAAGAAATCATGGAAATTGACGGAACGCCATGGATGATGTTGAAAAGCATATTCTTCATGATGCCAACGACCTCTTCATCATTCGAAGTCGTGGCCCTTGATAGGACTCATAGTCTTCGTCAAAATTCGATAGACGGTCCGAGGCACATATAATAATTCCTTGACGAGGAATTTGGTTCTTAGTGCTGCCTTGGCTTCAATGGCTTCATCGGCACTTGCATATAGTGATTTGAAAGTTCCTTTTCTTCATAGATCGACGTGCACCATCAATCGGAGGACTAAGTGGGAGGCACGAAGCAATTCACTTGTTGGTGCCTTGTAGTGAGTGTTTTCGGTCATCAATCTAAGACCCATGAAGTCACATCTTCACGTCTCCGGTGATGTGCAGTGTTGCATAGAATCAAGAATTAGCTCTTCGTTCGATCCACGAATATCGGTGCAGAAATTTAGCGATCCTTCATCGTGAAGAACACTTAGGACGGGCTCAAAGCTCGGCAGCGACTCCATATCCACATGAGGAATATGAGCATGATCGAAGATTTTGTCCTTGTTGAAAAGCACTGAGGAATAGAAGTTGGCTTGACTGGCAGTCCAGAAGCGCCTCTTCCTAATTCGAGCAGAATCATAAGGATTATATTCAGTGAAGAACACGTGCTCGGCAAAGAAATCTTCAGCCTTGAACTTTTGCTTGGTTGAGAACGGATTCTTCTGCTTTGGCAGAGGGGTGTTAGTAAGTTGCATCACCACCTCAGGAATCGTAAGTTCAGGTTCTTCAGCTTGAGGATTTTCTTGGTCCTCAACTTGTGCAGTCTGAGGATTTTCAGCAGCAGCAGCAGTTTCATCAAGACTAGTGGCTGGAATTTCTTCATGCACGAACTCGTGGGTTGATTTTCTTGATGTCTATTTGGACAATGCATGCGGGGAGTGAGGAACTTGTTGAAGCGGGGTGAAGAGAGGAGTATTGGGATGCTGACTTTCCCAAAAGTCATCATTGATCACTGGAGTGGTACATCCAATATCCACATCTTCATTTTCAATTTCCTCAGTACCAGCTTGAGGAATTTCATGGTCTGATGAGGGAATGACTGGGGTTGAAGGGATTGCTTCCACTTCAATTTCTTCATCAATTTTCTCTGACGAAGCAGGAGATAGATGTTCTTCATCAGATCCGGTTGGGATTTCATATTCTTCTCCAAAAGGAACTACTTCCTTTGATGGTATGGAGGAAATTGGAACAGCATCAATTGGGTTCTCAACAGAGCTGGTCATTGGCTTCATTTTCTTCGTAGCCGAAGAATCTGACGCAGCTGATGCTTTCCTTTTCTTCACAGCAGCTCGTTCCGCAGCCTTGGTTTTCTTCACATCAGAAGCAGATGGAAGAATTGGAGTTGGAGTTGGCGCAGGAGGAGCTGAGGAATTTGGTGCAGTTTCTTCAGGAGCAACTGATGCAGTTCCCCTGACTTGAGCAGTTTCTTCAGGCGCACCACTAGTGGGTGCCCTGGCAGTTTCTTCAGCGGCTGGAATTTCTTCATCAGCCCCGAATCAGCATTTTCTTGATGGGCTGAACTGATGCTTCACTGAGGATTTTCACGTTGCACAGGTGCAGCAACACTTGTGATTTTCTTCGTCGGATCGATTTAATCTGGTCTTGACTACTTGCCAATCAGCATAGTATGTGTCAAGTTCTTCTTGGTTCTGAATGTCGGTTTGGATTTGAAGGAGTTCCTCGGTGTCATCTTGACAACATTTTTCTTGAGAACCTCTCCTTCTGTATTGAGCCTTCTTGATTTCCCTCGCCTTCTCAAACTTCCATTTTCTTCAGCGATGAAGTGAGTCAACGCATGACTTTGACCAGGTGTCAAAGGAAGATCGAGCGAGAGGGTATTGGGATCATTGTGCGAGGTCGATGAAGTCGAGGACTTTCTTTGGGTCCAAAAGCGTGGCACAGATGTACCTTTGGCTCTAGCGGCCCTAACTTGGCGGTCTCGATGATTTCTTCAAGTTCTTCATCGATGCCTCATCATCGATGGCACGTGGACTACAAGCTGTTTCTTCCTTGGGCTAGGCCGAGGACCACGTCCATTGTTGCTTTTGTCTTCAGCAGAGTCGGGCGGATGAAGAATTGGGGCAGCCGAGGAACTTGCGAGATGCTCGAGGCAATTGAGAAACCAACAGTCCTTTGACATGTAGCTAGGTGCACGAGGCTGAAGGTTTGGGCGGAGCAGTTGAGGACTTTGATGGAACATGAGCGGTGTGAGGAATTTGCTGCCGAGGAATTTGCTGGAGGGAGCTGGCGATGAACTTGGCCGTGAGGGCGAGATGATGAAGCACTTGGCTTATTAGCGACTTCTTTTGCATTGATTTCCTCGGTTTGACCGAGACCTCGATGGCAGCAGCAGCGCGAATCCTCATTGAATTTCTTCACCGCTTCCTTTTCTTGCTTAGCCAACTTTGCTTGGCGTTTAGCCCACTCATCGGAAAGTCCTCACGCGCTTTGGCGCTAGTGGGATCAGCTATTTGGCCTGGTGCCAAAGGAGCTCTTGGGCATGGAGGATTTAACGAATTTCTTCATGTACTTAGGTGTTACATATCGGTATTCCTTCCATTCCGTGCCCATCTCCGTTCAATCTTCTGTATCGCACCTTGCGTTGATTTTTGCTTTCCTCATCGGTGTCTGATGAGTCAGCATATATTTCCTCAGGGATTTCAAATGCTGTCATAACCTCAGGTTTCTTTCCTCCCTTCTGCGGCTTCTTACCATCGCCATTTTCTTGATTGAGGAAATTGAACAATTGAGTTCTCTGAAGAAGTGTGCAGTTTTTCTTCGAGGAACGCTGCAAATGAGTTAAGTTGATGAGAACCTAGGGATTCAGCAGCGGACATTTGTACCGTGAACAGAGTATAGGTGCGAGGAATTTGAAGAGGTCATATCGTTCTCGGAGGGTTTTCAAAAGAACAAGTTTGAGGATTTTGACCAGATGAGCCTTGAAGAATTTCAATAAGCGTTCTTTGTCTTAGGTTCGAGTTGTATAGATCGAAGATCCACACAATTGAGGAATCTTGAAGAAAATCATTGCTTAGAGAAATGAGTCAAGAGATTTGAGGTGTTCATATGTATGAAGATTTGGAGAATAAACACCTTTGAAGAATTTGAAGAAAATTTGAGAATCAAATCGAGTAGTAAAAGTAACTTTTAATTTACCCGAAGTGAAGAACACGACGAACTGAGATGAACAGTTGGGAAGTTCGTCCGTTCAGATCTTCTCCGCCCTAACTTGGCAGAGGAAATCAGCTACGGCGACGGCGGAGTGAAGATATTCCACGGTCGGCGCGAATACGTCGGCGAAGAGGTCAAGGCGGTGAAGCTTTTCCTCACCGGCGACGATGGAGAAGCGGCGGCGCTAGGGTTTTGAGGAGCTCGGCGGGAGAGAGAGGTCGAGCGAAGTAAAAGAGTGAGGAAGGGAGAGAGGGGTATTTATAGCCACGGTGAAAATGGACCGTCCGAAGATTTAGGACGAACGTGCCTGACCGCTTCCTTCTCACGACATGTGTCACCCACGTCATGTGTAGTGGAGATCGTGTCGCGATCGTGGGTGAATATAATAATGCATCGTGGGATGCGGAGCGGTTTGAGCGGTAAAAGCGACGGTTTGAATAAGATTTGTTTTAAAAGTTCAGTTGCAATTTCTTCAGCTGTTAAGGACACAGTGAAGAATTTGAACGAGTTTCAAAGTAGAACGCACATGAAGAATTTGTGAATGGATTGGGTTGAGTATAGCATAGAGGGGGAAGGGTCCGATCACATTCACTTAGCAGAAAAAGCGACTTGAAGAAATAACCATAAGTGAATGCTGTAGAGGACATAAATCCATATATATATATAGCCAATGAAGAAAGACGACTGAAACAGTGAAGATTTTGCAAAGTTGAAGAATTTGAAAAACTGAAGAATTTGAAAAACTGAAGAATTTCAAAAGCGAAGAATTTCAAAACTGAGGAAAACTCAAATTGAAGATTTTCAACTTTGGTGGTGGCGTGACCCACCGTATAAGAATGATGATTTCAGACACGCGTACAATTGTCGAGGGTTACGAGAATCAATTCTTCATTAATTTCTTCACATTTAGAGTGTTATTCTTCATTGATTGAAGAAAACGTTTCTTCATGTGTTGCACATCTAAGTCATCAATTTTGCATGAGTGTTAGGATGTGTGTCCTTTTCAAAGAACGTTCAAGATTCTAAGATATTTAGCTCACACCGCAACTTGCTAAATCTCTTCTCATCCAAGGGCTTAGTGAAGATATCAGCTAGCTGTTCTTGATCTTCACGTGCTTTCGATGGAGATGTCGCCTTCAACACATGATCACGAAGAAAATGATGACGAATTTGAATGTGCTTTGTCTTGAGTGCTGAACTGGGTTGTGAGCAATCTTGATGGCACTCTCATTGTCACAAGAGAGAGGCACATTCTTCACGTTGATGCCGTAGTCCTTGAGGGTTTGCTTCATCCATAGTAATTGAGCACAACACGAGCCAGCAGCAATGTATTCAGCTTCTGCAGTGGACAGTGATACGCAGTTTTGTTTCTTCGAGGACCAACAAACCAAAGATGGTCCGAGGAAATGACAAGTACCAGATGTTGACTTGCGGTCCACACGATCACCAAAGATAGTCGAGTCGAATATCCAATGAGATCAAAAGTAGAGCCCTTGGGGTACCATAATCCTAGTGTTGGTGTGTGAGCTAGATATCAAGAATATGCTTCACAGCCTTATGGTGTGATTCCTTGGTGTAGCTTGAAATCGGGCACACATGCAAACACTAAGCATTATATCTGCCTAGATGCACATAAGTACAATAAAGAACCAATCATGGGCGGTATACCTTGTGATCAAGTCAATACCATTTTCATCGATGCATAGATGGCCATTTGTGGGCATAGGAATTTTGACACCTTTGCAATCTTGCATGCCGAATTTCTTGAGGACATCTTTGAGGTATTTCTCTGAGATATGAATATGCCATTGTGTTGTTGATTTAATTTGAAGACCTAAGAAGAATTTCAACTCTCCCATCATAGACATTTGATATTCTTCACTCATCATATAGGCAAATTCATCACTATAACGTTTGTCAAGACAGCCAAAGATAATATCATCAACATATATTTGGCACACAAACAGTTCACCATCATAAGATTTAGTAAAGAGAGTAGGGTCGAGTGAACGGGTGTGAAGCCATTCTTCACGAAGAATTCCTTCAATGTATCATACCACGCCTCGAGGGCTTGCTTGAGGCCATAGAGGGCCTTATTTAGTCTGAAGACTTTGTCGATTCTTTGGATCTTCAAAACACGGGGTTGAGCAACATATACTTCTTCCTCAAGCTTACCATTGAGGAATGCACTTTTCACATCCATTTGATATAAAGTGATATTGTGATGGTTAGCATAGGCGAGTAATATGCGAATAGACTCAAGTCTAGCAACAGGTGCAAAAGTTTCATCGAAATCAATTCCTTCAACCTGCTTGTAGCCTTGAGCTACTAGTCGTGCCTTATTCCTCACCACAAGACCATTTTCATCTTGCTTGTTGCGGTAGATCCACTTTGTGCCAATGATATTATGCTTGCGAGGATCTGGACGTTTGACCAGTTCCCAGACGTTGTTGAGCTCGAATCGATGTAATTCTTCTTGCATGGCCTGAACCCACTCCGGCTCGAAATGCTTCATCTACCTTAGTGGGCTCTGTGATAGAGACAAAAGCATAGTGCCCACAAAAGTTAGATAAATGTGAAGCTTTTGAGCGAGTGAGAGGACTGGCGCTTCAATGTCATCGATGATCTTGTCAACTTGCACTTCTTTTGCAACGCGAGGATGAGCTGGTTGTCTTGAGGAATTTGATCATTTTCCTCAAAGCACCATTTTCTTCACATTATCTTGGTGCATCACTCGACGTTCTTGGCGTCAGAATGAATTCTTCAGCAGTTTCTTGATGAGGAATGACATCCTCGGTTGCCTTGAACCTGATAGAATCCTCGGTGCTGGTTCGCCTAACACGTAGGTAGGTGCTCTCTTTGCGAGCCATTAGTTTCATCGAACCGCACATCTACAAAGTCAACAATCTTGTGAAGAGTGATGTTGAAGACTTTGTAGGTGTGCGAGTCCTTTCCGTAACCAAGCATAAAACCTTCATGTGCTTTGATTGCAAATTTAGAGGTGTGGTGAGGATCTCTAATCCAGCATTTAGCAATCAAGACTTTGAAATAACTTACATTGGGTTTCTTGTCGTTGAGGAGTTCATAGGCAGTCTTTTTGAAGAATTTGTGAAGATATACTATGTTGATGATGTGGCACGCAGTGTCAATTGCTTCAATCCAGAAACGACTAGGCGTTTTGTATTCATCAAGCATAGTGCGAGCCATCTCAACAAGAGTTCTGTTCTTGCGCTCCACGACGCCATTTTGCTGAGGAGTATAGGGAGCAGATAACTCATGAGTAATACCAAGTTCATCAAGATAATCATCAAGACCGGAATTCTTGAACTCAGTTCCATTGTCACTCCTGACGTGCTTGATCTTCACACCAAAGTTGGTTGAAGCCCTCGAGGAAAATCGTTTGAAGATTTCCTGCACTTGATTTTTGTAAGTAACAATGTGTACCCAAGTGTAACGAGAGTAATCATCAACAATAACAAAGCCATATAGTGATGCTTCATTAACGACACTGAGTAATGATTGGGACCAAAGAGGTCCATGTGAAGCAATTCAAGGGACGAGTAGTGGTCATGATAGTCTTCACTGGATGCTTGGCCTTGGTCATTTTCCGCTTCACGGCACCGCATAAGTGATCCTTGAGGAATTTGACATTTTCAATGCCAATGACATGCTTCTTCTTCGCATGGCGTGTGCAAATTCCTCATGCCTGCGTGACCAAGTCGTCGATGCCATAGCCAGCCTTCAAGCTTTTGCAAGTAGACACACGGCTGGTTGTGGTCCCGTGGAAAAATCAACAATATACAAGTCTCCTCTCCTAAAGCCTTCAAGACTTTGGAATTGTCGCTTCCATAATCACAACACAACGATACTTGCCAAAGATAACAACCATATCAAGATCACAAAGCATTGAGACCGACATGAGGTTATATCCTAAAGACTCAACAAGCATGACTT
The DNA here is from genome assembly GCA_021605205.1 of Aegilops longissima. Classification (NCBI taxonomy): domain Eukaryota; kingdom Viridiplantae; phylum Streptophyta; class Magnoliopsida; order Poales; family Poaceae; genus Aegilops; species Aegilops longissima. The sequence continues at coordinate 560,155,871 of CM038678.1, forward strand.
TGTCCATGTGCATGTCCTTAGAGATAGCAACCTTACCAAGTCCCAATACGACTTTTGCCTTTGTCAAGAAAGATGATATGCTTCAGATGTGACGGTGATAAGGAGCATCCATCAATAGATTCTTGTCACCAATCATGTGATTTGTACATCCACTATCGAGAACCCACTCGGTGGCTTTGGGTTGATCATCCTGCAGATGAATTAGTACAACTTACGATCTCATATACTTCATCGCTGAAGAATATGATATCAAGTTCATCGATGAATTTCATCGATCAAGATTTAGATAAGCAGTATGAGGACGTGTGAAATGAAAGTTCATTTCATCATGATTAGCCTGCGTCCTTTCAGGCATTTTGTCAGGCCCCCAGCAAATTCTTCAGACGTTAAGGCACGTCTAGAGACCTGACCCTGCAGAAGAGATTAGTTCTTTTTCTTCACCACCCACATCTGAAGGGGTGGCAAAGAGTTCATCACTCTGCGAGCACCATATGAGAATGGTGGCATAGAGGCCAAACCATTTCGTTTCACATAAGAGGGGTTAGGGTAAGCATATGAATAAGCAAGAGAATTTCTTGAGGACTTATGAACATATTGGTTTGAAGAATAATGCACATATTCATAGCCCTTGGCTCTACCCTGCGAAACAGAGTTGTTAGCACGATGATAATCATATGAGGACTTTGATCCTTTTGAGGAATTTGATCCACGTGAGGAATTTGGTCCGTATGAGGACTTGGATCCATTTGAAGAATTTTGTCCATATGAAGAATTTGATCTGGGGTTCCTTTTCTTCACTGGTGGTGTCATGAGGACATTCACCTGAAGACTTTCAAGGCAATTCTTGGGAACCCAGATTTTCTTCACAGGGGGACCGTTCCTGCAGTTAGTGCCAACATATCTAGCAAATACTTCACCATTCTGATTTTTGAACAGTTTATAGTTTGAGTCAAATGACTCATCATCAGAATGAGGAAATTCACATGTAAAGCCAGATAAGGTGGATGGATCAACTGGAGGTCCCTTTGCAGCAACCCATGAGGTTTTGGGATACCGCTCGGGCTTCCAATCGTTCCATCAAGATTGAGTTTCCTCTCAAAGGCAATACCCTCTTTCCTAGGGTTTCGTTTAGGATCTGCTTTTAAGCACATCACAAAGAGTCGATGCCCTTTGAGGCTTTTGTACATGCTGTCATGTACAATTCCTTCATCTGCATCGTCAAGAATACTAGCAATGTCCTCGGATGAGGAATTAGTGATAGTAGAGGCAGGTGAAGAATTTGTAACAGTTGAAGCATTTGAACATCCAGTGAAGAATTAGCGATTCACGTTCAATGCATTTTAAGCATGGAGGAACAAATTCTTCTTGAGAAGCGCTGATTTGTTGAGCAAGTAATGAATCGCGCTCCTTCAAGAAGATCTTCATAACTCGCTCTTAGCTTCTCAAGATCTTGCTTTCTTTGAAGAAATTTATAAGAAAGTTTCTCATGATCGATATAGAGAGTGTTATGATGACCTTGAAGGCTGTCAAGCCTAGACCGAACTTTCAAGATTTTCATTAGGGCTTGAGTGCGATCCATTTCTTCACCTAACATATCATCACTCTTATCTAGCATGTTTTGAACCTTTTCAAAAGCCCTTTGTTGTTTTATAGCAATCTTAGCAAGTTTAGAGTAGCTGGGCTTAAGATCCTCATCGATTCATTTTCACTTTGGATTCAGAGGAGGTGAAATTGAGTACCTTGGCACCTTTTGCCATGAAGCAATAGGTGGGGCGTAGTCATCATTTTCCTCATCAGGTTTGTCGGTAGTCAGTTTCTTGATGTTGAAGATGGACTTGCTAACATAGGCGTAGCAAGAGCCGACTAGCCACACCAGATTCGGATTCTTCGACTCCTCCTCTTCCCATTTTCCTCGATTCAGCTTCAGAGTCCATTTCCTTGCCAATGAATGCCCGAGCCTTTTTGGAGCTGCTCTTCTTGTGAGAAGAAGGCTTTGAGGATTTTGATGATGAAGATTTGGATGATTTCTTCTTCTTCTTCACGCCATCGTAACTGTAATCCTTGTGTTTCTTCTTTCTTAATTCCTTTTCCCATCGAGGACAATCTTGGATATAGTGACCAGGTTTCTTGCATTTGTGGCAAAGTCTTCGCTTATAGTCACTAGATGAGGAATCACCGCTTCTTGAGGATTTTCCAAAACGACCACGCCTTGTGAATTTCTGGAATTTCTTCACGAGCGATGCTAGCTCTGGCCAAATTCTTGAGGATCTCCAAGGCTACTACGAGTCTTCACTCTCGATTCAGATTCAGCCTTGGCCTTGAGGGCACGTGTTTTTCCATAGCCGTAACCATAGAGATCTCTCTTTTGAGAAAGTGGAACTCGTGAGTATTTAGCCTTCGAGGATATCAGCAGGATCAAGAGACTTATAGTCAGCTCATTCTTGTATCATCGATGCAGTGTCAAATGAGGAATCAAGCGATCTTAGTAATTTCTTCACCACCTCATGGTCGGTGATGTCGGTGGCACCAGTGCTTGAAGCTCATTTGAGATGTCGGTGAGGCGATCGAAGGTTTGTTGAACATTTTCGTTGTCGAGTCTTTTGAAGCGGTTGAAGAGATTCGAAGAACATCAACTCGAGAGTCACGCTGAGTTGAAACACCTTCATTTACTTTGGACAGCTGTCCCGGATGAGTTTGGCGATTCCAAAGCACTCACTCTTCCATATTGGCCTTTGCTCGATGGCCACATATGATATTCTTCGCTGAGAATCGAGTTGCTTGAATCTCTTCACATCAGCATCATTCGGAGAGGGTGTGACCGAGGAAACACCTTTTGTCACAACATACCGTAGATCGTTGTCAATTGCTTCAAGATGCATTCGCATTTTGTTCTTCCAAGAGGGGTAGTCCGTCCCATCAAGGTAGGACACCCTGCTGAGACCTTGATCATACTGCGGTCGACATAACTAAAACTCCGGTGGTTAAACCAAAATCACACGTAACAAGGGAGTACCTTGCTCGATACCAATTGAAAGTCGTTATATCGACTAGAGGGGGTGAATAGGCGATTTTAGAAAATTTTACAAATTCTTCATCGAGGAATTTGCTGGTGAGGAAATTCCTTAGCTAAGAAATACATGCAGCGGAATAAGTACTCGAAGTAAGCATAGCAGATTACAGGCATAGTCATCATGATGAAATGAAGACAATCACAGAGTACGTAAAGCGTAATCACAGGATAACACAATATGAAGACAAACAGATCAAGAAATTGAACGAGGAAATTGAGAAAGTCTTCACCAAAGTCTTCAAACACAGATATGACAAACACTCAACACAAGAATGAGGAAATGAAAGGTTGAGGAAATAGAACCAGTTAGGTTGGTGAAGACAATGATTTGGTAGACCAGTTCCAACTGCTGTCTCGGTTATACGTCTGTTGAGCGGCCGAGTATTTAAACTCGAGGACACGCAGTCCGGACACCCGATCCATTGAGCACGCAGCTCAGACACCAAGTCCTCACCGTATTCTCCTTGAACTAAGGTCACGCAGACCTCGTCCAATCACTGTGGTAAGTCTTGAGCGACTTCCAAACCTTCACATACTTGGTCACCCGGCAATCCACAATTCCTCTTGGATGCTCTAGACCGTGACGCCTAACCGTCTGGAAGAAGCACAGTCTTCAAAGGTAAAAGCGTCGGATCCACGCTGATCAATTTCTTCATGATGCTCAATCACTTTGGGTTTGTTGGGGTTTGGTTTTGGGTTTTCCTCACTTTGGGTTTTCCTCACTTGATGATTTTCACTCAAAGTCCTCGGAGGATGGGTTGCTCTCAAATGACAAGTGTCAAGTTCTCTCGGAGCAGCCAACCAACTAGTGGTTGTAGAGGCGGCTATTTATAGCCTAGGGAGCAGCCCGACATGAAAATACATAAATGCCCTTCAATGATATGACCGTTAGGTGGATAAGATATTTGGGACAGCCGCCAAGAGACAAAGAACGGTCGGAATTTTGAATATCAAATTCTTCGAGGCTATCATGTTCCTCCTTTGTAGGCAATTCAGACTGCAAATTCCTAACTCCTCGGTCGAACAAATTCTCAAATACGGAAGAGCTTCGTCTCACATCAAGAAATTGACTGAACTATATGAGATTTCAAAAGCTTCACTCGAAGGGATTGGTAGGTGTAGGATTTTGAGTTGAGCATCAAATGGAAATTTTCCTTAGTATTTCCTCGACCCCTTTAACGATGACGGTGTTTCCTATGACTCAAGAAAGAGAAAATGAAACTACGAAAACAAAAGTCTTCACGCTTCATGTTCCTCAAGCGACTACCAAGTCTTCAGGATCACACCAATTTCTTCACTTTCAAAGTCTTCAGAAAGTCTTCAGAATATCAAAGTCTTCAGTTGAAGAACTTCATTTTTAGGGGTCGACTTTCACTGTAAATATCAAACTCCTCATAGACTTATAGACTTGTGTACACTCACAAACGCATTAGTTACTTAACCTATAAGTCTTCAATACACCAAAATCACTAAGGGGCACTAGATGCACTTACAGAAAGTTGCATGGCAATATATCTCGGAATGGCTATGGAAATGCCATAATAGGTAGGTATGGTGGCTGTTTTGAGGAAGATATAAGGAGGTTTATGTGTGAAAGAGCGTATCATATCATAGGGTTTGGATGCACCGGCGAAGTTTGCACCAACTCTCAATGTGAGAAAGGGCAATGCACGGCACCGAAGAGGCTAGCAATGGTGGAAAGGTGAGAGTGTGTATAATCCATGGACTCAACATTAGTCATAAAGAACTCACATACTTATTGCAAAAATCTACAAGTCATCGAAAACCAAGCATTACACGCATGCTCCTAGGGGGATAGATTGGTAGGAAAAGACCATCGCTCGTCCCCGACCGCCACACATAAGGAGGACAATCAAAGAACACCTCATGTTTCAAATTTGTTACATAACGTTTACCATACGTGCATGCTACGGGACTTGCAAACTTCAACACAAGTATTTCTCAAATTCACAACTACTCAACTAGCACAACTTTAATATCACTACCTCCATGTCTCAAAACAATCATCAAGCACCAAACTTCTCTTAGTATTCAAAACACTCATAAGAAAGTTTTTACTAATCTTGAATACCTAGCATATTAGGATTTTTTAAGAAAATTACCATGCTATTTAAGACTCTCAAAATAATCTAAGTGAAGCATGAGAGATCAATAGTTTCTATAAAACAAATCCACCACCATGCTCTAAAAGATATAAGTGAAGTACTAGAGCAAAAACTATATAACTCAAAAGATATAAGTGAAGCACATAGAGTATTCTAATAATTTCCGAATCATGTGTGTCTCTCTCAAAAGGAATGTACAGCAAGGATGATTGTGGTAAACTAGAAAGCAAAGACTCAAATCATACAAGACGCTCCAAGCAAAACACATATCATGTGGTGAATAAAAATATAGCTCCAAGTAAAGTTACCGATGGAAGTAGACGAAAGAGGGGATGCCTTCTGGGGCATCCCCAAGCTTTGTATTTTAGGTGTCCTTAGATTATCTTGGGGGTGCCATGGGCATCCCCAAGCTAAGGCTCTTGCCACTCCTTGTTCCATAATCCATCAGATCTTTCACCCAAAACTTGAAAACTTCACAACACAAAACTCAGCATAAAATCTCGTGAGCTCCGTTAGCGAACGAAAACAAAAGACCACTTCAAGGTACTGTAATGAACTCATTCTTTATTTGTATTGGTGTTAAACCTACTGTATTCCAACTTCTATATGGTTTATAAACTATTTTACTAGCCATAGATTCATCAAAATAAGCAAACAACACACGAAAAACAGAATCTAAAAAAAAAACAGAACAGTCTGTAGTAATCTGCAACTAACGCAAACTTCTGTAACTCCAAAACATCATCCAAAATAGTACGACCTAGAAAATTTGTTTATTGATCAGAAGCAATTGGAATCAATATTTTATCACGTTCTTGTGATTTGTAACAATTATTTTCATGAACATAAAGTTTCTGGAAATTACAGCAAGATCAAATAACTATCATCCAAGAAGATCCTATAGGTTTAACTTGGCACAAACACCAATTAAAACATAAAAACACATCTAACCAGAGGCTAGATCAAATATTTATTCCTAAAAAGAAGCAAAAGCAAAAAAACTAAAAATAAAATTGGGTTGCCTCCCAACAAGCGCTATCGTTTAACGCCCCTAGCTATGCATAGAAGCAACGATAGATCTAGGTAGTGCCATCTTTGGTAGGCAATCCATAAGTGGCTATCATGATAGACTCATATGGTAACTTTATTTTCTTCCTAGGGAAGTGTTCCTTGCCTTTCTTTAATGCAAATTGGAATCTAATATTCCCTTTCTTCATATCAATAATTGCACCAATCGTTCTAAGCAAAGGTCTACCAAGAATAATAGGACATGAAGGATTGCAATCTATGTCAAGAACGATAAAATCTACGGGAACATAGTTCCTATTTGCAACAATAAGAACATCATTAATTATTCCCATAGGTTTCTTAATAGTGGAATCCGCAAGGTGCAAGTTTAAAGAGCAGTCATCAAAATCACGGAAACCTAGCAAATCGCACAAAGTTTTTGGAATCATGGAAACACTAGCACCCAAATCACACAAAGCATAGAATTCATGATCTTTAATCTTAATTTTAATAGTAGGTTCCCACTCATCATAAAGTTTTCTAGGGATACAAACTTCCAACTCAAGCTTTTCTTCATAAGATTGCATCAAGGCATCAACGATATGTTTGGTAAAAGCTTTATTTTGACTATAAGCATGAGGAGAATTTAGCACGGATTGCAACAAGGAAATACAATCTATCAAAGATCAATTATCATAATTAAATCCCTTTAAATCCAAACTAGTGGGTTTATTAATATCTAGGGTTTTGTTCTCTTCAATCCCACTTTTGTCAATTTTAGCATCAAGATCTAAAAACTCCGAATTTTCGGAACGCCTTCTAGGTAAAGGTGGATCATATTCAGTCCCATCATTATCAAGATTCATATTGCAAAACAAAGATTTAATATGGGACACATCAATAACTTTTAGATCTTCATCTTTACTTTCATAGAAATTTGAAGAACACGCTTTCATAAAGCAATCTTTCTTAGCACGCATCCTAGCGGTTCTTTCTTTGCACTCATCAGTGGAAATTCTCATGGCTTTGAGAGACTCATTGATATCATGCTTAGGTGGAATAGATCTCAGTTTCAAAGAATCAACATCAAGAGATATTCTATCAACGTTCCTAGCCAATTCATCAACTTTAAGCAATTTCTCTTCAAGCAAAGCATTGAAATCCTTTTGCGAATTCATAAATTCTTTAACACTAGTCTCAAATTCAGAGGGCATCTTATTAAAATTTCCATAAGAATTGTTGTAGGAATTACCATAATTATTAGAGGAATTACTAGGATAAGGCCTAGGATTAAAGTTTCCTCTATACACGTTGTTACCAAAATTATTCCTACCGACAAAATTCACATCCATAGATTCATTATTATTCTCAATCAAAGTAGACAAAGGCATATCATTAGGATCAGAAGAAACACTTTTAGTAGCAAATAATTTCATAAGTTCATCCATCTTTCCACTCAAAACATTAATTTCTTCTACGCATGCACTTTTTATTAGTAGATCTTTCAGTGTGCCATTGAGAATAATTAACCATAATATTATCTAGGAGTTTAGTAGCCTCTCCTAAAGTGATTTCCATAAAAGTGCCTCCCGCGGCCGAATCTAAAAGATTTCTAGAAGCAAAATTCAATCCAGCATAACTTTTTTGTATAATCATCCACAAATTCAAACCATGTGTCGGGCAATTACGTATCATTAATTTCATCCTCTCCCAAGCTTGTGCAACATGTTCATGATCAAGTTGCTTAAAATTCATAATATCGTTTCTAAGAGAGATAATCTTAGCGGGAGGAAAATACTTAGAGATAAAAGCATCTTTGCACTTGTTCCAAGAATCAATACTATTTTTAGGCAAAGACGAAAACCAAGCTTTAGCACGATCTCTAAGCGAAAAGGAAAATAGCTTCAATTTAACAATATCATTGTCAACATCTTTCTTATTTTGCATATCACACAAATCAACTAATCTATTTAGATGAGTAGCGGCATCTTCACTAGGAAGGCCGGTGAATTGATCTTTCATGACAAGATTCAACAAAGCAGCATTGATTTCACAAGATTCAGTATCGATAAGAGGAGCAATCGGAGTGCTAAGGAAATCATTATTGTTGGTATTGGTAAAGTCACATAATTTGGTATTATCTTGAGCCATCGTGGCAAACAAGCAATCCAACACACGAGCAAACAAGAAGCAAGCGAAAAAGAGGCGAACGAAAAAAGGAGGGCGAATAAAACGGCAAGGGTGAAGTGGGGGAGAGGAAAACAAGAGGAAAATGGCAAATAATGTAATGCGGGAGATAAGGGTTTGTGATAGGTACTTGGTATGTTGACTTTTGTGTAGACCTCCCCGGCAACGGCGCCAGAAATCCTTATTGCTACCTCTTGAGCATTGCGTTGGTTTTCCCTTGAAGAGGAAAGGGTGATGAAGCAAAGTAGCGTAAGTATTTCCCTCAGTTTTTGAAAACCAAGGTATCAATCCAGTAGGAGGCTACGCGTGAGTCCGTTGCACCTACACAAACAAATAAATCCTCGCAACCAACGCGATAAGGGGTTGTCAGTCCCTACACGGTCACTTACGAGAGTGAGATCTGATAGATATGATAAGATAATATTTTTGGTATTTTTATGGTAAAGGTGCAAAGTAAAATAAAAGCAAAATATAAGGCAATAGAAATAGCTAAGTGTTGGAAGATTGATATGGTGGAAAATAGACCCGGGGGCCATAGGTTTCACTAGTGGCTTCTCTCAAGAGCATAAGTATTTTACGGTGGGCGAACAAATTACTGTTGAGCAATTGACAGAACTGAGCATAGTTATGAGAATATCTAGGTATGGTCATGTGTATAGGCATCACGTTCGAAACAACTAGACCGACACCTGCCTGCATCTACTACTATTACTCCACACATCGACCGCTATCCAGCATGCATCTAGAGTATTAAGTTCATAAGAACAGAGTAACGCTTTAAGCAAGATGACATGATGTAGAGGGATACATTCATGCAATATGATAAAAACCCCATCTTGTTATCCTCGATGGCAACAATACAATACGTGCCTTGCTGCCCCTACTGTCACTTGGAAAGGACACCGCAAGATTGAACCCAAAGCTAAGCACTTCTCCCATTGCAAGAAAGATCAATCTAGTAGGCCAAACATAACTGATAATTGGAAGAGACTTGCAAAGATAACCAATCATACATAAAAGAATTCGGAAGATTCAAATATTGTTCATAGATAAACTTGATCATAAACCCACAATTCATCGGTCTCAACAAACACACCGCAAAAGAAGATTACATCGAATAGATCTCCACAAGAGAGGGGGAGAACATTGTATTGAGATCCAAAAAGAGAGAAGAAGCCATCTAGCTAATAAGGTAAACTACTCACACTTCATCGGAGATGTTATGGTGTTTGTAACACTCCAATTTTTTTGATTTGATTTTTATCAAATTCTATAATTAGTTGGAAGGAGGTTATTTTTTTTCTAAGGACTCTCCTTCTCAAAAAAATTCTTTTAAGACAAATATTTTATGTGTTCTTCCCAACCTTGATTTTTGGTCTTGAGGGTTTTCATCTTGTGTTGGCTCCACACAAACAATTTTGGAAGGTTTTTTTTACAATTATTTCTATTAAAAAGAATACCTATAAATTATGGATTTATTCTTTCCCATTCAAAGATTTCTCTTTTGCCATGACCTATGTTGAAAACTTTCTTCCAAACCCCACCTCCCTACTTTGGGTCAAGCCAAGCATCCAATTCCAGCAAGTTTCAACCTCTTTTAGATTTTATTTCTATTTATTTTATCCTCAAACCTTTTTCTGTAATTTAATTGGGACCTTAGTGATTTATAAAGGAACTACTAGATTTCCTTTGATTTTTGGTTCCAAATAAATTCCTATGGCTAGTCCTTAGTACCCTCAACCAAGATCCTTCAAGATCTGCTAGTCCACAGTTCAAAATTTTCAAAATGTGCTTGCTACAAGTTTGGACCAGATTTGCCATTTTTGGTGAAATTCATTCTTTTTCTTTTCCTAAAAATCTGAGATAATTCAGGCAGTCTCCAGATGCATCAAGAGATCACCTCACCAAGGATCAGCTCAAGAAAAATTTTCCACGTACCTAAATCATTTCGTCGAACAGCTGGTGTGCACTGTTTCTTTCAAATTCAGAAAAATTCAGTGTGCAGTTTTCAGTGGCAGTGTCGTTTTCTTCAGAACCCCGACGTCGATCTCGCCAGTGCACGCGTTGGCGCCTTGCTCACTGCTCCCCCTTCTTATCCATCGCGCCGCACGGTCGTCTGGACGGATGCGAGCGTCGGCGGTGAGCTGGCAGGGGTACATCGCCCCCATGAGCGGCGGCAGCAACGTTCGCTGCGGCCGCCAGAGAGGCTCAGCGTGGTACGGCGCCGTCCAGCACCGCCCACACCACCAGGAGCCGCCGCGTGGCCGTCCCCTTCCCCGTGCGTGCTGCAGAACCGTCGCCGTGGCCTAAGAGGCGCAGAGTGTTGGGGAACGTAGTAATTTCAAAAATTTTCCTACGATCACGCAAGATCATCGTGATGGCATAGCAACGAGAGGGGAGAGTGTCCGTCCACGCACCCTCGTGAGACCGTGGCGAAGCGTTATAACAACGCTGTTGATGTAGTCGACGTCTTCACGATCCGACCGATCCAAGTACCGAACGTCGGCACCTCCGTGTTCAAAGACACGCTCAGCTCGATGACGATCCCGGACTCGATCCAGCAAAGTGTCGGGATGAGTTCCGTCAACCTGACGGCGTGGTGACGATGTTGATGCTCCACCGACGCAGGGCTTCGCCTAAGCTCCGCGACGATATGACTTCTCCGGCGCAGGGCTTCTCCTAAGCTCCGCAACGATATGACCGAAGTGGAATATGGTGGAAGGGGGCACCGCACACGGCTTAGGCAAGATCCGTAGATCAACTTGTGTGTCATGGGGTGCCCCCCTGCCCCCGTATATAAAGGAGACAAGGGGGAGGTGGCCGGCCAAGGGGGAGGCGCACCAAGGAGGAGTCCTACTCCCACCGGGAGTAGGACTCCCCCCCCTCTTTCCTAGTTGGACTAGGACTTGGGGAAGGGGGAAGAGAGAAGGTGCGGCCCTCCCTAGTCCAATTCGGACTAGGCCATGGGAAGCGCGGCCTGCCCTAGGCAGCCCTCTCTTTCCCGCAGGGCCCAATAAGGCCCAATACTTCTCCCGCGAATTCCCGTAACTCTCCGTACTCGAAAATACCGAATCATTCGAACCTTTCCGAACTCGAATATAGTCGTCCAATATATCGATCTTTACGTCTCGACCATTTCGAGACTCCTCGTCATGTCCCCGATCTCATCCGGGACTCGAACTCCTTCGGTACATCAAAACTCATAAACTCATAATATAACCATCATCGAAACCTTGTTGCATGGGACCCTACGGGTTCGAGAACTATGTAGACATGACCTAGAACTATTCTCGGTCAATAACCAATAGCGGAACCTGGATGCCCATATTGGTTCCTACATATTCTATGAAGATCTTTATCGGTCAAACCGCATAACGACATAATGTTGTTCCCTTTGTCATCGGTATGTTACTTACCCGAGATTCGATCGTCGGTATCCAATACCTAGTTCAATCTCGCTACCGTAAGTCTCTTTACTCGTTCCGTAATACATCATCTCACAACTAACTCATTAGTTGTAATGCTTGCAAGGCTTAAGTGATGTGCATTACCGAGAAGGCCTGAGATACCTCTCCGACAATCGGAGTGACAAAACCTAATCTCAAATACGCCAACCCAACAAGTACCTTTGGAGACACCTGTAGTACTCCTTTATAATCACCCGATTCGTTGTGACGCTTTGGTAGTACCAAAGTGTTCCTCCGTAAACGGAGTTGCATAATCTCATAGTTATAGGAACATGTATGGGTCATGAAGAAAGCATTAACATACCAAACGATCAAGTGTTAAGCTAACTGAATGGGTCATGTCAATCAGATCATTCAACTAATGATGTGACCTTGTTAATCAAATAACAACTCCTTGTTCATGGTTAGGAAACATAACCATCTTTGATTAACAAGCTAGTCAAGTAGAGGCATACTAGTGACATACTGTTTGTCTTATATATTCACACATGTATTATGTTTCCGCTTAATACAATTCTAGCATGAATAATAAATATTTATCATGATATAAGGAAATAAATAATAACTTTATTATTGCCTCTAGGGCATATTTCCTTCAGTCTCCCACTTGCACTAGAGTCAATAATCTAGTTCACATCATCATGTGATTCAACACTAATATTCACATCAGTATGTGATTAATACCCATAGTTCACATCGTCATGTGACCAACACCCAAAGGGTTTACTAGAGTCAATAATCTAGTTCACATCGCTATGTGATTAACACCCAAAGAGTACTAAGGTATGATCATGTTTTGCTCGTGAGAGAAGCTTAGTCTACGGGTCTGTCACATTCGTGAGTCAGATCTATTTTGCAAATATTCTATGTCTACAATGCTCGCACGGAGCTACTCTAGCTAATTGCTCCCACTTTCAATATGTATCCAGATTGAGACTTAGAGTCATCTGGATCAGTGTAAAAAGCTTGCATCGATGTTACTCTTTCGACGGGCTCTTTTATCACCTCCATAATCGAGAAATATTTCCTTAGTCCTCACTAAGGATGTTTTTGACCAATGTCCAAAGATCTACTCCTAGATCACTATTGTATTCCCTTGCCTAATTCAGAGCAAGGTATATAATAGGTCCGTACACAACATAGCATACTTTATAGAACCTATGATGAGGCATAGGGAATGACTTTCATTCTCTTTTCTATTTTCTGCCGTGGTCGGATTTGAGTCTCACTCAATTTCACACCTTTGCAACACAGGCAAGAACTTTTCTTTGACTGCTCCATTTGAACTACTTCAAAATATTGACAAGGTATGTATTCATTGAAAAACTTATCAAGCGCCTTGATCTATCTCTATAGATCTTGATGCTCAATATGTAAGCAGCTTCACCGAGGTCCTTCTTTGAAAAACTCCTTTCAAATACTCCTTTATGCTTTGCGAATAATTCTACATCATTTCCGATCAACAATATGTCATTCACATATACTTATCGAAATGTTGTAGTGCTCCCACTCACTTTCTTGTAAATACAAGCTTCTCCAAAAGTCAGATAAAACCATATGCTTTGATCACACTATCAAAGCGCTTATTCCACCTCCGAGATGCTTGCACCAGTCCATTGATGGATCGCTGGAGCTTGCATATTTTGTTAGCACCTTTAGGATTGACAAAACCTTCCGCTGCATCATATACAACTCTTCTTTAATAAAACCATTAAGGAATGCAGTTTTGACATCCATTTGCCAGATTTCATAAAATGTGGCAATTGCTAACATGATTCGGACAGACTTTAAGAATCGCTACAGTTGAGAAAATCTCATTTGTAGTCAACACCTTGAACTTGTCGAAAACCTTTTTGCATAAGTCGAGCTTTGTAGATAGTAACACTACTATCAGCATCTGCCTTCCTCTTGAAGATCCATTTATATAACATGGCTTGCCGATCATCGGGCAACTCCATCAAAGTCCATACTTTGTTCTCATACATGGATCCCATCTCAGATTTCATGGCCTCAAGCCATTTCGCGAATCTGGGCTCATCATCGCTTCCTCATAGTTCGTAGGTTCATCATGGTCTAGTAACATGACTTCTAGAATAGGATTACCGCACCACTCAGTGCGGATCTTACTCGAAGACCTCACGAGGTTTGGTAGCAACTTGATCTGAAGTTTCATGATCATCATCATTAACTTCCTCACTAATTGGTGTAGGAATCATCGGAACTGATTTCTGTGATGAACTACTTTCCAATAAGGGAGAAGGTACAATTACCTCATCAAGTTTCTACTTTCCTCCCACTCACTTCTTTCGAGAGAAACTTCTTCTCTAGAAAGGATCCATCTTAGCAACGAAAAACTTGCCTTCGGATCTGTGATAGAAAGTGTACCCAATAGTTACCTTTGGGTATTCTATGAAGACGCACTTCTCCGATTTGGGTTCGAGCTTATCAGGTGAAAACTTTTTCACATAAGCATCACAACTCCAAACTTTAAGAAACGACAGCTTAGGTTTACTGCTAAACCATAGTTCATACGGTGTCATCTCAACGGATTTAGATGGTGCCCTATTAAATGTGAATGCAGCTGTCTCTAATGCATAACCCCAAAACGATAGTGGTAAATCGGTAAGATACATCATAGATCGCACCATATCAAAATAAAGTACGGTTACGACGTTCGGACACACCATAATGTTGTGGTGTTCCAGGTGGCGTGAGCTGTGAAACTATTCCACATTGTTTTCATTGAAGACCAAACTCGTAACTCAAATATTCATCTCCACGATCAGATCGCAGAAACTTTTATTTTCTTGTTGCGATGATTTTCCACTTCACTCTGAAATTCTTTGAACCTTTCAACTATTTCAGACTTATGTTTCATCAAGTAGATATACCCATATCTACTCAAATCATCTTGTGAAGGTCAGAAAATAACGATAATTGCCACGAGCATCAACATTCATTGGATCGCATACATCGGTATGTATTATTTCCAATAAGTCAAGAGTTTGTTCCATTGTTCCGAGAACGGAGTTTTAGTCATCTTGCCCAAAAGGCACGGTTCGCAAGCATCAAATGATTCATAATCAAGTGATTCCAAAAGTCCATCAAGATGGAGTTTTCTTCATGCGCTTTACACCAATATGACCTAAACGGCAAAGCCACAAATAAGTTGCACTATCATTATTAACTTTGCATCTTTTGGTTTCAATATTATGAATATGTGTATCACTATGATCGAGATCCAATGAACCATTTTCATTGGGTGTGTAACCATATAAGGTTTTATTCATGTAAATGTAACAACAATTTATTCTCTTACTTAAATGAATAATCAGATTGCAATAAACATGATCAAATCATATTTATGCTCAACACCAAATAACACTTATTTAGGTTCCACACTAATCCCGAAAGTATAGGAGTGTGCGATGATGATCATATCAATCTTGGAACTACTTCCAACACTCATCGCCACTTCCCTTCAACTAGTCTCTGCTTATTCTCAACTCCTGTTTGAGTTACTACTCTTAGCAACCGAACCAAGATCAAATACCGAGGGTTGCTACGAACACTAGTAAAATACACATCAATAATTTGTATATCAAATATACCTTTGTTCACTTTGCCATCCTTCTTATCCGCCAAATACTTGGGGTAGTTCCGCTTCAAAGGACCAGTTCCATTGTAGCAAAAGCACTTAGTCTCGTGCTTAGATCCAGACTTGGGCTTCTTCACTCGAGCAGCAACTTGCTTGCTGTTCTTCTTGAAGTTCCCTTCTTCCTTTGCCCTTTTCCTTGAGACTAGTGGTCTTGTCAACCATCAACACTTGATGTTTTTCTTGATTTCTACCTTCACGATTTTAGCATCGCCAAGAGCTTGGGAATTGTTTTCGTCATCCCTTGCATATTATAGTTCATCACGAAGTTCTAGTAACTTTAGTGATGGTGACTAGAGAATTCATCAATCACTATCTTATCCGGAAGATTAACTCCCACTTGATTCAAGCGATTGAAGTACTCGCATAATCTGAGCACATGCTCACTAGTTGAGCGATTCTCCTCCATCTTTTAGCTATAGAACTTGTTGGAGACTTCATATCTCTCAACTCGGTATTTGTTTGAAATATTAACTTCAATTCCTGGAACATCTCATATGGTCCATGACGCTCAAAACGCCTTTGAAGTCCCGATTCTAAGCCGCTTAAGCATGGTGCACTAAACTATCAAGTAGTCATCATATTGAGCTAGCCAAACGCTCATAACGCCTCAGATTCGCTCATATTGAGCTAGCCAAACGCTCATAACGTCTCGCATCTGCTCCTGCAATAGGTCTGCACCTAGCGGTGCATTAAGGACATAATTCTTCAGCAAAGAACGAGGATAAACCTCAGATCACGGATCCAATCCGCATCATTGCTACTAACATCTTTCAATACAATTTTCTAGGAACACATATGAAAACATAGGGAAGCAACAACGCGAGCTATTGATCTACAACATAATTTGCAAAATACTACCAGGACTAAGTTCATGATAAATTAAAGTTCAATTAATCATATTACTTAAGAACTACCACTTAGATGACATCTCTCTAGTTATCTAAGTGATCACGTGATCCAAATCAACTAAACCATAACCGATCATCACGTGAGATGGAGTAGTTTTCAATGGTGAACATCTTATGTTGATCATATCTGCTATATGATTCACGTTCGACCTTTCGTCTCCGTGTTCCGAGGCCATATCTGTATATGCTAGGCTCGTCAAGTATAACTCGAGTATTCTGCGTGTGCAAAACTGGCTTGCACCCGTTGTAGATGGACGAGAGCTTATCACACCCGATCATCACGTGGTGTCTCAAGACGATTTAACTTTGGCAACGGTGCATACTCGTGGAGAACACTACTTGATAATTTTAGTGAGAGATCATCTTATAATGCTACCGCCAATCAAAGCAAGATAAGATGCATAAAGGATAAACATCACATGCAATCAATATAAGTGATATGATATGGTCATCATCATCTTGTGCTTGTGATCTCCATCGCCAAGCACCGCCATGATCACCATCATCACCGCTCGACACCTTGATCTCCATCGTAGCATCGTTGTCGCCTCGCCAACTATTGCTTCTACGACTATCGCTACTCCTTAGTGATAAAGTAAAGCAATTACATGGCGTTGCATTTCATACAATAAAGCGACAACCATATGGCTCCTGCCATTGTCGATAACTCGTTACAAAACATGATCATCTCATACAATAAAGTATAGCATCACGCTTTGACCACATCACATCACATCATGCCCTGCAAAAACAAGTTAGACGTCCTCTACTTTGTTGTTGCAAGTTTTACGTGGCTGCTACGGGCTGAGCAAGAACCGTTCTTACCTCGCATCAAAACCACAACGATATTTCACAAATAGACTCCGCTTTAACCTTCTCAAGGACCGGGCGTAGCCACACTCGATTCAACTAAAGTGAGAGAGACAGACACCGCCGGTCACCTTTAAGCAACGAGTGCTCGGAGCGGTGAAACCAGTCTCGCGTAAGCGTCTGGCGTAATGTCGGTCCGGCCGCTTCATCTCACAATACCGCTGAACCAAAGTATGACATGCTGGTAGGCAGTATGACTTGTATCGCCCACAACTCACTTGTGTTCTACTCGTGCACATGACATCAACGCATAAAACCAGGCTCGATACCACCGTTGGGGAACGAGTAATTTCAAAATTTTCCTACGATCACGCAAGATCATCGTGATGGCATAGCAACGAGAGGGAGAGTGTCCGTCCACGCACTCGTGAGACCGTGGCGGAAGCGTTATAACAACGCTGTTGATGTAGTCGACGCCTTCACGATCCGACCGATCCAAGTACCGAACGTCACGGCACCTCCGTGTTCAGCACACGCTCAGCTCGATGACGATCCCTGACTCGATCCAGCAAAGTGTCGGGATGAGTTCCACAAGACGACGGCGCAGGACGATGTTGATGCTCCACCGACGCAGGGCTTCGCCTTAAGCTCGCGACGATATGACTTCTCCGGCGCAGGCTTCTCCTAAGCTCCGCAACGATATGACCAAGTGGAATATGGTGGAAGGGGCACCGACACGCTTAGGCAAGATCCGAGATCAACTTGTGTGTCATGGGGTGCCCCTGCCCCGTATATAAAGGAGACAAGGGGAGGTGGCGGCCAAGGGGAGGCGCGCAAGGAGGAGTCCTACTCCCACCGAGTAGGACTCCCCTCTTCCTAGTTGGACTAGGACTTGGGGAAGGGGAAGAGAGAAGGGTGCGGCCCTCCCCAGTCCACCCGGACTAGGCCATGGGGCGCGCGCCTGCCCTAGGCAGCCCTCTCTCTTCCCGCAGGGCCCAATAAGGCCCAATACTTCTCCCCGGCGAATTCCGTAACTCTCCCAGACTCAAAATACCGAATCATTCGAACCTTTCCAACTCCGAATATAGTCGTCCAATATATCGATCTTTACGCCTCGACCATTTCGAGACTCTCGTCATGTCCCCGATCTCATCCGGGACTCGAACTCCTTCGGTACATCAAAACTCATAAACTCATAATATAACCGCTATCGAAACCTTGTTGCATGGACCCTACGGGTTCGAGAACTATGTAGACATGACCTAGAACTATTCTCGGTCAATAACCAATAGCGGAACCTGGATGCCCATATTGGTTCCTACATATTCTATGAAGATCTTTATCGGTCAAACCGCATAACGACATACGTTGTTCCCTTTGTCATCGGTATGTTACTTACCCGAGATTCGATCGTCGGTATCCAATACCTAGTTCAATCTCGCTACCGTAAGTCTCTTTACTCGTTCCGTAATACATCATCTCACAACTAACTCATTAGTTGTAATGCTTGCAAGGCTTAAGTGATGTGCATTACCGAGAAGGCTCGAGATACCTCTCCGACAATCGGAGTGACAAAACCTAATCTCAAATACGCCAACCCAACAAGTACCTTTGGAGACACCTGTAGTACTCCTTTATAATCACCCGATTACGCCAGACGCTTTGGTAGTACCAAAGTGTTCCTCCGTAAACGGAGTTGCATAATCTCATAGTTATAGGAACATGTATGGGTCATGAAGAAAGCATTAACATACCAAACGATCAAGTGTTAAGCTAACTGAATGGGTCATGTCAATCAGATCATTCAACTAATGATGTGACCTTGTTAATCAAATAACAACTCCTTGTTCATGGTTAGGAAACATAACCATCTTTGATTAACAAGCTAGTCAAGTAGAGGCATACTAGTGACATACTGTTTGTCTTATATATTCACACATGTATTATGTTTCCGTTTAATACAATTCTAGCATGAATAATAAATATTTATCATGATATAAGGAAATAAATAATAACTTTATTATTGCCTCTAGGGCATATTTCCTTCACAGAGCACGCTCTCTGCCGCCGACGTGCCCGTGAGGCCGTTCCGTCGAAGGCCTGGAGTATCACCCAAGTTGTACCAAGATTAGCTGTTGAATGGAGCCAGTGGACCAATCCGAAGAAGCCCAGTCACCTAAACCTCCAGCCCGACCACTGCCTCGCTGTAATTTCTCGCCGGAGTAATCTCGTTCTCGGCAACCGCCTCGGGCCGGCTATAAATGGAGGTACCGAGCTCGCCTTCGACCCAGCACCACTCCTCCACTTCTCCAGGACCATGACCAACCACTAGAAGGACCTCGAGGAGGCCTTCTTCCCCAACTCCGTCCGCCCCGATCCGCTTCGGGCTCCGGCAAGATTCTCTCTGGTGAGAGCACCCCCGCCTCCCAAACTGCGTCAGTAGCCTGCTAGTACACCCAATCCTCTAACCCGCACTTCAATTTGGCGTCTGCAGCCCTCCCCGGTGAGATCCATCCTCGACCGAGCCACCGTCCGCCGGAGAGGAGGCCGCCGTCGACGTGGTGCTCGCCGACGACCAACTCCACCACCCACAGACGCGGGAGAGCTCCGTGAGTCCGTAGGTACCCTCCACTCCCACTGCCTTGCCGTGGATCGACGCCGGCGACCACCGCGAGCCTCGGGCGCCGACGGGACTCTATTCTGATTTTTAAACCTGACGGGTGGGACCCCCTCGTCAGCCTCTCCTCTTTTTTTCTTCTGTCGAAACGTTTTCTGAAAGCGCCTTCGGGCAAAGTACGTTTCCCTTTTGGGTTGGCGTATTCCTAACCAAAGCGTTTTCTATTTTTCTAAATTGGCCCCTGGAAAGTTTCTGTTTCATCACGGATTTGTCCCTGGACTAAAACCTTAATAACTTTAAAACAAAAGATGATTTTGAGTTGATTATTTTTCTGTCATCTTTATTTTTATATCTAGTTTTTGTTCATATTTATTTGAAAAATATTTGGAACAATTTTTATGCACGCATGGTATTTATGTTAGTACCCGATTTTTTTAAACATAGATACCGAAGGAGGTGACGGAGCCGCAAACTTCACCGAGCTAGACTCCGACTACTCCGGACCATGGAAGCATGTTTGAACCTTTGATATGATGAGTGCCTTGCATGTTTGCTTGAGTAGTTTTCTCATGGCATGTTTATATAAGCATTAGTGAATGTTATATTGGATGCAAGGAAAGCTACAAGTGAGCTTCGAAATTTGATGTGTTCATATGATGGTGAGATAACCTGATCATGTGGTGGCATGATAGGTTGCAAGCTGGTATTGTTGAAGCATGCCAGTCTTATGTCAACCGTTTAACTCCAGTATTAACGTGGATCAAGTCATGTTCCCGTTCATCCCCTTTTTCGTGCTGCCACGTGTCTTCTGCAAAGAATGCGGTCTAGTAAGTTGCAAACCTCTTTCCTTGTACACACCAAATAGAGGGGTCATGATGAGGGTTCCATGGCCTCGATTAAAGCCCGTCATCCGGTCAGGGGGCATGGGTGTTTCCGGTTGGGACCGAGAGGGGGGCACCCCTTAGAGCGCGCGATATAAATTTCATCCCATGCTACTCGAGTTGTGGCCTCCCCATCTTAGAGTTTTTCTTGAACGTTGCCTAGGGTGATTCCTGGCAGCAGAATGTGGAATGGGTGTGTACTGGTTAGATGTGTTTCTTCTAAAATACCGTAAACGGAACTAGTCCTTTGTGACTACGGAAATCCGTTGGCTGTGGGTAAAGAGTACAAACTCTGTAGAGTCAAAACCATTCGAGTAACCGTGTCCATGGTCAAGGACTGTGATCAACATATCAATGTCAGTATCAGTGTCAGTCTCAACGTCCGTCTCAGCGTTAGTCTCAGTGTCAGTCTCAGTGACAATCTCCGGTGAACAAACATGAGTGGCAAACCCGGCTGAATGTTATTCCTGTGGATTGACTAACCAGTTTATTATTATGTACTGAGTATTTCCTTGGGATGATTTAAATTCATGAGCTACTTGAATTCGAATGGTGAAATATAAGACCTTTATGTGATGTCGCTCAGACGTCCAACTGTGGCATTATTGTTATTTACTTTTGATATAAGCCCTTTTATGTGATGTCGC
Source organism: Aegilops longissima (assembly GCA_021605205.1). NCBI lineage: Eukaryota > Viridiplantae > Streptophyta > Magnoliopsida > Poales > Poaceae > Aegilops > Aegilops longissima. Next base: position 560,177,250 of record CM038678.1, read on the forward strand.
TCAGACGTCCGACTGTGGCATTCTCGTTATTTACTTTTGATATAAGCCCTTTATGTGATGTCTTTCAGACATCCGACTATGGCATTCTTGTTATTTACTTTTGATATAAGCCCTTTATGTGATGTGGCTTAGACGTCCGACTGTGGCATTCTCGTTATTTACTTTTGATATAAGCTCTTTATGTGATGTCGCTCAGACGTCCGACTGTGGCATTCTCGTTATTTACTTTTGATATAAGCCCTTTATGTGATGTCGCTCAGACATCCGACTGTGGCATCCTTGTTATTTACTTTCATTATAAGCCCTTTTCGAGATGTCGCTTATACGTCCGACTGTGGCACGTACTGTCATTTACATTTCAATATAAGCCCTTTATGTGGTGTCGCCCTAACGCCCGACTGCGAAATGTTAATTTATTTTACCTTTCGAGGCGTCGCTTCAGACACCCGATCGGTCTTCAACTATTTTAGGGGGATTTCGGGAGGACTACCGCCTGACTTCCTTTTTATGTTACATGCAGTGCAAAATTTATTATCTGAGTGCGCATTACTAGTCTGCTCATGTGCATCATGTTTGCATTTGTTATATCTTATGTCCAAACTGTCTTGCGAGTACATTCAAAGTACTCACCTGGCTTGTTGATTTGGCCAGATGTTGACGAAGGCGATCTTATGGATGAAGAGTACGATAGCGAGTCCGACGCCTAGAGGAGTCCCAGTCAGTCCCGTGCCATCTTAGAGTTGGTCACTTATATTATATACGCTTCCGCTACCCAAAATAAATCATCGAGCCTCACTCCGGCGCTTGATGAGCTGTAAGATTTTGGAGTCATGTCACCCACTTCACTGTGATATATCCACCACCACTTTTATTACGAGTCGGTAGTTATGCCACCATACCCTTTGTGTCATATCCGCCTTTATGTATAATATCGGCGTGCTTGTAATAAATTGTTGAGCAGCCTCAGCCCAACCTTGTATAATATTTAGTACTTCTGGATTTCTGTATCAAGGATTTATCTACCAGTAAGGATGATTTTCCTATACTGGTCTGATAAAATGGTCGATTTTTCAAAAAATATTTTATTGGAAAACCGGTCGTGACAACCTTGGTATCAGAGCCAAGCTGACTGTAGGAAGCCATTAGGTGCGATCGCTAATCGGTTATTAGCGTGTTTAGTGCTGTTATTTAACATTTTGCAAATGTAGCAATTTTCTGTTGGTCATCATAAAATTTATGATTTGACTATTCGGAATTTTTGTCTACCTTTGTAGATGGCTGGCAGCGACTGTGAGTCACAGGTGTTCGCCAATGTACCTGAGGGGTTTATCAAGCTTCTCGTCTCCATCATCAAGGTCGCGATCGGGCCATCGGCTCGTCCGTAGTTCACACTCTAGCAGCACAAGATCAGCGACAGTGTGTCTATGCACCAGGCCGCGGTGCAATTCAGGGGAGGACGTTCTGAGTCACGCCGCTTCCGATTTGTGGGAAAGGCCATGCCTACGGAGAGGCATGCCATGCAGATGGCTGCCCGTGAGGCGATAGCTCATCTCCGGGATGCTCTTCCTTCGATGAAGGCTCGTCGCTACCGCTACCTCCCATGCCATGTGCCATACACTTGTCACTATGCATTCTCTTGCCCTAGGGGAGAGAGAGATGAGGCTATTGAAATGTTGGTTGAGTATCTCAAAGCTCTTGAGGCAGCTTTTGATAACCTCGTGGACGACTTTGTGGCTGCTCGTATGGACTTCGTGCAGGGCTGTTCCGCCAACAGGAGGGAGCTCCTCCATACAACACCACCATTGACTTTCGTCTCGTCCTCATCATCCTATACACCTGCCATCTTAGCCACCGCTCGCCGACTGCCTACCACTGAGGAGTTTGACCAAGTCATAGCTCCTACTCCAGTCAGTGCTGCACCGCCTGCCGCGCCCGCACCAGCTCCTCAACTCAAGATTGCACTGGAGCCTATTAGTGAGGAGGAGGTTGAGTCTCCATCACTGGTCTTACCCTCGGCGGGCCGAGGGAAGTTCTTACCATCTCCGACTGAGTGCGCCTAGCAGCCGTGCGATGTACCAGCTTGTATGATAAGTTTATATGTATATAAGTTTGGTGAGAAGTAGTTTGTGTGCGCATCATGTAGGAACTCGGAGAAATGCACTAGCCTAAATAACATGTCAGGAAGGTGTACGCACATCCTGAGTGATGTATTGTATAATTACGACTTGCGTGTAAGATATGTACTGAGCGGTCCTTCTCCATGCGCAATCAAGTATTTTCTTGAAAAATCTTGGAGTCTTTAAAAATTCCGCCTTTGCAAAATTATTTATTATTGCCACTCAGTTTTTCTCATGAGTTCTGCAAAAATACCCCAGAGTGGAAAATGCCTCGTCCCTGGACTCGTTCCATGCCAAGTCCGCCAGAAGAAAATTATGGTACCCAGACAAGCAACAATTTCACACAGGGCGCCAAGTCAAGAAGGCGGTGAAGCAGAATTTTCTCAAGTATGCCGCCTTTATGAGCAAAGCCAGCAGTAGCATCAAGAAATGATGAATCATGTTATCAATATGGGAAATCACCGTGAACCACATCAGCAGCATTCCAAATTGTCTGAACTAAAAAAGACGCGCCCCCCAACGTTCTCTCACACTGATAGACCTCTTGAGGCCGATGATTGGCTTCAAGACATTGAAAGGAAGTTAATTATTGCACAATGTTCGGACCGTGAGAAGGTACTTTACACACCTCACTACCTCACTGGAGCAGCTGCATCATGGTGGGAAAATTTCCTACACATGCACCCCAATGAAAATAACATCACCTGGGAAGAATTTAAAGAAGGTTTTCGTGGGGCGCACATTCCCAGAAGCATTATGAAGATCAAGAAAAGGGAGTTTGATGACCTCAAGCAGAGAAGCATGATAGTGACTGAGTACAATAGTCAGTTTACTCAATTATCTCGTTATGCCAACGAAGAGCATATGACTGAAAATAAAAAGATGGAAAAAAATTTGGACGGTCTGGCACCAGCACTTAAATGCCAGCTAGTCGTACACACCTTTCTGGATTTCAAAACACTTGTGGACAAAGCCATTACATTGGAAAATGAGCGCCGCAACTTGTTGGATTTTCGCAAGCGCAAAAGGGACAAGACTACTCATGCTCGCAACAACCGGAATAAGACTGATTTTCAGAAAAATGGAGCAAACAAATCCACGACCAACAAACAAAAATTTTCATGCAAGGGACAAGGATTTTACGTATCGCCCAGGTGTTACTTGCTACGCTTGTGGAGAGGAAGGACACTATGCCAAACAGTGCCCAAAACCAAGAAACTCGGCCCCCAAGCCGAACAACAGTGGAAATAATTCAACCCCCAAGCGTAACAACTTCAACCCCAATAACAATCACAAGAAGGGTCACTTGAACCATGTGACCAAGGAGGAAGCACAGAATGCCCCGGATATCGTGACTCGATGCGTTCCTCGTCAACACAATACCGCCACGGTTTTGTTTGATTCTCGAGCTTCTCACTCGTTCATTTCAAAGAAATTTGCTTTGCAACATGATTTTTCGATGCTTCCCTTGGAAAAATCCATGGTCATCAAGTCCCCCAGGATCAAGCAAATCACTCAGAGTTACTGCCAAGGTATGGTTATTGAGATTGAGGGACTGAAGTTTCAGGCAAACCTCATTGTATTGGAAAATAAGGGACTGGATGTTATCCTAGAAATGGACTGGTTAACCACCAACAAGGGATTTATCGACTGCTTCAACCGGACTATAATTCTTACCCATCATCACGGGAAGACGATAAAAATTGCAGCTCAAGAAAGACCAATATCACGGCAACCAAGGTTGAACAAGGTGGACATTTCAGAGTTAAGAAATGTTCCAGTGGTGTGTGAGTTCCCCAACGTATTTCCCGAAGAACTACCAGGCATGCCACCAGACCGGGAAATAGAGTTCAACATTGAACTAGCACCTGGAACCACCCCCATTTACAAGAAACCCTATAGAATGGCACCCTCCGAGTTGGTAGAATTAAAGAAGCAAATAAAAGAATTACTAGATAAAGGATTTATTCGGACCAGCTCCTCACCTTGGGGTTCACCAATATTATTTGCCAAGAAAAAGGATGGGATACTGAGATTATGTATAGACTATCGAGCACTCAACATGGTCACCATAAAAAAAATCTGATGCCACGGATAAATGATTTATTTGACCAGCTCGCACAAGCCAAGGTTTTCTCAAAAATTGATTTAAGGTCGGGGTATCATCAATTAAAAGTACGGACATAAGATATCCCTAAGACAGCATTCACCTCCAGATAATTATATGAATTTACAGTAATGCCGTTTGGACTGACAAACGCCCCCGCATATTTTTTCCACCTCATGAACAAAGTGTCTATGAAATTTATGGACAAATTTGTTGTGGTGTTCATTAATGATATTCTGGTATACTCTAAGACACCAAAAGAACATGCTGAACATCTCAGAATTGTACTGGGAGAATTAAGGAAACATCAATTATACGCCAAATTCAGCAAATGCGAATCTTGGTTAAGACAGGTTGGTTTTCTAGGCCACGTATTGACCCAAGAAGGTGTTGTCGTGGACCCTGAAAAAGTCAAGGCCGTACTTGGCTGGAAACCACCAGCCAACGTAACAGATGTACGAAGTTTCCTAGGAATGGCTGGATATTACCGAAGGTTTATTGAGAGGTTCTCCACCATAGCAAAACCAATGACACAGTTACTCAAGAAGGATAAGAAATTTGTATGGACTAAAGCGTGCGAGAAAAGTTTCCAAGAACTCAAAAGGAAACTAACGACATCACCAGTATTGGTTATACCAGACATAGACAAGAGTTTTGAAGTATATTGTGACGCATCTCGGAAGGGCCTCGGATGCGTACTAATGCAAAGGCAAAGCAAAGCAATGACACGCTTCTGTGCAACTACGAAAGCATGAAGAAAATTATCCTACTCATGACTTGGAATTGGCAGCAATCATTCATGCACTCAAAGAGTGGAGGCACTTTTAAGCTTGAAATCGCTAGAAATATATACGGACCATAAAAGCCTCAAATATATTTTCACACACCCAGAACTCAATTTACGACAACGGCGCTGGTTGGAATTAGTGAAAGATTATGATGTTGGCATTCACTACCATCCAGGAAAGACGAATGTAGTGGCAGATGCTCTTAGTCGAAACCCCAGCTCGGGCAACGACAATCTACAAAACTTGAGACCTGAATTTCAGCAGAGTTCGCCAAACTCAACTTGGTGATGGTCACCAAGGCAATGTGTCAAATTTGGAAATACAGCCCACCCTAATGGAACAGATTAAGAAGGCTCAAGATGGACACCCCAAAGATCGAAGGCATAAAAAGAAAAGTGAGTCAGGCAAGGCTTGAGAATTAGTCAGAGATTTATAAGGGAATATTATGGTACGGAAACAGACTTTATGCACCAAATATAGATGACCTCAAATAGCAAATTCTAGCCAAGGCCACACCGCTCCATATTCAATCCACCCTGGAGGAACCAAAATGTACAAGGACATTCAGGAAAATTTTTGGTGGCATGGTATGAAGAGGATATAGCCACATTCATTGCATGTTGTGATTCATGTCGGTAGCATTAAAGCCGAGCACCAAAACCAGCAGGACTATTACAGCCAAACAGGATACTTGAGTGGAAATGGGACGAAATTGGGATGGATTTTATTGTCGGACTACCTCGGTCGTGACACGGAAATGATGCCATATGGGTCATCACAGATAGATTAACTAAGGTGGCACATTTCATCCCAGTAAAGATAACCCACACCACTCAGAAGCTTGCCAAACTTTATCTCTCCCGTATAGTTTGTCTGCACGAAATTCCAAAGACTATAATATCCGATAGAGGCACTCAATTCGTCTCTAGATTTTGGGATCATTTACAACAAGCTCTGGGAACTCAACTAGTATTCAGTACAACATACCACCCCCAGACTGGAGGACAAACTAAACGTGTGAACCAAATTCTAGAGGACATGCTGAGGGCATGTGTTCTCACCTATGGAACCAGTTGGGAAGAAAGCTTGCCGTATGCGGAGTTCGCATACAACAACAGTTACCAAGCCAGTCTACAAATGGCACCTTTTGAAGCCTTGTACGGGCGAAGATGCCGTACCCCATTAAATTGGTCAGAAACAGGAGACAGTCATATCTTTGGCCCAGACATGCTCAAAGAAGCTGAGGAGAAAGTTAGACTAATCAGGGATCGACTCAAGACAGCCCAGAGCCGACAAAAGAGTTATTACGATCAAAAACATCGCGAAGTCAGCTTTGAACCCGGTGAGTATGTGTATCTACGAGTATCTCCTATGAGGGGCCTGCAATGTTTCAAAGTTAAAGGAAAGCTAGCACCATGGTTTATTGGACCCTTCTGTGTGATTGCACGAAGAGGCACAGTAGCCTACCAGCTAGACCTACCCAAAGAACTATCAGACGTCCACGACGTGTTCCACGTGTCACAGTTGAGGAAATGTGTAAGCAACCCAGAAAAGCATGTATCTCACGAGAACATTGACATGCAACCAGACCTCACCTACACGGAACGTCCAATAAAAATATTGGAGGAGTCCGAAAGGAGGACGCGTCAGAAAACAATTAAGTTTTTCAACGTTCAGTGGAGCAATCACACCGAGGATGAAGCAACATGTGAAAGAGAGGATTTTCTTCGGACAGAGTACCCACACCTATTTGAGGATCAGCTGAAATCTCGGGGACGAGATTTTTCCTAAGGGGGTAGGTGTTGTACCACTCCAATTTTTTTTGATTTGGTTTTTATCAAATTCTTTAATTAGTTGGAAGGAGGTTATTTGATTTTTTTTCTAAGGACACTCCTTCTCAAAAAATTTCTTTTAAGACAAATATTTTATGTGTTCTTCCCAACCTTGATTTTTGGTCTTGAGGGTTTTCATCTTGTGTTGGCTCAACACAAATAATTTTGGAAGGTTTTTTTACAATTCTTTTTATTAAAAAGAATTCCTATAAATTATGGATTTATTCTTTCCCATTCAAAGATTTCTCTTTTGCCATGACCTATGTTGAAAACTTTCTTCCAAACCCCACCTCCCTACTTTGGGTCAAGCCAAGCATCCAATTCCAGAAAGTTTCAACCTCTTTTAGATTTTATTTCTATTTATTTTATCCTTAAACCTTTTTCTGTAATTTAATTGGGACCTTAGTGATTTATAAAGGAACTACTAGATTTCCTTTGAATTTTGGTTCCAAATAAATTCCTATGGCTAGTCCTTAGTACCCTCAACCAAGATCCTTCAAGATCTGCTAGTCCACAGTTCAAACTTTTCAAAATGTGCTTGCTGCAAGTTTGGACCAGATTTGCCATTTTTGGTGAAATTAATTCTTTCTGTTTTCCTAAAAATCTGAGATAATTCAGGCAGTCTCCAGATGCATCAAGAGATCACCTCACCAAGGATCAACTCAAGAAAAATTTTCCACGTGCCTAAATCATTTTGTCGAACAGCTGGTGTGCACTGTTTCTGTCAAATTCAGAAAAATTCAGTGTGCAGTTTTCAGTGGCAGTGTCGTTTTCTTCAGAACCCCGGCGTCGATCTCGCCAGTGCACGCGTCGGCGCCTTGCTCACTGCTCCCCCTTCTTATCCATCACGCCGCACGGTCGTCTGGACGGATGCGAGCGTCGGCGGTGAGCTGGCAGGGGTACATCGCCCCCGTGAGCGGCGGCAGCAACATTCGTTGCGGCCACCAGAGAGGCTCAGCATGGTACGGCACCGTCCAGCACCGCCCACACCACCAGGAGCCGCCGCGTGGCCGTCCCCTTCCCCGTGCATGCAGCAGATCCGTCGCCGTGGCCTGAGGGGCGCAGAGCGCGCTCTCTGCCGCCGACGTGCCCGTGAGGCCGTTCCGTCGAAGGCCTGGAGTATCACCCAAGTTGTACCAAGATTAGCTGTTGAATGGAGCCAGTGGACCAATCCGAAGACGCCCAGTCACCTAAACCTCCAGCCCGACTACTGCCTCACCGTAATCGCTCGCCGGAGTAATCTCGTTCTCGGCAACCGCCTCGGGCCGGCTATAAATGGAGGTCCCGAGCTCACCTTCGACCCAGCACCACTCCTCCACTTCACCAAGACCATGACCAACCACTAGAAGGACCTCGAGGAGGCCTTCTTCCCCAACTTCGGCCATCCCGATCCGCTTCGGGCTCCGGCAAGATTCTCTCTGGTGAGAGCACCCCCGCCTCCCAAACTGCGTCAGTAGCCTCCTAGTACACTCACTCCTCTAACCCGCGCTTCAATTTGGCGTCTACAGCCCTCCCCGCTGAGATCCATCCTCGACCAAGCCACCGTCCGCCGGATAGGAGGCCGCCGTCGACGTGGTGCTCGCCGACGACCAACTCCACCACCCACAGACGCGGGAGAGCTCCATGAGTCCGTAGGTACCCTCCACTCCCCCTGCCTCACCGTGGATCGACGCCGGCGACCACCGCGAGCCTCGGGCGCCGGCAGGACTCTGTTCTGATTTTTAAACCTGACGGGTGGGACCCCCTCGTCAGCCTCTCCTCTTTTTTATTCTGTCGAAACGTTTTCTGAAAGCGCCTTCGGGCAAAGTACGTTTCCCTTTTGGGTTGGCGTATTCCTAACCGAAGCGTTTTCTGTTTTTCTAAACTGGCCCATGGAAAGTTTCTGTTTCATCACAGATTAGTCCCTCGACTAAAACCTTAATAACTTTTAAAAAAGATGATTTTGAGTTGATTATTTTTCTGTCATCTTTATTTTTCTATCTAGTTTTTTTATCATATTTATTTGAAAAACATTTGGAACAATTTTTATGCACGCACGGTATTTATGTTAGTACCCGATTTTTTTAACATAGATACCGAAGGAGGTGACGGAGCCGCAAACTTCACCGAGCTAGACTCCGACTACTCCGAACCAGGCAAGCATGTTTGAACCTTTGATATGATGAGTGTCTTGCATGTTCGCTTGAGTAGTTTTCTCATGGCATGTTTATATAAGCATTAGTGAGTGTTATATTGCATGCAAGGCAAGCTACAAATGAGCTTCGAAATTTGATGTGTTCATATGATGGTGAGATAACCTGATCATGTGGTGGCATGATAGGTTGCAAGCTGGTATTGTTGAAGCATGCCAGTCTTATGTCAACCGTTTAACTCCAATATTAATGTGGATCAAATCATGTTCCCGTTCGTCCCCTTTTTCGTGCTGCCACGTGTCTTCTGCAAAGAATGCGGTCTAGTCAGTTGCAAACCTCTTTCCTTGTACACACCAAATAGAGGGGCCGCGATGAGGGTTCCATGGCCCTGGATTAAAGCCCGTCATCCGGTCAGGGGGCATGGGTGTTTCCGGTTGGGACCGAGAGGGGGGCACCCCTTAGAGCGCGCGATATAAATTTCATCCCATGCTACTCGAGGTTGTGGCCTCCCCGTCTTAGAGTTTTTCTTGAACGTTGCCTAGGGTGATTCCTGGCAGCGGAATGTGGAATGGGTGTGTACTGGTTAGATGTGTTTCTTCTAAAATACCGTAAATGGAACTAGTCCTTTGTGACTACGGAAATCCGTTGGCTGTGGGTAAAGAGTACAAACTCTGCAGAGTCAAAACCATTCGAGTAACCGTGTCCAAGGTCAAGGACTGTGATCAACATATCAATGCCAGTATCAGTGTCAGTCTCAACGTCCATCTCAGCTCAGTCTCAGTGTCAGTCTCAGTGACAATCTCCGGTGAACAAACATGAGTGGTAAACCCGGCTGAATGTTATTCCTGTGGATGGACTAACCAGTTTATTATTATGTACCGAGTATTTCCTTGGGATGATTTAAATTCATGAGCTACTTGAATTCGAATGGTGAAATATAAGCCCTTTATGTGATGTCGCTCAGACGTCCAACTCTGGCATTCTTGTTATTTACTTTTGATATAAGCCCTTTATGTGATGTCGCTCAGACGTCCGACTGTGTCATTCTCGTTATTTACTTTTGATATAAGCCCTTTATGTGATGTCGCTCAGACATCCGACTGTGGCATTCTTGTTATTTACTTTTGATATAAGCCCTTTATGTGATGTCGCTTAGACGTCCGACTGTGGCATTCTCGTTATTTACTTTAGATATAAGCTCTTTATGTGATGTCGCTCAGACGTCCGACTGTGGAATTCTCGTTATTTACTTTTGATATAAGCCCTTTATGTGATGTCGCTCAGACGTCCGACTGTGGCATCCTTGTTATTTACTTTCATTATATGCCCTTTTCGAGATGTCGCTTAGACGTCCGGATCGTGGCACGATCGTCATTTACGTTTCAATATAAGCCCTTTATGTGGCGTCATACGACGCCTTGATCATGCATGTTAATTTATTTTACCTTTCGAGGCGCCGCCTGCACAATCCGATCGGTCTTCAGCTATTTTAGGGGGATTTCGGGAGGACTACCGCCTGACTTCCTTTTTATGTTACATGCAGTGCAAAATTTATTATCTGAGTGCGCATTACTAGTCTTCTCATGTGCATCATGTTTGCATTTGTTATATCTTATGTCCAAACTGTCTTGCAAGTACATTCAAAGTACTCACCTGGCTTGTTGATTTGGCCAGATGTTGACGAAGGCGATATTATGGATGAAGAGTACGATAGCGAGTCTGACGCCTAGAGGAGTCCCAGTCAGTCCCGTTCGATCCTGGAGTAGGTCACTTATTATTATATACGCTTCCGCTACCCAAAATAAATCATCGAGCCTCACTCCGGCGCTTGATGAGCTGTAAGATTTTGGAGTCATGTCACCCACTTCACTGTGATATATCCACCACCACTTTTATTACGAGTCAGTAGTTATGCCACCATACCCTTTGTGTCATATCTGCCTTTATGTATAATATCAGCGTGCTTGTAATAAATTTTTGTGCAGCCTCAGCCCAACCTTGTATAATATTTAGTACTTCTGGATTTTTGTATCAAGGATTTATCTACTAGTAAGGATGATTTTCCTATACTGGTCTGATAAAATGGTCGATTTTTCAATAAATATTTTATTGGAAAACTGGTCCTGACAGTGTTGATGTAGAAGCCCTCCGTGATCGATGCCCCCTCCTGCAGAGCTCCAGAACAGGCCCCAAGATGGGATCTCGTGGGTACAGAAGGTTGCGGCAGTGGAATTAGGTTTTGGCTCGTGTCGATCGCTTGGGGTACATAGGTATATATAGGAGGAAGGAGTACGTCGGTGGAGCAACATGGGGCCCAGGAGGGTGGAGGCGCGCCTGGGGGGGGGGGGTAGGCGCGCCTCTACCTCGTGGCTTTCTGTTTGATTTCTCGACGTAGGGTCCAAGCCCTCTGGATCATGTTCGTTCCGAAAATCACGTTCCCGAAGGTTTCATTCCGTTTGGACTCCGTTTGATATTCTTTTTTTGCAAAACTCTGAAATAGGCAAAAAACAGCAATTCTGGGCTGGGCCTCCGGTTAATAGGTTAGTCCCAAAAATAATATAAAAGTGAATAATAAAGCCCAATAATGTCCAAAGCAGAAGATAATATAGCATGGAGCAATCAAAAAGTATAGATACGTTGGAGATGTATCACTTTGCCAAGGCACTTGCACCAGTATTGTCACAAAAGATTTTCATTGGACCCGATGCACTAGGTATGACACCTAGATCGGATAAGAACTCCTTCATTTGTTGCTTCCGAAGCAGCTATGTACTCCGCTTCACACGTAGATCCCGCCACGACGCTTTGTTTAGAACTGCACCAACTGACAACTCCACTGTTCAATATAAATACGTATCCGGTTTGTGACTTAGAGTCATCCGGATCAGTGTCAAAGCTTACATCGACGTAACCATTTACGACGAGATCTTTGTCACCTCCATAAACGAGAAACATATCCTTAGTCATTTTCAGGTATTTCAGGGTGTTCTTGACCGTTGTCTAGTGATCCACTCCTGGATTACTTTGGTACCTCCCTGCTAAACTAATAGAAAGGCACACATCAGGTCTGGTACACAACATTGCATACATGATAGATCCTATGGCTGAAGCATAGGGAACACCTTTCATTTTCTCTCTATCTTCTGTAGTGGTCGGGCATTGAGTCTGACTCAATTTCACACCTTGTAACACAGGCAAGAACCCTTTCTTTGCTTGATCCATTTTGAACTTCTTCAAAACTTTATCAAGGTATGTGCTTTGTGAAAGTCCAATTAAGCGTCTCGACCTATCTCTATAGATCTTGATGCCCAATATATAAGCAGCTTCACCGAGGTCTTTCATTGAAAAACACTTGTTCAAGTATCCTTTTATGCTATCCAGAAATTCTATATCATTTCCAATCAACAATATGTCATCCCCATATAATATTAGAAATGCTACAGAGCTCCCACTCACTTTCTTGTAAATACGGGCTTCTCCAAAAGTCTGTATAAAACCATATGCTTTGATCACACTATCAAAACGTTTATTCCAACTCCGAGATGCCTGCACCAGTCCATAAATGGATCGCTGGAGCTTGCACACTTTGTTAGCATCCTTTGGATCGATAAAACCTTCAGGTTGCATCATATACAACTCTTCTTCCAGAAATCCATTCAGGAATGCAGTCTTTACATCCATTTGCCAAATTTCATAATCATAAAATGCGGCAATTGCTAACATGATTTGGACGGACTTAAGCATCGCTACGGGTGAGAAGGTCTCATCATAGTCAACTCCTTGAACTTATCAAAAACCTTTCGCAACAAGTCGAGCTTTGTAGACAGTAACATTACCGTCAGCGTCAGTCTTCTTCTTGAAGATCCATTATTCTCGATGGCTTTCCGATCATCGGGCAAGTCAACCAAAATCCACACTTTGTTCTCATGCATGGATCCCATCTCAGATTTCATGGCCTCAAGCCATTTTGCGGAATCTGGGCTCATCATCGCTTCCTCATAGTTCGTAGGTTCGTCATGGTCAAGTAACATGACCTCCAGAACAGGATTACCGTACCACTCTGGTGCGGATCTTACTCTGGTTGACCTACGAGGTTCAATAGTAACTTGATCTGATGTTACATGATCATCATCATTATCTTCCTCACTAATTGGTGTAGGAGTCACAGGAACAGATTTCTGTGATGAACTACTTTCCAATAAGGGAGCAGGTACAGTTACCTGATACGTCTCCAACGTATCTATAATTTTTTATTGTTCCATGCTATTATATTATCTGTTTTGGATGTTTATGGGCTTTACTAAACACTTCTATATTATTTTTGGGACTAACCTATTAACCGGAGGCACAACCCAAATTGTTGTTTTCTTGCCTATTTCAGTGTTTCAAAGAAAAAGAATATCAAACGGAGTCCAAACGGAATGAAACCTTCGGGAGAGTTATTTTTGGAACGGAAGCAATCCAGGAGACTTGGAGTATACGTCAGGGAAGCTTCGATGTGGCCACGAGGAAGGGAGGCGCGCCTGCCCCCTGGGCGCGCCCCCACCCTCGTGGCCCCCTCATGGCTCCCCTGACCGACTTCTTTCGCCTATATATGTCCATATACCCTAAAAACATCGGGGAACAGAATAGATCAGGAGTTCCACCGCCGCAAGCCTCTGTAGCCTCTAAAAACCAATCAGGACCCTATTCCGGCACCCTGCCGGAGGGGGGAACCCTCACCGGTGGCCATCTTCATCATCCCGACGATCTCCATGATGAGGAGGGAGTAGTTCACCCTCGGGGCTGAGGGTATGTACCAGTAGCTATGTGTTTGATCTCTCTCTCTCTCTCTCTCTCTCTCTCTCTCTCTCGTGTTCTTGAGGTGATACGATCTTGATGTATCGCGAGCTTTGCTATTATAGTTGGATCTTATGATGTTTCTCCCCCTCTACTCTCTTGTAATGGATTTATTTTTCCCTTTGAAGTTATCTTATCGGATTGAGTCTTTAAGGATTTGAGAACACTTGATGTATGTCTTGCATGTGCTTATCTGTGGTGACAATGGGATATCACGTGATCTACTTGATGTATGTTTTGGTGATCAACTTGCGGGTTCCGTAACATTGTGAACTTATGCATAGGGTTGGCACACGTTTTCGTCTTGACTCTCCGGTAGAAACTTTGGGGCACTCTTTGAAGTTCTTTGTGTTGGTTGAATAGATGAATCTGAGATTGTGTGATGCATATCGTATAATCATACCCACGGATACTTGAGGTGACATTGGACTATCTAGGTGACATTAGGGTTTTGGTTGATTTGTGTCTTAAGGTGTTATTCTAGTACAAACTCTATGATAGATTGAACGGAAAGAATAGCTTCGTGTTATTTTACTACGGACTCTTGAATAGATCGATCAGAAAGAATAACTTTGAGGTGGTTTAGTACCCTACCGTAATCTTTTCGTTTGTTCTCCTCTATTAGTGATTTTGGAGTGACTCTTTGTTGCATGTTGAGGGATAGTTATATGATCCAATTATGTTATTATTGTTGAGAGAACTTGCACTAGTGAAAGTATGAAACCTAGGCCTTGTTTCCCAGCATTGCAATACCGTTTATGCTCACTTTTATCAGTAGTTACCTTGCTGTTTTTATAATTTCAGATTACAAAAACCTTTATCTACCATCCATATTGCACTTGTATCACCATCTCTTTGCCGAACTAGTGCACCTATACAATTTACCATTGTATTGGGTGTGTTGGGGACACAAGAGACTCTTTGTTATTTGGTTACAGGGTTGCTTGAGAGAGACCATCTTCATCCTACGCCTCCCACGGATTGATAAACCTTAGGTCATCCACTTGAGGGAAATTTGCTACTGTCCTACAAACCTCTGCACTTGGAGGCCCAACAACGTCTACAAGAAGAAGGTTGCATTGTAGACATCAAGCTCTTTTCTGGCGTCGTTGCCGGGGAGGTGAGTGCTTGAAGGTATATCTTTAGATCTTGCAATCAAATCTTTTAGTTTCTTGTTTATCACTAGTTTATTTTATAAAATAAAACTACCAAAAAATGGAATTAAGGGTGCCTCATATACTTCATCTTTTTAATGTCTTTCGTGAAAATAAGGATTCCGATAATTGTGCTCAAGTGCTAGAAGAAGAATGCATTAGAATGTTTGGCGCTAAATATTTGAATGATGAGCATGAATGCAATGTTGTTAGTATGAATTCTTTTAATACCGATGATGCTAATGATATGCACAGCCACAAGCTTGGGGATGCTATGTTTGATGAAGATTATATGTTTAGTCCCCCAAGTTTTGATGAGCAAATTTATTATGATGAAAGCATGCTTCCTATTTATGATGATTATTGTGATGACATGTATGCTATAAAGAATAAAGATAACCATGAAATTTGTCATCATGATTTTAATTTTCAATTGGATTATGCCTCACATGATAGTTATTTTGTTGAGTTTGCTCCCACTATTCTGAATGAGAAGAATTTTGCTTATGTGGAGAGTAGTAAAATTTATATGCTTGTGAATCATGAGAATAATGCTTTATGTGCTGGTTATATTGTTGAATTCATTCATGATGCTACTGAAAATTATTATTAGGGAGGAACATATGCTTGTAGGAATTGCAACAATACCAAGTTTCCTCTCTACGTGCTTAAAGTTTTGAAGTTATGCTTGTTTTGCCTTCCTATGCTAGTTGATTATTGTTCCCATAAGTTGTTTGCTCACAAAATCCCTATGCATAGGAAGTGGGTTAGACTTAAATGTGCTATTCATATTCTTCATGATGCTCTCTTGATGTTTCAATTCTTATCTTTTATGTGAGCATCATTGAAATCATCATGCCTAGCTAGGGGCGTTAAACGATAGCGCTTGTTGTGAGGAAACCCAATTTTATTCTTTACTTTTTGCTCCTGTTTAGCAATAAATAATTCATCTAGCCTCTGGTTAGATGTGGTTTTATGTTTTAATTAGTGTTTGTGCCAAGTAGAACCTTTGGGAAGACTTGGGAGTCTTTATGATCTTGCTGTAAAAACAGAAACTTTAGCGCTCACGAGATGTGCTGCCATTGTTTACTGGAGAGTGATTTTAGGTTGATTCTTTTTGCAGATGATTAATAGACAAATTTCTCAGGTCGACCAATTTATTTAAGAATTTTTGGAGTTCCAGAAGTATATGTTTGATACATATTACTACAGACTGTTCTGTTTTTGAAAGATTCTGTTTTCTATGTGTTGTTTGCTTATTTTGATGAATCTATGAGTAGTATCGGAGGGTATGAACCATAGAGAAGTTGGAATACAGTATATATTACACCAATATGAATTTAGATTGATTTTACAACAGTACCTAAGTGGTCATTTATTTTCTTATACTAACGGAGCTTACGAGTTTTCTGTTAAGTTTTGTGTTGTGAAGTTTTCAAGTTTGGGGTAAAGATTTGATGGACTATGGAATAAGGAGTGGCAAGAGCCTAAGATTGGGGATGCCCAAGGCACCCCAAGGTAATATTCAAGGATAACCAAGAGCCTAAGCTTGGGGATGCCCCGGATGGCATCCCCTCTTTCGTCTTCATTCATCGGTAACTTTACTTGGAGCTATTTTTTTATTCACCACATGATATATGTTTTGCTTGGAGCGTCATTTTATTTTATTTTGTTTTGCTTGATGTTTGAATAAAATACCAAGATCTGAAATTCTTAAATGTTAGAGAGTCTTCACATAGTTGCATAATTATTCAACTACACATTGATCTTCACTTATATCTTTCAGAGTAGTTTGTCGTTTGCTCTAGTGCTTCACTTATATCTTTTAGAGCACAATGGTGGTTTTATTTTGAAGAAATAGATGAACTCTCATGCTTCACGTATATTATTTTGAGAATCTTTAGAACAGCATGGTAATTTTCTTTGGTTATGAATTTAGTCCTAATATGATGGGCATCCAAGATGGGTATAATAAAAAATCTCATATAAAGTGCATTGAATACTATGAGAAGTCTGATTCCTTATGATTGTTTTGAGATATGAAGATGGTGATATTAGAGTCATGCTAGTGAGTAGTTGTGAATTGGAGAGATACTTGTGTTAAATTTTTTGATTCCCGTAGCATGCACGTATGGTGAACCGTTATGTGGTGAAGTCGGAGCATGACTTATTTATTGATTGCCTTCCTTATGAGTGGCGGTCGGGGACGAGCGATGGTATTTTTCTACCAATCTATCCCCCTAGGAGCATGCGCGTAGTACTTTGCTTCGATAACTAATAGATTTTTGCAATAAGTATGTGAGTTCTTTATGACTAATGTTGAGTCCATGGATTATACGCACTCTCAGCCTTCCACCATTGCTAGCCTCTCTAATACTGTGCACCTTTTGCCGGTATCATATACCCACCATATACCTTCCTAAAACAGCCACCATACGTACCTATTATGGCATTTCCATAGCCATTCCGAGATATATTTCCATGCAACTTACCACCGTTCCGTTTATTATGACACGCTTCATCATTGTCATATTGCTTTGCATGGTCATGTAGTTGACATCGTATTTGTGGCAAAGCCACCTTCATAATTCTTTCATACATGTCACTCTTGATTCATTGCATATCCCGATACACTGCCAGAGGCATTCACATAGAGTCATATTATGTTCTAAGTATCGAATTTTAATTCTTGAGTTGTAAGTAAATAAAAGTGTGATGATCATTATTAGAGCATTGTCCCATGTGAGGAAAGGATGATGGAGACTATGATTCCCCCATAAGCCGGGATGAGACTCCGGACGAAAAAAATAAATAAAAGAGGCCAAAGAAGCCCAAATAAAAAAAGTAAAAAAAGAGGCCATAAAAAAAGAGAAGGCCCAAAAAAACAAATAAAAAAATGAGAGAAAAAGAGAGAAGGGACAATGCTACTATCCTTTTACCACACTTGTGCTTCAAAGTAGCACCACAATCTTCATGATAGAGAGTCTCCTATGTTGTCACTTTCATATACTAGTGGGAATTTTACATTATAGAACTTGGCTTGTATATTCCAATGATGGGCTTCCTCAAAATGCCCTAGGTCTTCGTGAGCAAGCGAGTTGGATGCAGACCCACTTAGTTTCTTTTGTTGAGCTTTCATACACTTATAGCTCTAGTGCATCCGTTGCATGGCAATCCCTACTCACTCACATTGATATCTATTGATGGGCATCTCCATAGCCCGTTGATACGCCTAGTTGATGTGAGAATATATTCTCCTTTTTGTCTTCTCCACAACCACCATTCTATTCCACCTATAGTGCTATGTCCATGGCTCACGCTCATGTATTGCGTGAAGATTGAAAAAGTTTGAGAACATCAAAAGTATGAAACAATTGCTTGGCTTGTCATCGCAGTTTTGCATGATTTAAATATTTTGTGTGATGAAGATAAAGCATAGCCAGACTATATGATTTTGTAGGGATAGCTTGCTTTGGCCATGTTATTTTGAGAAGACATGATTGCTTTGTCAGTATGCTTGAAGTATTATTGTTTTCATGTCAATATTAAACTTTTTTTTGAATCTTATGGATCTGAATATTCATGCCACAATAAAGAAGATTACATTGATAAATATGTTAGGTAGCATTCCACATCAAAATTCTGTTTTATCATTTACCTACTCGAGGACGAGCAGGAATTAAGCTTGGGGATGCTTGTCGTCTCCAACGTATCTATAATTTTTTATTGTTCCATGCTATTATATTATCTGTTTTGAATGTTTATGGGCTTTACTAAACACTTCTATATTATTTGTGGGGCTAACCTATTAACCGGAGGCCCGGCGCAAATTTCTGTTTTCTTGCCTATTTCAGTGTTTCGAAGAAAAGGAATATCAAAAGGAGTCCAAACGGAATGAAACCTTCAGGAAGGTTATTTTTGGAACGGAAGCAATCCAGGAGACTTGAAGTAGACGTCAGGGAAGCTTCGAGGTGGCCACGAGGCAGAGAGGCGCGCCTACCCCCCTGGGCGCGCCCCCACCCTCGTGGGCCCCTCGTGGCTCCCCTGGTCGACTTCTTTCGCCTATATATGTCCATATACCCTAAAAACATCGGGGAACAGAATAGATCGGGAGTTCCGCCGCCACAAGCCTCTGTAGCCTCCAAAAACCAATCGGGACCTGTAACATCCCAAATTTCCCATTTGGAATGTTTTACAATTATAGCTAAGCATCTATGCATATTGTTTGAATTGAGTGACATTTGAAGTATTTCAGAGGTTTTTAAGTTTCTTGGAATTTGAATTTCAAATTGGCAGTTGAAATTTATTTCAAAACAATGCCTGACAAATACTTGAGAAAAAGTATGAGAGGAGTAAACATGACACTCCAAAATGTCGATGAAAAACTTTGCCAAAAGTTTGAATTCAAATTTGATTTTATTTGGGATTTCTAGAAAATGTTTTTTTAAGTTTGAGTTTTGCCTGGAAAATGTTCAAATTATAGGATAAATTCCCGATAATTTTGATATATATATGTCCTATATAAAAATATATATTTAATATATTCTCTCTCTCTCTAATTCAAAAAAAAAAAAAAAAAAAAAAAAACCCAGCGCCCACCAGAATAACCCGGCCCGGCCAGTAGGCCGAGGCAGCCCACCCGCCCGAGCCGCCACGCCTTGAAACCCCTCCCCTCGGTCACTCGACCGAACCCCCTCCTCTCTCTCTGCTGACGCCACGACCCCACCCCTTCTTCTTCCTCTCCATGCCGATCACGCCGCCGCCGAATCCCGGAGATCACGGATCCCTCCCGATCGCCCCTCCTCCAAGTCGGCCGCACCCTATAAATACCCGCCCCTCGACCCGTTCCCCACTTTCCCCTCGCTAACCCTCTACCTCACCATGATTCCTCGCTGAACCCAACGCCACGCCATGCCATTGTTCTGCCCGCCCACCTCAGACCCCCGAGCTCCACCGACTCCACCACCGACCTCCCTCACTCCATGGCACCGCACGACGCCTCCGCCGTCTTCCCGACCACCGAGCCACCGCGCCGTCGCCGCCCGAGCCGCCGTCGTCCGTCGCCGTCGTCGCCACCGCGGTAAGTCGCCGGAGACGCCCACCACCGTCCGATCTAGAATCTAGGGCCTAGATTAGATCTAGTGAAGGGGTAGGTTTTATTTTAAAAAGTCCGGTTTAGCTACGGTTTTTTTTGGTTTAGTTAGTGGTTAGTTAGACCGGCCGATCGGTCTATTTTCTCGGGCGTGCGTTGGTTATAAAACGCCTGAGCGTTAGATAGGCCCATTAGCACTAGTTTTCTTTTTAGTTATTTTTTTCGTTTATGTTTTTAACAGAATAGTTCCAGTTTTGTAAAATCCATATCTTTTAGGTTACTTAATATTTTTAGTTGATTCTTTTTTTGTTAGTCTGCAAATTTGTTGTGGTTTCTGTAGAAAATATGTTTAGTCATGTTTAAATTATTAGAAATTGTTTTATTTTAGTTTTAGACAGATTAGTATTTCTGCTATAAAATGAGTTAGGATTATTTTATTTTAGTGATTCTTTTTGTCACTACTTTGTTTTGACCTTGCCTAACTATAGGAATTTATTTGGGTATTTTAGATTTAATAAAAAATAGTTTTAGTCAAAATCGTGTGTTTCTTATTTATTTAACTAGCTACTGTTTTCCTATTGTTCTATTTAGTAAATAATTTTATTTTACCTATGTTATAGTTTATTTTAGATTAGTTTCTGTAGTTTTAGAACATGAACTTTTATTTACAGAAAATAAAAAGTTTATTTTATTTTCTTGTTAGTTGTTGGCTTGGATTTCTTGAGTTTTCTTTGGTTTTTGGTTCGATTGTTTTGTGTGTTTTAGGTTAGCATGCTGTTATGTTAAGTGATTGTATGTTTTATGCTTATATGATTGTTGTTTGCTTGGTAGAATTTCCGAGTCTGAAGCCTGCTATCACGAGTCCCTAACTTTCAAGACCGTCGGCAAGGCAAGTTATTTGACCATGTTTTCTTTTACAATACCTATGATTTTATTGCATTAGAATTATACCTCCCCACCATGCATGCAGTAGGAGAATTTTAAGTTATGTTCTTGAGTAGTATCATGAGGTAGGGTGAAACCAATTCCCCTTGTTACCATGGCCGGGACGAAGTAGTTTATTTTGCTATGCTCGTGAGACGGGTTGGTTGAGTGATTCATAAGGGAGATGCGAGAGTCAAGAAGATGACAACCCCATGACTTCAAGCTCAAGATGGACTTCAAAATTCACTACTGGGTGGAGGACGGTTGACGGGCACCTTGGAGAAAACCAGCGGCTGGCCGGGATGCACGGAGAAGTGCCATGACATCTTGCGGAAAGCTTCACCCATCACGAAGAGATGGATGGATACCTCATTGACGGAAGCTTACTGTGCAGGCGCAAGCCATTATGGGCTCGCTTGGTCGACCCTAGGTGTGACTCTGGCGGACGGTGCTACGAGATGTAGAAGAACGGTAGGATTGGATGGGTACCGCGGTGGCCTGAGGAACTCTTCGGAAGACCCTGTTTAGTCGTCCGTCTTCAAACACCGTGAAGTGCGAAGACTTAAAGGAGGAACAATTCTTGCGGGTAAAGTCGCAAACCTCTGTAGAGTGAAGATCTAATCGGTTAGCCGTGTCCACGGTTACGGACAATTTGAGCCTCTGGAACTTGGAGTATTTCGGATATCTCAACACCGAACTTAATAAATTAATTGAGGGGGTTATTTAATAATTGGGAATGAGACATTGGTTGGCGGAACCATCTCAATTATTACCAACATTTTGTAGTTTTGCAAACAAGTCCTTGTTGTAGGGAAAAACTGGCTTTTTCGCAAAACAATAAAACTTAGAGCCCCACAGCCAAATTGCATATAGTGTTAGTAATTTTCATTGTTGTTCTCTCTTCATGACTTGCGGCATATTCAAAATGCTGACCTACACGGCTGCAACGTCTTATGTTGCGAGGAGTTTTCCGATCGGGGAGTGAGGCTACGATCCACGCTTGGCGATTGCCCTATGGAGTCGGATGGACTCGCTATTTGTCTCGCTTCCGCAGCTTTATTTAGTTTAGTTCTCATGAGTTGGCCTTGGCGAATTTATTATCTTGTAATAAAGACTCGATATGAGAATCGTGTAATAAATTCAGGTGTGATTGAACTTTGAATCTTTGCATCAATGTACTGTGTGCGGCATGATCTTGGGATGGTACAGCTACGAGAGACTTGACCGTTTTCGGTCGGGTCGCTCTGAGATGGTATTCAGAGCACACGCTGACCGTGGGACGTAACCCCTAGGATCGGAAAGCCATAGGAAGAGACTATTTATTTTATGTCCTTATCATTCCGTAATTCTCCCTGTTCATTTCGACTTCTCTCGATTTTCAACATTCTAGAGGGTCACGAGTTCACTCCAGTTCTGCTACGGAGTTTTGCCACCAGATGAGACGATGCCTCTCGGCAAGAAGCTGGTCCAGATCGTGAAGAAGCTGAAGATTGCTCGCCCTCAATCACCGGAAGCCTACCAATGCACTTCCGACGGATACCCGCTTCTGAGATTGAGGTGCACATTCCAGGGAGGACCTTCGGAGGACATTGAGCCCATTGACTTTGAGTTTACCGATTTCAATTGGATCCTCGGAAGAGACATGGCGATTTATCATGCACTTGGACATCTCAGGGAAGAGTACAGGGCCGAGCTCGACCATTCAGACCTCGCCATGATTTCTCGCAGAGCTAGGAATGGAGATATCATCCGTATCGTAGAGGACGACTCCATTCTCTCATATGTCCAAGACTTGGAGAGTCTCCTCAGGAAACGGGAAATCCAGACTCGCCGTAACTCGAAGGTACACAGGAAGCTGTTGTTCCGTGAACTGGAACTGGAGGAGAAAGCACACGCAGACTTCCTTGACCATGAAGAAGAAATCAAGGATTTCATGGAGAGAGTCGACAAGCTGAAGATGGATGTTGCCGCATTAGAGGAGAAGATGGACTTGGGAGAAGACCTTTTTCTGAGTAGAGATGACGGACCCCTCGTGAGCAATGACCAGGATTATGAAGAGAGCTCCACCGAAGAAAGCCGCAAGAGGAGGCGCCGCACCAGAGGACGCCACACCGGAGGACGCCGCACCAAAGGACGCAAGGATAATTGATGAATACATTTAGTCGACCGCCATGTTATTTTATTTTCGTCGATCAGTTAGGCCGTTATTTTCGATTAGTCGTGAAATTTGTAATCCGAGATTGAAACATGTCGTGAAATTTGTGTGATTATGATTGTGCATTCATATGGGTAGTGATATTTTCTCATTAGACCCTTGTTCTATTCTAATTTTCTCATCCACTCCAAAACACCAGATGCCTCCGAGACGTGACCCCGGTTTCAACTTTCCGCCGGAGCTCACCCAGCTGATCCAGCAGTAGAATGCCCATATGCAGATGCTCATCCAGAACCAGAACAACAACAACAACAACAACAATCCACCGCCACCACCCCTGGCGACAACTTGACCCGCTTCCTAAGGCTGAATCCGCCGGTGTTCTCTAGCAACCTTGAGCCGATTGTGGCGATGATTGGCTCCGCAAGGTCGGAAGGAGTTAGCCACTCGCTGGATGCACAGATGCAGAGAAGGTGCGCTTTGCGCACATCAACTTGATGGACCTGCAGCCTCTTGGTGGGAGAACTACACGCCACTTATCCCATCGCCACCATCACGGGATCAGTTCCAGCAGAGCTTTCCGCACCGCTCATGTCTCACCGGAGCCATGAGTATGAAGAAGCGTGAGTTCCGCAACTTACGCCAAGGGAACCGTCTTGTGGGGCGATGCGTGGATGAGTTCAACAAGTTAGCTCGCTGTGCCCGGATGATGTGGCCACGGATGCCGCAAAGCAGGAAAAGTTTCTCGAGGGACTCAATGACGAGCTGGGTATGCAGCTAATGGTGGCTACCTTCAACAACTACCAGAGTTGGTAGACAAGGCCACCATACTTGAAGGCAAGCAACAACAGATTGATAGCATAGCGGAAGTATGGCGGGGGAAGTACAACTCGGAGCTCAGCAGAAGCCCGTTATGCCCCATACTGGAGGGCATACCCATCACACCATGGAGGACATAATCATGGAGGACATAATCATGGAGGAATGGGAACAATCGCAACCCGACAACAAGGCAGCAATGGAAGCGACAATGGCAACCAGCATCGTCCTACCCGGTTCGTAAGGATCTGAGTCACATCACTGTTTCAAGTGCGGAAAACAGGCACTATGCCACCGAATGCCCGGAGGCCAAGCAGAGGAATGGAAATGGCAATGGAAGCTCAGCAAAGAAGCCCAACCCTTTTCCTCGTGCTCAGGTGAACCACATTGACGTGGAGGACGTCTATGATCAGCCAGACACTGTGGTTGGTAAGTTTTTATTAAATTCACGCCCAGTATTGGTACTCTTTGATTCTGGTGCAATGCATTCATTTATATCAAGGGTAGTTGTGGAAAAGTACGGGTTGCCCACTAGAACCCTTAGAAGCCCTCTTCACGTCAGTTCCGCAGGAGGAGAAATGATGGCAGGCTTAGGCTGTCATGCAACCCTCAACATCGGAAACCATAAGTTTCCCGCAGACCTCATAGTATTGGAAACCTAGACCTTGGATGTGATGCTAGGCATGGATTGGTTGACGAAGTTTGAAGGAAACATAGATCGTGCCCAAGAAGACGATTCTCGCTCACCACCGGGAGCGAAGAGGATCAAGTATGTATCGACGTATCCCGATGAAGAATCGGTGAATTCCCTCACGGGAGTTGTTCAGAGGAAGTGCCGATGGTGCAAGATTTTCCGATGTGTTTCGGAGGAATTACCAGAATGCCACCGACGAGACATTGAATTTCTGATTGAGTTATTGCCCGGCACAGCCCCAATATCCAAGAGACCCTATCGGATGCCCCCGGACGATTTGGAAGAGATCAAAAAGCAAATTAATGAGCTATTGGAGAAGGGATATATTCGGCCAAGCTCGTCACCTTGGGGAGCCCCAGTTCTTTTGGTAGAGAAGAAGGATGGAACCCTGAGAATGGTTGTGGACTATCGTTCGTTGAACGACGTGACTATCAAGAACAAGTACCCTCTGCCAATGATTAGTGACCTATTTGATCAGCTAGTTGGAGCCAAGGTATTCTTCAAGATCGATCTTCGATCAGGGTATCATCAGTTGAAGATCCGTGAAAAGGATATACCCAAAACAACATTTACCACCAGGTATGGTTTATATGAGTATACCGTCATGTTATTCGGATTGACTAATGCCCCTGCATACTTCATGAATTTGATGAACAAGGTATTTATGGAATATCTGGACAAGTTTGTTGTGGTGTTCATCGATGATATACTGATTTTCTCCAAGAGCGAGGAAGAGCATAAGGAACATTTGCGTCTAGTTCTGGAGAAACTCCGAGAACATCAGTTGTATGCCAAGTTCAGCAAATGTAAATTTTGGCTGAAGGAAGTCGGATTCCTCGGACATGTTATTTCAGGAGAAGGAATAGCAGTTGACCCCACCAAGGTTGTATCGACCACCGATTGGCGGTCACCCACCTCGACCAAGGAGATCCGCAGTTTTCTCGGACTCGCAGGATATTATCGGAGGTTTATTAAGAATTTCTCGAAGATTGCCAAGCCCATGACTGAGCTGTTGAAGAAGGACGCCAAGTACATTTGGACCGAGGATTGTGAAACCAGTTTCCAGGAATTGAAGAAACGTTTGGTTACAGCCCCAATACTGATTTTTCCGGACATACACAAGGATTACCAGGTATATTGTGACGCTTCTCGCCAGGGACTCGGAGGAGTACTCATGCAGGAAGGAAAAGTTGTAGCTTATACCTCCAGACAGCTCGACCTCACGAGATGAATTCGCCACACATGATTTGGAGTTAGCAGCCGTAGTGCATGCACTCAAGACACAGAGACATTTCCTTATCGGAAATAGTTGTGATGTTTACACAGATCATAAGAGCTTGAAGTATATTTTCACGCAGAAAGAGTTGAACCTCGGTAGAGGAGATGGCTAGAGTTAATCAAGGACTATGACATGAGATTGCATTACCACCGGAAAGGCTAATGTTGTAGCAGATGCTTTGAGCCGTAAAAGTTATGTGAATACTCTTATAGCGGAGGATTACCCAGAGAGTTAGTCGATGACCTCGAGATCTTCGATGGAGATAGTTCGAGGGATATGTTGCAGCTCTGGAAGTTCAGTCCACTTTGGCGAAAGAATTCGTGAAGCCCGAAGTCGGACAAGGAAATTGATGAGATAAAGAAAAGGATGAATGAAGGAAAAGCTAAAGGGTTTCGTAAGGATGAATCTGAAGCTATATGGTTCGAGGATCGTATTTATGTACCCAATGATCCCGAACTCGTGAAGCTAATTCTTCAGAGGCTCATGATTCACCGTACTCGATTCACCCCTAACACCAAGATGTATCTCGGATTTGAAGGAAAGTTTCGGTGGACGGTATGAAGAAGGATATTGCCGAGTACGTAGCGGTATGCGATGTTTGCCAGCGAGTAAAGGCGGAACATCAGAAGACAGCAGGGTTACTTCAACCTTTGCCGATTCCCGAGTGGAAATGGGAAAAACTTGGAATGGATTTTATCACGGGATTACCCCGGACCCGTTCAGGTTATGATTCCATCTGGGTAGTGGTTGATCGATTGACCAAGGTAGCTCATTTTATTCCGTGAAGACTACCTATACCAGCGCTAAGTTAGCCAAGATATACATGACCAGGATCGTATGTCTGCATGGAGTTCCGAGGAGTATCGTGTCAGATAGAGGAACACAATTTACCTCAAAGTTTTGGAATCAGTTGCATGAAACTTTAGGTACGAGGCTGGAGTTCAAGACAGCTTTTCATCCATGAGCATGATGGACAGACCGAGAGAGTCAACCAGATCCTGGAGGACATGTTGAGAGCTTGTGCGCTAGACTATGGGTCTAGTTGGGATGATAATTTGCCATACGCAGAGTTCTCGTACAACAACAGTTATCGCACCGGTCACAAGATGGCCCCTTCGAAGCTCTATACGGAAGGAGGTGCGAACACCATTCTTTGTGGGATGGTGTTGGAGATCGAAAACTTTTCGGTCCCGATCTTATCGAGATTCGAGAGAAAGTCAAGCTGATTCGAGATAGACTCAAGGTAGCTCGATCGAGGCGAAAGAGTTATGCCGACGATGAACGCAAGGAAGTAACTTACGAAGCGGAGACCGGGCATATCTTCGTGTGTCCCCACTTCGTGGAATCAAGAGGTTCGGTGTTAAAGGAAAGTTAGCACCCCGGTTCATTGGCCCCTACAAAATCCTCGAACATCGTGGAGAATTTGCTTACAAGTTGGAATTGCCGGAAGGATTGTCCGGAGTTCATGATGTCTTCCATGTTTCTCAGCTGAAGAAATGCCATGCCGACATGGCCGATATTCCGTTGAGAGACACAGTGCCCCTTGTAACACCCGGATAATTAAGCTACAGTAATCACCTCGGTTACTGTGACTAAACTCACGTTGGTTCGAACCCGGTTTAAACCAAATTTAAAACTTAGGCAAACAATAAAAGTTTTCAAAATTGAAAACTAAAATGTTCGGGGGTTGTCTAAAATAACAAACCTAATTATGGTGGGGTGCACAAAATTTTGTAAAACGCTTTGACATTTTAAATAAGCTAAAACAGAAAAGAAGAAAGTAAGAAAAAGGAAAAGATAAAAAAAAAGAAAAAAAGAAGTGGGGGAAGGAATCCCCATCGCCCAACTGGCCAGCCCTCCCCACCGGCCCGGTCGGCCAACCCAAGGCCCGCCCAACCGCCCCACCCCACTTAACCCCCCCCATGGCCGGAAACCCTAGCCGACCCCCCCGCGCCCTCACTCTCCCCCACCCCGATCCCCTTTCTCTCCTCCCCGCCCGATCCAGATCGGGCCGGTCCTCGCCCTCCTCGTCATGGCCCCCCGCCCGACACCGTCGCCCCGCCCCTGCGCCCCTCGCCGCCTGAACCCCCCTCGCCACCGTCGCCCCACGCTGGGCACCCGTCGCCGTGGGATCGTTCCCGACCCCCCCGCCTCGCGGATCTTCCTCCGACGCCGGTCGGCCGCCACCCCGACTCCCTCCTCGCGGGCGCCATCAAACTCCACCGCGCCTCCTAGACCCCACGGGCCCCGTGAGCTTCACCTCTCCCCGTCGCTCCCCTCGCCCCCTCCCCTCCCGCGCCATCAGAGCCAGAGCCCGTCGCCGCGGCTCCGGCCGTCCCAGCCACGCCACGCCCTTCCCTCCTCCCCTCGCCAAGCGGCGCTCTCCCCCTCGCCCGTGCCCGCCCGCCCCGCCTTGGCCTCACCCCCTCTCTCCCTCGTCGTGGCGCCTCGCCCCCGAACCCCCCCAGACCTCCCGACGCCCCCGACAAGGCTGATGCGACGCCTTGTGCCGTGTCCGCACCCCTCCGTCTACCTCCGCCTCCTCGGCGACACGGACACCGCCAAAGCCCCACTGGGACCGCCCTCGCCGGCTCCTCGTCGGACCACGGCCTCGGCCGGCCCCCTCCACCACACCGGCGCGGGATCGGGCGGGCGCCCACGCCCACGTCCCCCTGGTTTGTCGCCCGAACAGGCCACGCCCGCTAGCCCATACGCCCGTTTGGCCCCCTGGGGCCTATGACATGGGGGCCCCACCCCCGCAGAATGGTTTTTAATAATAAAAAGAAAAATGAAAATTAAATAAAACTAATTAATTAATTAATTAATTAATTAAGTAATTAATTAATCTAATTAATTCGATTAATTAAACCTAATAACTAATTAACCTAATTAACTCATTTAATTAAATTTGATTAGGTTAATTAGTTAACGAGAGATGACTAACGGGACCCACATGTCGTGGTTGACTTAGTCAACCTCGTTGATCGCTTGACGTCGGCATAACATCATCTTGACGTCATAAATACATTTTCAATTAATTAATTAATTAATTAAATTCCGAAATTATTAAAATCTTTTAAAATCATATCTTTTAATCCGTAACTTCGGTTAAAATATTTTCAACATGAAAGTTACTCGAGCGGCGTGATTTAATCCGGATCACGCATCCGTTCGTCCGCCACACCCCCTAACCTATCGAACCTGCAACTTTTCCCTCCGGCTCCTCCGCGAAAACCCAAAACACCGGATTACTTTCCGGATGTTTCCTTAACCAATACCCCTCATACCACGTTAGGGCACGCCTAGCATCGCTTCTTGGCATGTCATGCATCGATATGCATCTGTTTACTTAGTATTCATTGTTTCTTCCCCTCTTCTCTCCGGTAGACTACGAGGCCGACGCTGCGGTGGCGGTTCGACTACGGTTGATGGCGACCCTCTCTCTTGCCGAGCAACCAGCAAGCCCCCTTGATCACCAGATATCGCCTACTCTTCTCTATCTGCTTGCATTAGAGTAGTATAGCATATTCTTGTTTTGAGATACTCCTATCTTTCGCTGCATAGCTTTGTCCTTGTAACCATCGTTGTTACCTTACGCAATCCTATATGCTTAGTATAGGATGCTAGTACTTTCATCTGTGGCCCTACTTTCTTGTCCGTCTACCGTGCTATACTATCGGGCCGTGATCACTCGGGAGTTGATCACGGTATATACTATATACTTATACATGATACATGTGAGACTAAAGTCGGGTCGGCTGATGGAGCACCCTCGAGTGGATCTTTGAGGCGGAGCGACAGGGCAGGTTGAGACCGCCTAGGAGAGAGGTGGGCTTGGCCCTGTTCGGCGTTCGCGGTTACTTAACACGCTTAACGAGGTCTTGGTATTTGATCTGGGTTGGCTCTGAGCTTATACGCACTAACCATCTACGCGGAGTAGTTATGGGTATCCCGCGTCGTGGTATCGGCAAGCACTTCAGACGTCGGCGACGGAGCGGCGCGACCGGATTGGGCTGGACGCTGTTAGGCTAGGTCTGCTTCGGCGCGTCACAGACGCAACGTGCAGGTGTGTGCTCGAGGCGATGGGCCCGCACCCTCGGCGCTTAGGTTTAGACCGGCGTGTTGGCCTCTCTGTTGTGCCTAGGTGGGGCTGCGGCGTGTTGATCTTCCGCGGCGGGCATGACCCAGAAAGTGTGTCCGCCAAATGGGATCAAGCGTCTTTGGGTAAGATGGTGCACCCTGCAGGAAGTTAATCTATTCGAATAGCCGTGATCTTGATAGCAGGGGCGACTTGGAGTTGTACCTTGAGCTTATGACAACTAGAACCGGATACTTGATAAAACACACCTTCCAAGTGCGGATACAACGGTGGTCGCTCTCGCTCGTGGTTATGAGCGGGGATTGCGGGTAGGATTATTGCTATATGATGTTACTTGGAGGACTTCCGTTTGTCCTCTTACATGCATTGCAAGACAGTGTCGAGCGTAGTCTTCGTTAAGACTAGCTATCCCCTCTTATTACGGCTTTACTGCAGTTCAGTCCACCGATATGGCCTTTACACATATATCCATGCATATGTAGTGTAGCTCCTTGCTTGCAGTACTTTGGATGAGTACTCACGGTTGCCTTGTTCCCCTTTTCCCTATCTCTACTCGATTGCTGCAACAGACGATGGAGCCGGGAGCGACGCCGCCGCCTATGACGACTACTACTGGAGGCGCCTACTACTACGTGCAGCCCGGCGACGACCGACCAGGAGTAGCTAGGAGGATCCCAGCGGAGGCCTGCTCCTCTTCGATCAGATCCCGGTTGTGCTAGCCATCTTATGGCAACTTGTTTAACTTATGTCCGTACTCGGATATTGTTGCTTCCACGACTCGTCTATGATCGAGCACTTGTATTCGAGCCCTCGAGGCCCCCGGCTTGTATTATGATGCTTGTATGACTTATTTTATTTGTAGAGTTGTGTTGTGATATCTTCCGTGAGTCCTGATCTTGATCGTATACATTTGCGTGCATGATTAGTGTACGATTGAATCGGGGCGTCACAAGTTGGTATCGAGCCGATCGCTGTAGGAATCCCCTTCCACACTCCTTGGCGAAGTCGAGTCTAGACATTGCAAAAACTTTTACTAACTTGGCTGTGTGCCTTACGGGCCCACGCCGCCATCGGGTGGTACTAGGATCTTTTAGTCCTCGACCTTTACTCGGGACTCGAACTCTCTTCTACTCGGGTTAAACGATTTTACTAACTATCACTAGGATCCCGTGACCGCATTCACCCCAAAGTTGGATATAGCCTTAGTTGTTCTTGGAATTGTATCGAGCAACTTCCACACCGCCATTTGACTCCTTTGAAGCGTCTTTGTTTTCAGATGGAACCCACGAGGCAGGTCGTGCGCCACACGACGGCCATTGGTGCCTCGGGATCACTGCGGTGCTAGCCGAGATGATGACCTATCCGGGTTATCGCTGGCACCCCGAGTACACCGTCTATTAGGAGTACCGGACTATAACCAGGAGCGATGCCGCCATCGCCCACCTCTACTCTCGGAGTACGAGTCCACTCATCGTGCTGCACACCGCACATGGTGTTGGAGTGACTATCGATATGGCAGTCCACGATGCTGCTTATGCTGCTCGACACGTCTTCGTGCGAGTATCGAGAGTTGGACACCTCCCCTTCGAGCACATTGCTATCGCGTCCGAGGTTGGTGAGGAGGGTTACTACTGCTGCCTACTCCACTTTGTCACCAGAGAGCCCTTCCACCATCGAACTTTGTTACGCATGCCGATGGGCTGGATCGAGCTAACCGAGCTCTTCGCCACGAGTTGTACATCACCCGTCGGCACCTCTACCGTGCTCGACGCTGATGCACCCTTTGTCCGATCCGGAGAGCTGCGGCGTCGCGATCTACCCAGCCAGACCGTGATGCCCTGTGGTGTCGGTTGGCGGGCGTGGGAGGCTACTCTCCGCGCTTGGCCCTTTTCGCCACCGGACGCCGGATTCAGCACCAGAGTATCCGCGCCCCTGTGTCACCGACGTGGAGGACTATCCGCTGCCGCACTATCGACTTTCAGCTACAGCTACCTCCGCAGATGCAGCGTGGGGCCGATGTAGACTTGCTTGTTAGTGTTTGATGTATTCGCCATGAGCTCAAGTGCCGCCTATGATGTAGTAGTCTATGTCTTTGGACTCTATGTATCGAACTCTATGCATGATTCCTATTGTAAGATATGCCAACTACTATGTAGTTCCCATCATGCTGCTTTCATTATGCATGTTTCATCATGAATGATTCTGTCTCTTGCTTAATTTCTCAAATGCTGAACTACCCTATTATATAATAGCAGGATGGTTAGGCCAGCAGGTCGTGGTCGTGGTGGCAACTTCCCACCACCGCTTTGAGTACATGGCTGGTATGATCCAACAGCTTGAGATGAATCGCCACCATGGAAAACATGATGGCTCGCCTCCTCGCCCCAATATGAACCAGCACCCAAACGGAACAACTCAGCAGGATTTCATACGCTCAACCCCAGCGTGTACCGCAGCTCAACCCAGCCACCGGATCTCGATGATCGCTCCGTGACATCACCTATGAGATGGAGTCTCTGATGTAGCCCCGCCACTATGTCACTTTTGCTTCCTTCTTCTGAAGGGACCCGCAGCTCAATGGTGGGACAGCCACCGCGTTTCTGCCAGTTGGAACACTCATCACCGGCGGACTTCCAAGCTGCCTTCCGTGCCGCTTCATCCCACAAGGGGTCATGGACCGGAAGAAGCGTGAATTCCGCAACCTCACCCAAGGCAACAAGATGTTGAAGCTTATCGTGAGAGTTCTTGGACTTGTCTCGCTATCTCAAGAGGACATTGCAACCGATGCACGCAGACAGAGAAGTTCCGTGACGGTCTTCAAGTGACATCAAGCTCGCACTTCTAGTGCACGACTTTGCTGATTTCGCCACCTTGGTGAAGAAAGCTATCAATGTCGAAACTGGTCTGCAGGAATACCAGAGCTCTAACAGGCGCAACCGTGACACGGGCTCATCTTGAGCCCGTCCTCGCAGAAGCGCAAGATATGGATTCCCAACAGTATGTACCAAATTAATGCACCTACTTCAAGGCAGAACTATGCTACGCCTCGTCTGCCTACAACTAAGCAGCCGAAGCTTCCAGCTCCACCACCCCAAGCTCCTGTCCCCACTCCCAATAATGGTTTGTGCTTGGTGCGGACAACCAGGCACCGTGCTAGAGAATGCAACGAGAACCGAATCAGTGGCCCTTCCAAAGAACCTGGCCGTGGAAACACCTGACCATAACAACACCGCCAAGTCTTATGGGCAAGCTCAGGCCAACCACGTTGATCTGAACGAAGCTCAAGACCAGCCTACTACTGTGATGGGTACACTCCTCATAAATTCAGTACCTGCATCTGTTTTATTCGATTCAGGAGCATCGCATTCATTCATGTCTGAAGACTTTGCATACAAGCACGACGTTAAGTGTGAGGAGATGAACTCTTCGGTAGTGGTAAAAACCCCATTGGGACAATGTCAAACCTCCATGGTTGGCGTCGACGTCCCCGTGGAAATCGAAGGGCTGGAATTCTATGCCTCCCCCATTATCCTGAAGACGTCTAACATCGACCTCATTTTGGGGATGGATTGGTTGAAAGCGCATACCGCGTCAATCGTTTGCGCCACTAAGACCGTCCATCTGCTACACCCTTCTGATGAAATAATAAGCTACAATGCTCGTCTGGTTCAAGATGCCGAGGCAAGGCTCTATGCATTGAATGCATTGAACGCCGCACCCCTCGAGGGCATTGAGAACATTCCTGTCGTTTGCGATTTCCAAGACGTCTTTCCTGAAGAACTTCCAGGGATTCCCCCTGCTAGAGCTGTCGAATTCGTCATCGACTTGAAACCAGGCACCACTCCTATAGCCAAGTGACCCTACAAGATGCCGCCGCATGAACTCCTTGAGCTCAAGGAGGAAATCGACAAATCTCTTCAAAGTGGTTTCATTCGCCCAAGTTGCTCACCTTGGGGAGCACCTTCTCTCTTTGTCAAGAAGAAGGATGGGACAAACCGATTGGTCCAAGACTACCATCCCATAAATCAAGCTACCATTCAGAATAAGTATCCTCTTCCTCGGATCAATGATCTTTATGATCAACTGGCTGGTTCGTCAGTGTTCTCGAAACTCGACTTGAGGTTGGGTTACCACCAGATCCGTGTTCGTGAGGAGGATATCCCCAAGACCGCATTCGTGACTCGTTATGGTTCATACGAGTACACCATCATGTCTTCGCTTAACCAATGCCCCAGCTACCTTCTCTCTTTGATGAACTATATATTCATGGATTACCTCGACAAGTTAAATCGTGGTTTATCCGGATGATATCCTGATCTATTCCAAGAATGAAGAAGAACATGTGAACATCTTCGCCTTGTCTTTGGAAAAGCTACGAGGCGTCAACTCTATGCCAAGTTCTCCAAATGTGAATTCGGCTTCCCAAGTAACCTATCTCGGCATGTCATCTCTAAGGATGGTATTGCCGTCAACCCCGAAAGAGTTCAGGCTATTCTCGATTGGACTCCTCCAAGAGCGTTAAACAAGTCGAAGTTTTCTCGGTCTCGCCACTATTGCCGTCGATTCGCCGAGAACTTCTCCAAGATTGCCGAGCCTCCGACTAACCTTGTTGCATAAGGCGTCAAATTCCAATGGACAGATAAGTGTCAGGAAAGTTTCCAGGCACTCAAAGACAAGTTGACTTCTACCCCAGTGCTAGCTCCTCCTGACACTAAGAAGGACTTCGTCATTTACTGCGACGCTTCTCGTCAAGGTTTAGGCGGTGTCCTAATGCAAGAGCGCAAAGTGGTTGCTTATGCCTCTCGTCAGTTGCGCCCTCACGAAGAGAACTATCCAGTTCACGACCTCGAACTTGTTCTTTGTCATACATGCATTTGAGCGATGGCGACATTACCTTCTCGGTAATCGTTATGAGATCTTCACCGACCACCAAAGTCTGAAGTATCTGCTTACTCAGCCAGACCTGAACCTCCGTCGGAAGAGATGGATGGAGACTGCTGCAGACTTTGATTTGGGTATTTCCTATCGCCGAGCAAGGCTAATGTAATGGCTGATGCCTTGAGCATAAATCTTCTGCAACCACCTTGAGTTCACAAAGTTCAGCCCTCACTTGTTGAAGAATTCAGAAAGCTGAACCTCCATATTGTTCCTCCGGTGCACTTCGCTCCCCTCCTCCGGAGTTCCGCAAGATGAATCTCCGTGTTGTTCCCCAGGGTTCCCTCTTTACCCTGGTTGTTGAACCCGATCTCGTGGGCACCATAAAGACAATGCAGGGATTTGACTCTGAGGTCTACAAGATTAAACAAGACATCAAAAAAGGAAATCCCTCGTCCTTCACTATTGCTGATGATGGCGCCTTGTACTTCAAAGGCCGCCTAGTGGTGCCGTGTAAGAAGGAAAACCTGAATATGACTCAGAAGGTTATGAAAGAAGCTCATGATACGCCTCTATGTATCCATCCTGGTAGTACAAAGATGTATCAAGACATTCGTCAGAGATTCTGGTGGTCTAATATGAAGCAAGACATTGCTCGCTATGTTGCTGAGTTGGACGTTTGCCGTCGTATCAAAGCAGAACATCAAAGGCCTGCTGGAACTCTGCAGCCTATCTCTATCCCTGAATGGAAATGGGACCATGTTGAAATGGACTTCGTCACTGGATTTCCCAAATCGCAGAAAGGTAATGATGCAATTCTTGTCGTCATTGACCGGCTTTCTAAGGTTGCTCATTTTCTGGCAGTCAAGGAAACGATCACTGCTAGTCAGCTTGCAACGCTCTATATGTCCAGAATTGTTTCACTTCACGGTATTCCACTGGTTATCAGTTCGGACCGTGGCAGCTTATTCACTTCAAGATTCTGGGCAAGTTTTCAAGAAGCTATGGGAACTCATTTATCTTTCAGTACTGCGTTTCATCCGCAGTCACAAGGGCAAGTTGAACGTGTCAACCAAATTCTCGAAGACATGCTTCGAGCTTGTGTCGTTTCCTTCGGCAAGAAATGGGAGGAATCTCTCCCGTATGCTGAGTTCTCTTATAATAATAGCTATCAAGCTAGTCTGAAGATGGCCCCCTTCGAAGTGTTATATGGACGAAAGTGCCGAACCCCTCTGAACTGGTCAGAAACTGGGGAACGTCCACTCTTCGGTCCGGATATTATCCAACATGCCGAAGAACAAGTCCGCATTATTCGTGAGAATCTCAAGACTGCTCAGTCGCGTCAAAAGAGTAATTATGACCGTCATCACAAAGACATGGTCTATCAACCTGGCGAAAAGGCCTATATTCGCGTTACACCAATGAAGGGTGCTCACCGCTTCGGGATCAAGGGCAAGTTAGCTCCTCGCTATATTGGCCCATTCACTATTCTGGAAAGGCGTGGA